>OX596077.1:84367857-84820496 GCA_951394005.1 Protophormia terraenovae | reverse complement strand
AGTTATAGTAAAAGTAGTTGTAGTGGTAGTAGGGTGGCTGTGAGGAGGTGCCAGTGAAGGTGGGACGAGTGCACATTAACACGGTATTGAAGGGTTAACAACTATTTGTCACTGCTGCAACTGCGACAAGAGCCTGTCATTGGTTTGATTATGTTTCTTCTTATCTTAATAAAATATTATTAGTTACAATTATTTTACAATAATTTTTTTATAATTTATCTTTCACAATTTTAAACATATTAAATTTCACTATTTACGTCTAAGGGATGCCAAATATTTTGTGGCATCCGTAATATTTTCCAACAATCAAGGAATAGTAGAAAACTGCGAAAACATTGTTGTTGTGGTTTTTTGTATCTATTCCAAATATTGCACATTTTTTTAAATTTTATTCTTTTTTTATTTAACACTTGAGATCCCAAGGAAAAATAACATTGATGCAGCAGCACCACCACATTAATTTTTTTTCTTTGGTTTTTTTTATTATTTAAATTGATTCTTTTAAGCAAATGTATTATAGTTTTCTATATTTTCCAATCATCTTCTTCTTCGACGTTTAGTGGCGGCAGCAGCACTACTACTGGGGGCGTTAGCCCATAAACACAGTTTTCTTAAACAACACTTTATGGGATCTTTCGTTGATCTGTTTGCATTTTTCATTTAACTAAAACAATCTAATATACTTTTTGGATAAAATATCTTGAATTTTATTATATTTCTTTAAACTTTTTAAAATAAATTGATTCAACTTTTTTCTTTTTTAGATTTTTTTCACACAAATCACAAGCAAAACGACCGAATTTTATTAAACGAATAAAACAGAGAGTCGAACAAGAGCGTGAGAGAATATTTGACATTTGTCAATTAATTGTCAAACAAAAAACATACTAATGCTACCATACTTTTTAAAAATTTCTGGGATTTTTGACATTTAAGTTATAAACATGCGCTGTTAATTGTTAATAAAAGTAGTGACATCTATTTGTCAATGAAAAGAGATTAATTTATTAAATAATTGTTGATTTTCTGAACACTACATCAAACCTAACAATGAGTTCACAACATTCGTTTTTTGTTTTCAAACAATAGATGCCGCCGTTAGTTATTAATTCTTTTATTTGTTTTGTTACATACATACAAATCAGAAATTTTACATATGCAACATAGTTATTTATTAACAACCATTTAAATATTTTTGTAGCAAAACATAATTTTCTAATCAAAGCAAAGCAAATTATGAACATTTACACTTAATATATATGTGTTTCTCTCTTTTTGTATTTTCTAAAGAAAAAGCTAGCACTCACGAACTTAACCGCTAAATAACGTTTCGCTTAGAAGTTTTAAAGGCAACTAACTCTTCTAATATTGGGTGTCTCATTCTCTAATGTACATACATACAAACATATCTATGTCAGACAGTTGAATCCCAACTTTCCATTCATTTTATTCCCATAACGATTGCTTTTATCACTTTACTTTTTCTTGCTTGTTCTTTTTTAGTTATTTCTTATCACTTACCTTGTTATAGAAATGTTATTTGTTTTTGTTTATGTTATTAAATAGTTTGACATTGGAAAGCACTCAATGTTTGTACATGCGCTGTAAACAAAATCGAAAGCAAATGACAGCGACATCTTCTTTTCAAAAATAATGTTGTCATTATTAAGTAACGTAAAGTGCAATATAAAAAGAACTTTCAGTCCCTCATCGATGATCGATTTGTTTTCTATTATTTGAATTGTGCATCTATTCCCCACTAGATGTCATTGGAAACAAACAATGGTTGGCAACATGAAAACCAGAGTAGGTAGAACGCTATCTTCTTATTCCAACATATCTTTTTATATTTTTTTATTCCAACATTCAAGATTGATTGTAATGAATTAACTTTTAAATATACATATTCTTATTTATACATATAGATCGTCAACTAACATGCACGACTTAAAAATCAAATGTTGGTTTTATTTACTGGTTTATAATGTACTGACCCAAGGTACATTTATACAAAAAATTTCATGTTCATATCTTCAAAAATTACATCAGTATTGATAAAAGTCAAATAATTGTAACTTTAACTTCATGAACGAAACAGTAGTAAAATTTGTTACATATAAGAAACATTTTATTTGAAAGCTGTTTTATGATTTATCTATTTTTGCTCAATTTTAAAGCAAAAAAACTAAAAATTGTGATTTCTTTTTTTCTTTTGCTTCTGCGGCAATGACGTTTTGCATTTTCATTTAGACATTATTTGCAATAAATTATAATTTTATGAAATTTATTTTATGGAATTTATGGCTACAGTTCGATTCTCTCCGTTTTCATTCCATTTTCCTAAATTTACTTTCTAAATTTAGTCATTTTTCGTTCGCGAAAAAAAGGTCAGACTTCTTTCAACAGCATTTTTACTAACGATATTTCCACGAAATTTTAAAAATAAAAAGCATGTTGAGGACAAGTTTGACAACAAGAAAGTCATCATTGGCATGTAACTCCACTTCAAAACCACAGGATTAACTTGGGAAAATGATGTTGGTAGTTTTTACTTTTTTTTTTTTTTATATGACTGATGACAATGTCGCCCTGCTTGTTGTGCAGAATTTCTATGCCCTTTGTTCAAAAAAGTTGTCAAGATTTGTAGGAATCTGTCGCCTTTTTGTTCTCATCAAGATTACATTAGGACAAAATCAGAACATAAATAACTGGAACAGCATCTGTTTTTAGGGATCATAATTCATTTTCTCTTTTCTAATATGAAGAATTTTTAATCAAGTGTAAAAAGTCAAAGTCAAATTAAAAAAAAAAAAACTATTTTTTGCTCAAAGCCAGCAAAAAGTTAACTTCAAAAAATGTAAATAAAGATAAAAACACTGACAAACACGGACAAAAATGAAAATAATACTATGTTCACATATAAAGGTTTTTTGAAAAACGAGTCGAATTCTTAAAAAACACAAAGAAATTAACTTGTTTTTTCATATATCTCAAAGCCAGAAAACATCTCGATTCGAGTTGTTTAATTATTTAACACAATCAAAATATACTAAATTTCCATACAGGGAAGAAATTTTTAGTATTTTTAGTACATAGAAAATTGTTGAAAAAAGAATTTGTAAAAATTGTCAAACAGTTTAAAAACAAAAAATTAAAAATTATGAATGAAAATTATATTTGTTCATAAATTTCATTTGTTAGAAAATTTTATTTTGTTAAGTAGAAAGTGTCTGTGTGTGTAATTTTAATTTAAATTTAAAATTTGTGAAAATATTTTCACAAAAGAAAAACAGGCCAAAAGGAAAAACACAATAAAATAATATGTGAACAGTGATGTTTAAACTCTTTGTGTTTTTTATAAAACAAGTCAAAAACTAGTGTATGTGAACATAATATAAGAAGCATTTCATTATATAATATTTGGTACATTTCTTTTACCGTCTATGATTTTTGTCGGCCTACGAGAGATGTTTTCTTTAAAAACAAGTGTCCGCGTTCACCCAAGAGAGCGTCCGCCTAGCGGAGATTAATTTATTCTAAAAATGCCACCTAAACCATGGGACCTAAAAAATGTTCCGTCTACCGGAGCTGTCCGTTAAGGGAGCTTTTACTGTATATTTTTTTGTTTCCAAATTTAATTTTTAAATTTTATTTTCGAAAATAAAAATATTATTCAGGAATTAACCCGAAACGAATTAATCGAATTGAAGTCGTGTAACGGTATAAAAATGTGTTGACTTATGTTGAATGAAAGATGTGTGGATGATTAAAACCTTTGTAACAGAAACCGGTTAATCGGTTTTCGAATTTAAAAAAAACCGACCGGTTTCGAATAAATTTTACTTTCGAATTATTCGACATACCGGTTTTTTACATTTTTCATAAAATAATGAAAAAAAAAAAAACTAAAAAATTTAAAAATTCAGAATTTTAAAAATTTCTGAAAAAATGGCTTAATATCGTAAAAATTGTAATCCATGATTGATAAAAAAATATTTTATGACATTTACACCTCATATAAATATTAAAATTTTAGTAAACCGTGAATAATGCATGAAAAAGGACCCGCCAGTAGCACAAAATTGAACTTTGTGCCTCTTGTACTTAATAAAAATCAATTCGCGCAAAAATATGTTACTTTACTAGCTTGGTATGTTCATTTAAAAAAAAGTTTAAAAAAGTTCCGTAACTTAATTATTTTCTACATTTTTGTAAGTTCGATAATCCAAAAAAGTTCATGTTAAAAAATTTTAATTTCTATGTTCATAATTGCAAAAATGCCAAAAAAGTTCATGTTAACAAATTTTAATTTTTATGTTCATAATTGCAAAAATGCCTTATAAATTAATTTAATTTATAAGAAAACATAAACAATAAAACTAAATAAAATTTTAAACGCTTTGTTTTATAAGTAATTTTTTAAGCGAGTCTAAAATGTGCCGTCGTCTATTCGACAAAGTGTAGCCTTTACTAGTCGCCTTCACGTAACATAAAATATTTAACATTAACACTAACTTTGAGTCTACATTAGAGAAATTTGTATCAAGACAAACATCAAATTTTTGTTTGAGTTGCAGATAATTTTTTATCTCTATCAAATATAGGGGAAAACGTATGTCATAATAAACCATGCAAAAAGTACCAACAACAATCAAGATGGCGTCTTTTACTAAGCATTATCAAGACAAAGTTGTCAGAGCTCGAGCGCTGTAACTTTGAGTCTACATTAGACAAATTTTTATCAAGACAAACGTCAAAATCGGTGCAAATCTATACAAAGGTAGCCACAGTTAAACTGCTGATTATTATTTTTGGTTGTTACAGCTGTCAAACTGTATACATAAAAAACATTAATGAATTCGCCATATTGTTGTTTTTGCACAATTGTTGCCACCTTCCATAAATTCGAGTTCATTTTGACATTTGTCTTGATAAAAATGTGTCTAATGTAGACTCAAAGTAACATCGTGTTAATGAGAAATTTAGATCGTTCAATTTGATGTTAATCAGCGTTGCCAATTTAGCGCTTTTCGCGATAGATTCAGCGCTTTTCGGCAACCCAAAAGTCGCATTTTTTTACATCAGCGCTTTTTCTTGAAAAGGCGCTAAATTGGCGCGTTTTGTATTCGGTTAGTTGCATATTTTAATCATATTTTCTAAATTTTTCTGAATTTGAAATGTAGAAACTATTTTTTTATGCAAAATATAAACAATACAAGGAAAATTCAGATTTCAAAAATTTTTAAATTTTGTTCTTCAAATGTATAATTAATATTATTATACATACTTAATATAGAAAAGGCGTATTTTTTTAAATCGTTTTTCAATGCTTTTTGGTACACCGCTATCTAATACACATTTCTTAAAAAACTGAGTGCGCTATGATTGCAAAATAACGGATTTATAATCATTTACTTCAAATATATTTTGAAAGAAAAGCCTTAACTTAGTTGATAAACATTCAAAATATCAAAATACTGTATGTTATTGTGTTGGAATTTCTTATTTTAAATTGTGAAACAAATGTTCCAAACAAAGATGAATGGAATGAAAATGGAAATAAAAAACAGCAATATCTGAGTATTTTTAAAAGTGGTTTTTGTAACAAGTCTTCTCCATTAAAAACATTATCTCAAATATCAGGAAGAGTCGATTTCCAATATCAAAAACAATCCCGACTCCAGATAAAGAACTCTAAAAGACATATTTTTTTAGTTTTATGCAGTAATCTATTGAAACATTAATTTTTGTAATTTAAAGCACCAATTATTAATTTATTCAAATTTTAAATTGCTGAAAAAATCTAAGATAACTTGCTAAGGCGTAGAAAAGTCCAGAAATCAAAGTTAGAATTAGTTTCGGTATTGGTTTTGAATTAAAAGTTTCTTAGGTTTTATTTAGTATTTTCCTTCTCCTGTAAAATTACGAAAAGGGCAGCCATCGATACGTATTCTGTATTTTTATTTATTTTATTTTCAATAAATATTTTTTAAGACGTCACACAATTTTCATTCTTAGGAAAAGCTTAAGAGATGAAAAAAAAAATTTAAAACAGGATTTAATCACTAAGTGAGCAGTATAATGCTGGGCCTAAGACTTGCATATTTTAATTTAACATATTTATAAATTTATAAGCTTTAAACTGAAAGTTATTATCCAATGTATAAATAATAGGGTGATCGACACGGTTTTCCAACCGGTTTTTTTCACTCAATTTGCCTTCGGTTTTTTGAAAATGTTCATTTTTCGAATGTCGAATAGACCGGTTTTTTTAAACACAAAAAACCGGTTTTAAAAATAGCTTTACATTTCACAAAACATGCACTAAATACTGATATTTGAATATAAATTTATGAATATTTTGTTAAATCTTCATAAATTATTATTTCTAATGTTTTAAAAATATAGTTTAAGATTAAATTTAAATGTTTTAGTATTTTTTTTCATTCAATATTTTCTTAATTTTTCAAAGATTTTGTTTAAAAAAGTTTCACCCACAGAATCGTTTCAATAAGATTGTTTCTGACTTTTTACATATTAATCCATGGTTTCTGTTTATGCTAAGTAAAAGTTAATAACATTTTTTATGATTATTTTCTTATATTTTTTATACCCTACACCACCATAGGTAGCGAGGGTATTATGCATTTGTGCTGATGTTTGTAACATCCAAAAATATTGGTCTAAGACCCACCTTAATACAGGTCGCGATTTTGAACATAAATTAATTAAATTTGGCACACAGGTTTCTTATAGTCCAAGGACGAAGCGTGTTGAATTGGTTATGATCGGTTCATTATTTCACCTAACCCCTGTACAAATAACCTCCCGGAAAAGGGGTTTAACGATCATAAATCCCTTAAATGTAGCAAGAATTTTTTCACATGTAAGTTCCATATAAGTTTAAATCTGTGTGTCGAATTTCATGAAGATCGGTCCATAATTGACCATAGTATTGGTCTACAATTCCAAAAAGACCCCTCCCCAAATGGTTTAGTTTATTTTGGGTTAATAGTTATTTCCAAAAATTATTATGTTTAATAAATTTTAACTTGAACATTATAAGATTTATTGATTTTTCTTTAAGAAATGTAGTCTTTTGATAGAAATATTAACTTCTGAAAAAAACCGGTTAACCGGTTTTTTCTGAATTTTAAAAAGTTCAACCGGTTTTTTCAAAATACCAACTATTCGAAAACCGGTTTCTCCAAAAAGTCGAATAATTGATCACCCTAATAAATAACCTTTCTTTGTACCTTAAATATTGTTTTTATAAAACGTTAATGTTCAATATTGCATATAAATACTAAATATTTGCACATGAACTTAAAATAACAAATATATATGTAATAAGTTGTTTTGCTCTTAATAAAAAATACACATTTAACTAAAAGATAAAAACAAATTTTATTCAAATAGAATTTAGCGCTTTTTAGCGCGTTTTTAAATGATGACCGGCGCGTTTTGGTTCAAAAAAGTTGACAACGCTGATGTTAATATTAATTTCATAGTAAAATAATAAAGTACTCGCACATCTACAAAAACAAAAATTGCTTGTATTTTGTTAGTGTAAAACTACTGCCCACAATGTCAGAATGCTTTGAACGGAAAAATGAGAGAACGAAAGAGAGCAAGAGAAAAAAACTCAAAAAATATTTTACATGTGAATACAAAAACAATTTGACAGTACCGCGAGGTTTGCAAATGAAAAAATTGTAAAACAGCTGGTCTTACGAGTATACTTTATTATTATACTATGATTAATTTTTTCGATGTTTAAACACGGTTGTTAAAGCAAATGTTAAGCCCCAACCACTCAACTAAAAATCATCGTATCGCAATCAGCTGTTTCAACCAGCTTAATGCAAATGTGTGTATGTAGCTATTGACACAAAAATTCTATGTAGCGTACAGAGAAGCAAGCCGACTATATTTTATCGGCGGCGGCTTAAAGAGTATTTTTCATCGGCGGCGGCGGCTAATCGGCTGCGCGCCGATTTTCCACCGGCTTAAGATTTTTTTCGGCTCAGCCGAATTTATTTGTTAAAAATTTATATTTTTAGAGAAATATAGAAAATTATGTAGCAAAATCTAATAGAGTGATTCAAATCTAATTTATATGCATGAATAACCAAAACGAAAAAATAAATACATCACAAATGTTTTCGATTTGTAATCCATTCGGTTTTATGCGCATTAAATATGCAGTAAAAAACGAAAAATATGCTCTAAAAACGAGAAAATATGCACTTAAAAACAAAGGTTTTGCATAATTTTTTTTACAAAATTTGGTTTTTCATTAAAACAAAGAGTTTTCTTAATATTTCAACGTTATAAAATAAGGCAAAACTGAAATTTATCAACAGCATTTTTAACTGTATCTCATAAAAACGTTACTGATCTTTTATTTTCTTACCCATCTAATTCTAGGCACTATTACTATATCTACTATATTACTAAATCTATAATTTAGAATCATTTCTCAAAATTTCATCGACATGATAGCGAAAGTAATTTTATCGTAACATTTTTCATATATCAATGTGTAAATAATAACAATAAATAAATATGACCTAATAATAACAAGATAAATATGCACTAAAAATCGCCAAACGCAAAAATATGCCGTTAAGAGTAAAATATTCACTAACAAATCGATGCCAAAATTATTTGTTATGAAACGGATAAATATTTAATCGATGGATTCATTCATCGTCCAGGAATAAACATGCAATTGCATATTTGTGGTTTCCCTGGTCATATGTAATTTCATTGGATATCTTATATAACAAATGAAAATCGAATTTTACTCCCGACATAATGAATATATATTGATGATTATCGTTGTTTCTTTTTGGTTGTATTATTTAAATTATCGATAAATAAATTAAAATCTATCATAATTCAATATGATTTATTTGAAAATATAACGAAAGGGCCTGCAATTTTTAATTAAAAAGTTTTTTTTTATGTTATTAATGTTTTATCAATAAAACATAAAACATTTTGGCATATAAACTGTGAGTTTAGTATTTTATCTGCGAGTTAGTAACTAATCCTTTGATGATAATAACTGTACATTTCCCATTTGGCACGACAAATAAAGAAATATATTTCTTTGTGCATTTTGTGTATAAAAAGTGAGTTATAAACGTTTATATAGCGTATAAACGTAATTATAATGGTAAATGTAAAATTGGCTTAGCCGTTTTTATCGACTTAGCCTATTAAAATGGCTTGAAAATAAGCCGCCGATGAGCAGGTTATATCGGCGGCGGCGCGGCTCGTAAAAATTCATCGGCTTAGCGGCTAGCCGCCGGTCAAGCCGATACGGCTTGTTTCTCTGGTAGCGTATCGCAGAAATCTACAGAAAATAGATTTTTACGTAGCTGCGTAAGTTTTTAACAACCCTGTAGTTTATTTTGTTCACAAAATAACCGAAAACAGTGTTGTTTACACAATGAATGTTCAAAAACATATGATACGTTTACTTTTGTTGCCCCCATACAAAAGTCCTCCCGGAATAGCAATGTTTCAATGAAACTCGGTACAAAGGTGTTAATCTTTGTGAAAAATTTCATCAAGATCGGTCTATAATTGACCATAGCTCCCATATAAATCCCCTCTTCCGAAAATCACTTTAACGTACATAAATCCCATACGAATGATAGTACAAAGTTAATATTGGACACAAATAAGTTTTATATAAGTGAAAACAACATTGCCAAAATTTATGAAAATCGGTCCAAAATTTACCATAGCTACCATATAAACACTCTTCCGGGAATCGCCCTAAAGAACATAAAATCATATAGATGTTAGAATCAATGCATTGTTCTGTATTATAGCAAATCAAAATTTCTTAAAACCAAGCGGACCTCAAAAAAATTTCGAATCTCCGCTTCCTGATAGAAAAATTTATCTCCGTAAGGATTTGTAGGACGAAAAGTTTTATAATTAAAACTCCCTTTTTCTCTTTCCAGAAAGCTCTAGAAATTCGGGAGTTTTGTAGAAGTGTTAATCTTTGTGCAAAATTTCATCAAGATCGGTCTATAATTGACCATAGCTCCCATATAAACCCCTCTTCCGAAAATCACTTTAACGTGCCCATACGAATGATAGTATCAAATTAATATTCGCCACAAATAAGTATTATATAACTAGAAATAACATTGCCAAAATTTATGAGAATCGGTCTATAATTTACCATAGCTCCCATATAAACCCACTTCCAGGAATCGGCCTAAAGGGCATAAAATCACATAGATGTTGTATAATTGATTTTACATTTAGTAAAAGTGTTGGTCTACAATTAGACACAGGTCAAATTTTTGGCTCATATGCAATGGTGTAGGGTATCATATGGTCGGTCTTGACCGACTATAGTTTCTCTCTCGTTTTAAATAACAAATGTTATGAAGAAATAAAAAAATAATAAAATGTTCCTATAAATTTATAATTATTTAATAAAAACCAGTTAACCGGTTTTTTTGAAAAGGAAATTTTTCGAATAACTCAAAAACCGGTTTTCTGATGAGGTCGGTTTTTTTAATACACTTGTAGGTACAACATTGTCATATTAGAACTTATACATGTTTTTTGGAAACCATACAATAACCGGCGTATACGTTTAAAAGTACTTATGTACGTCGTACGTTCAAATACAGTAGCGAGCATTAAAAATGCAACGCTATGTGATGTGATCTTTGTTCGCATATATTTGGCTTATAGCAAGTCCTAATGTAACAGTACTATTGTGATTTTATTATTTGTGGTCATATAAACCTGTTGCATATAAAATGAATGAAACTCTAAACAAATAAACTTGATTTTTCAAATTTTGATAAAAATTTTTATTGGAAATGTTATAGTATTGTTAAAAAACATGATTTTCTATCGTTTCATATAGACTAAAATACATGAAATCTACAAATAATATAAATATAAGCAATAAATTCCAATTTTATGAAATTTTGTATTTTTCTAAACTATTTTGGAAATTTTTCAATAGAGATTGATATTTTTGGAATTATTATTTATTTTGTTAGTTATTTTAAATCCAACAAACGTTTTCTATAAATAAGCGATCAAATATTTATAATAATTTGGCTTAACTTTATAATTTATAATTGATTAAGACCTTCCGCCGAAATAACGCAACCAGTTTCGATCGTTATTGTGATGGAATCAACAGCTTAAAATATTTTTTTCACAATGATATGACATTATCGAATGCCCGGTATCGCTATAACATTCAAATATACCTTGATTTTGGTCCTGGAACAAATTCTAACACAAGGAAAAACAGTTAAGAAATATACCTATTTTGATCGTATGTTGAAAAATTAAAAGTACATCCTTCGTGATGATTGGACTATTGGACTTGTTTACTATTGGAAATTAATATTTAAGTAAGTATGTCTACCTAGACCGTCTAAAATAGAAATATATGTGTTTAGAGTCAAATTAATTCAAGTTATCATATCCATTATACAGTACTTGTAAAAATAATAAAGTAAAGTAAAGGTGGTAATTTGATTTTAGTAAATAATATATGTTATGTTAGAAGGATATACAGTTATCATATTTACATAATTAAATCAACGATTGCTGCCAATAGTAGCTTTAAATGGCCAAATGTGTTCATTCAGATAATATCAAATATCTACTGTAAAAGAACTTATATGAATTGTTACAGGCATGATCGTTTCAATATTGTTTCTTTAAGATAATTTTTAAGAATCTTCATATTAGAACTATATATTAATATTATTTCACTGCCATTATCAAAATGTTATTCAAAAATATTCCAAAATTCTTAAAGAGCATAGAGAAAAGAGGGTTTTTTAATATTATTAATATCCTTTGTAGTTAAAATTACCTTAAATTTATATGTATTGGTTGTTATTTGTAGTAATGCTACCAAATTATAGTTTTCAGCATTTTTCAATAATTATTTTTACCAAAATTTAAAAAAATCTGGTGATTTTTTAGGAGTTGCATTTTTTTGCTCCCCTAAATTTACACACTTTAAAAAAAAAATTTATTAACTGTTCGTATGCGTAACAATTTGGAACAAAATTACATACAATAGCTGGCTAAGGCCACAAAGAATAAAATCACAACAGAATTGTCAAATTTAATGACGCACAGTGTGCGATTCAGAAAATGAAATGGAAATAATTATGGAACTTTGGACACCTCGGGTATAAAATTTATTTAAAACGATCCTGATTCCTTATATCTGAACCGATTTCAAAGATTTTTATATGCTAATCGAGATCTACAACAAACATCGTGGTGTGCGTATATTATCTCTTTTAGTTTAAGAGATACTGAGCTTCAAAGATTAAAATTTTTACTTTTTAGCCTGTCTTGTTGAAGTTTTTTCGCTTTTTATCTTTGAAATCGGTTCAGATATAAGGAATCAGGATCGTTTTTAATAAATTTTATGTCCAACTTTGGGACCTTGTGGACTCGCCCTCTGTAGGTCTATATGGTCTAAGCTCAAAACTTAAACTCGCCTACACCTCTACTATCACCATGTGAAATTTGATAGAAATCGGAGCAGCCGTTCCAAAGTTCCATAATTATTTCCATTTCATTTTCTGAATTCTAACGTTTTATACACTATTTTAATTCATTTCATGGACATTCCATCTCGACAATGCCCCTATTTACACCGCAGGAGCGGGAAAACGATGAATTCGAAGTCAAAATTTTACCACTTGGCAGTAGTCATCATACTCTCTCGACCTTAATATAATAGGAAATATATGGAAATTGCTGTCACGTAATGTTTATGAGTCGGACAGACAATACGAGCACACAAATTAATTATCTGAAGAGATTAGAAAAATTTGAAGCAAACTTTCTTTGTTACAAGTTGAAAATCTTTATAAGTCCCTTCCAAATATAATTTTTTAGGTTAAATTGAATAATAAAGGCTATTTTTACTTTTAATAATTTCCTAATAATATAACAAAACAAAAAAGAACCATATTAATCAATACATCTTGTTGTTTTATTGAATAAATAATGTTAAACCTATTCAGATGAAACAAAAAAATTCTCTTGTTGGAGAAAAAAAAATCATTAAAAATCATACTTATTCATTATTTAAATTTATTTTGCTTTTAAATATCTTAGAATTGAGGACTTTAAAATTTATAATGAACAAAATATTAATTTCATTATTATTTTAAAAATAACAAGAGGTTTAATGTAACGAAAATCTTGAACCTATTCTGTTGAAAAGCAGTGTATATATAATTCCCGAATTTCCTGTACTTAATATAATATAAAAAAAAAAAACACATGTATTCGAAATTATTATTATACCTTCCATCAAAAAAATGGGGGTATATTGATTTTGTCATTCCGTGTGTAACATATGAAAGGAATCAGCTAAGACCCCACAAAGTATATATTTTCTGGGTCCTAGTTAGATTGTGAGTCGATCTAGCTATGTCCGTCCGTCAGTCTGTCTGTTGAAAGCAGGATAGAGCTCGAACAGGACAACGTAGGGGAACGAAATTTGGCACAAATATGTATCTTACATAAGGTTTGTTTGATATTGAAAATGGGCAAAATCGGTTAATAAATAAAACTAGAAACACAGGGGTCCGTTTCATAATTTTCTGCTGATATCTCTTAAACGAAAGCATGTACGACAACGAAATTTTGTATAACTAGTTTGAGGGTCGATATAAACTTGGAAATAAAAAATGGGCGTGGTCCGCCTATTTTACCGCCCACCTCCAATATAAGGTGAAACTTCAACGAAATTGTGTTCAAATAATTCAAGGACCAATGTAAACTTGGAAACAAAAAATGGGCGTGGTCCGCCCACTTTACCACCCACCTCTCATATAACGTAAAATTTGAAAAAGTTGATGGCGGGTATATAGATTCGGCGGGTATATAGATTTGTTTATTGAGTATATTACAAAGTAAACTATTTTATAAGAGAACGATCAAAAACATTTTTAAGTCTTCCGACTTTGCTAATATTTGGCATGCGGATACCCTATGAAGCCATTGAAATATTTCCATTTTTGTTTTTCGGATTTTTGAAAAATTCACTAATTTATTCACGATTTTGATTTTCCGAAAAGTCAAAAATTCGTAAAAGCGTCTAAATTTAACACCAATACCTCTAAAAGTTGTTAACGGATTTTGATGATTTAAATTGCATATTTAAGAAGAATATGTCCACTATAAATGTAGTATGTAATTCAAAAATAATAATATCATTTAAAAATGCATTCATAATGCAAATGCAATTTTAGGATGCACTTTTGAAAAATGTCTACCCTTTCAATTTTTTTTTCCCTCTAATATAAAAAAAAATTGCAATATAAATTGTTCTGGGACAAATGAAAAAATATTTCATAAATTTTTTTAATACATATATATATATATATATATATATATATATATATATATATATATATATATATATATATATATATATATATATATATATATATATACATATATATATATATATTTTTTTTTTTGTAAATTTTTATAGTTTTTACTTTTTGAGAGTTTATCATTAATTAAATCATTTAAATCAGCAGCTTTTAGAGATATTAATCTTTAAAGTTACACACTTTTGCGATTATTTTGACTTTTCGGAAAAACAAAATTGTGAATTCAAAAATATTAAAACGGAGATATTTAAATGGCTCCATAGGTTATATGGGTACCAAATATGAACAAATATGTATAAAACCTATTTGTGTCGAATATTAACCTCATAACTTTTTTCAGAAGCAATATTTAATATTTTTTGATCTAGTTATCTTTGAAAAATATGTCAGTTATTATTTTTAATACAACCATGTTGATTTATTGTGAGTTTGATCAAAATGAGTGACGCAAAAAAATGTACGTGCACTAAATTATTAAAAAATTAAACAAAAATCCAAATTTGTTCCTACCAAAAATTGACCAAAAAATGAAATGTCTGCTCTCAAACTGTTTCCAATGTTATTTAACAGTATCAGTAGAATTTGACCATTGATAGAAAACCTTGTTCGGGAAGAAAAAAAAGGTCCAAATGATATTGGGAAGGCCAGAAAATTGAAAGCATATTGAAAAGAACTCCAAACACATCTGGTAGAAAAGCAGCCTGGTTAGCTCAGTGCTCTGACTATTTGGTGCGAAAAGTTAAAGCTAATGTTGAAAACATATAAAGTCCAAGAAATTCCAGACAAGAATGCTGCAAACAATTTGGAAGCCAAGAATAGTTCACGGAAATTTAAATCAAATTTCATACAAAAATTATCATATTGTATAATGGACGACGAAACGTATTTGCTGGCAGAATTTTAGCAGCTTCTGCTAATGCTTGAGAAAATATTGAAGATACGTTTAGGCAAAAATATTGAAGATACGTTTAAGCAGAGAAAATTTCTTAAAAAATTCCTGGTATGACAAACTTTATGCAGTTGCGGCAAAACAAGAAAGTCTTTTGTTACAATCGGCTCTATAAGTACCGAAATATACATCAAAGAATGTTTGTAAAAAAGGTTTCTTCATTTCATAAGAGAGCACAATGTGTCCACACATTTTTGGCCCGATTTAGCATAATGTCTTTACGGTAAGAAAGCTCTGGAGTGGTAACAAAATAATAATATTGGTTTTGTACCAAGAGAGATTAATTCTCCAAATTGTACAAGCTAGGAACAGTGGAGAGATATTGGGCTCTTGTGAAAAGTTAATTGAAGAACACAAAGTAGGTGTTCCAAAATATCGAAGATTGTAAAAGGAGATGAGCAAATTGTCAAAAAAAAGAGACTGAAACAACTATCAAATATCTAATGGAAGAATTACCAAAAAAAGGTCCACGAACTCTTAAGTAGTGGCTAGAACAATAAAACTTATATTTTTCTGTGATCTGTAATATAATATCAATCAAATAAAAAACGAAATTAAATCTCTAAGATCAACCGTTTCCAAATTATTGAATTTAATATATGTTAAGATTTTTTCCAATGCACTCCTTATCTTTAAAATTGCGATCTGTACTTTGTTCACAAGATTTACATGGATAGACAGCCAGACGGACGGACAGTCATCGTTAAATCGACTCAGATTCTGAGTCAAACGGTATACTTTAAGGTGGGAGTTCGATGAGTTTTTCTGTGCTTTACAAACATCAGAACAAACGCATAATACTCCAATCACCTATGGTGTTGTAGGATATAAAAATATTCTCCTTAAAACACAAAGAAATTATACACTTTTAAATTTTTTATTTTTTTAACAAAACTTACTTTTTTACATTTAAAAGTCCTTCGATTTCTCTCACACATCCTTAAGATTTGATGTCGTTCGATGAAAGAAGAATACTTCCTACCATTTCCAGATTTAAACTGCTTTGTAAGGGAACGAACAATTAATTCTCAATTTCCTAGCAAATTCAAATAATGAAAAAAGTATGTTTTGTTCTGCGGCTCCTCATATATTTATTCCAAAATTAAAAATAAATACTATGTACAAAATGGGTCAACCCACCCTAATATCTGCAGTATACTTCCCTTACTTAAATTCAGAAAATGGAATGAACTATTTCAGAAGACCTAAAGCAAGTGGTAATATTGATCAATTACCTAATGTGAAGACAGGCCAACCCGCCCCAAACATAGATGGTAAATTAGATATTTCCACTGGCAAAACAGAAGGGAAACTTTTTATCCTTATTAGCAATAAGGAGGTTTCTGCGGATAAGATGGGCCAACCCGCCCTGGAATCCGCAGTATACTTCCGTTACTTAAATTCAGAAAATGGAAAGAGTTATTTCAGAAGACCTAAAGCAAGTGGTGATATTGATCAATTACCTTATGTGAAGACAGGCCAACCCGCCCCAAACACAGATGGTAAGTTAGATATCTCCACTAGCAAATCAGAAGGGAAACTTTTTATCCTTATTAACAAAAAGGAGGTTTCTGCGGATAAGATGGGCCAACCCGCTCTGGAATCCGTAGAACCCTTCCTAAAATCGCAAAAGGATTTAGGAAGGGGTGATATCGTTCAATCAACTTACGTGAAGACAGGCCAACCCGCCCCAAACACGAAGAAGATTGAAGATATCACCGCATATAAACCCGCGAAGGTATCTCTCGAACTAAAGGGCCACTCCGCTCTTACTTCAAGAGATACCTTCGCTGATAAATCCAGTAGGAAACAACTGTGTGAGGATATAAGTAACTATTTTGTAATAAATATGGAGGTCAAACAGTATTCTGTTAAGAAGAGAATTGATAACGCATCTTGTGTGAGTCATGGGCCTTAAAATTTTACAGATTAATCTACATCACTGTATAGAGGCAACGACAAATTTAATTCTCTTCGTAAACAGGTTTAAAATAGACATGATTCTGATCCAAGAACCCTGGATCACATCAAGCGGTATAAGCGGACTTAATGAAAAATCTTATGAACTTTTTTACTGTAGAAATAAAATGAAAAATAGGACATGTATTTTAGCCAAAAAAGAACTGAAATGTATTTTGCTTAATCAATTTACGAATCGAGACCAGACAGCAGTAGAAATTGGAACTTGTGGAAGAAAATGGATCGTGGCATCATCATATTTCGCCCATGATGATGAATCCGAACCACCTCCTGATATAACTAGACGACTTACAAAGTATTCTGAACCTACTAATGTTGACATAGTTATAGGATGTGATGCAAATGCCCATCACCTACTATGGGGTAGCAAAGATACAAACGAAAGAGGTCTTACATTAATGGACTTTATAATAGAAAATAAGTTGATAATTGTCAACAAAGGTCAAGAAGCTACATTTGAGACAAGGGTCCGTAAGGAAGTTCTTGATCTAGCGATAGTGTCGCAAAGCCTTTCATTGGAAATCCAATCATGGAAAGTATCCCACGAAGTGACATTCTCTGACCATAAATACATTGAATTTGAAGTAAATGTAAACTGTCCTTTCGGAACCCTAGAAGAATAAACTGGGAAATTTTCATCAGTAAACTTTCTAACTCTTTGTTACTAACTACACATGAGATAAGAAATCCCACAGATATAGAAAACTTTACAAGCAACCTTGAGAAGTGCTTTGCGGAGGCCTTTAAGGAATCATGTCCCTGCAGTACGAATCAGAGCACCAAAAATAAAGAATGGTGGCATAAGGATTTGGAAAAACTGCGGACAAGTACTAAAAGAGCATTAAATGCTGCACGGCATTTTAATACGGAATATAAATGGGAACAATATAAAAATAAACGTAAAGAATTTAAAAAGCAGATAAGAAAAGCTAAGAGGCAATGCTTCATTGACAAGCTGAAGGAAATAGAAACAATCAAGGATACTTCTAGACTTAGAAATATGATGTCGAAACAAAAAAACGTTCCAGGTAATATTAAAAGATCGAATGGTACTTGGACAGAGTCAGCAAAAGAGACTTTGGAAGCGCTATTTGAAACTCACTTTCCCGGTTGTAATTTGAACACGGAGAATTTTTCTCGTGAATCGCTGTGTCACGAAACCAAAACCTCCGATATGGACTATGGTATAGTTACAGTAGAGAAAATTAAATGGGCCATAAGCAGCTTTGGACCTTATAAATCACCAGGATTAGACGGTATTTATCCAATTATGCTGCAGAAATGTACCGAAATAATTTGTGAACTGTTAAGGAGACTATATACTGCTTGCTTACATTATTCATATGTTCCAACAAGTTGGCGTAAAGTAAAGGTGATCTTTATACCAAAAGTGGGTAAGATACAACATGTTGTGACAAAGGACTACAGACCTATCAGTTTGTCTTCCTTTTTGCTGAAAACTCTCGAGAGAATCATAGATGACCATGTAAGACAGAGAATATATATTATGCCATTCTCTCCTGATCAGCATGCTTATTTAAGAGGAAAGTCAGTTGAAACTGCAATTCACAGTTTAACGACGAGAATAGAACAGAGTATACACCATGGAGAATTCGTACTAGCGTGTTTCCTAGATATTGAAGGAGCTTTCAACAATATCAAATCAGACGTTATTGAGAAAGCTCTGTGTGCTAGTGGTAGTGACCGGGTGGTTACTATGTGGATTTTGAAAGTTCTTACCCATCGAGAAATTCAGGCTGAACTAGGTGGAACATTTCTAAATGCAATAGCCAACAGGGGCACTCTTCAAGGCGGCGTCATATCACCGACTCTGTGGATTCTAGCATTGAATGAAATTTTGTTGGAACTTAATACATTAGGTGTAGGAGTAGTGGCATATGCAGATGATCTAGTGCTACTAGTAAAAGGTAAATTCCCGAGTACTCTTGCAGAGGTAATGGAAGGTGCTCTAAAGATATTAAATAAATGGGCTATCGATTGTGGTTTGGGTATCAATCCTCAGAAAACAGGGCTGGTACTTTTCACAGGGCGAAGGAGAATACCTGCTTTTAACTCACCGAAACTAGGTGGTAGAACTTTGGAACTTTCAAATGGAGCAAAATTTTTAGGCGTTTTTTACGACCATAAATTGAACTGGATATCCAACCTACAGGAAAGAATAAAGAAAGCTTACGCTGCTTTGTACTCGTGTCAGAAGCTTATTGGAAAATCTTGGGGTCTTAAACCACGCTTGATTTATTGGATATACAAGGCAATTGTTAGGCCAATACTAGCACACGGATCGCTTGTTTGGTGGCCAATTATGAACATCAAAACACATGCCTCTTTCATTGAACGTGTAAATAGAGTTGTAGCGCTGAGCATAACAGGTGCAAGAAGATCCACCGCCACTGAAGCGATGTGCAGAATTCTGGAAATTGAACCCCTACATTTATACATAAAGGAATACGCTTTAAAGACCCAGATTAGGCTGAGCCAAAATGGACAACTTATAATTAGAGATAATGGACATTCATCCTTAATTAGAAAATCAAGTTATGAAAATTTAGTAACAGATTACATGATAAGTGAAACTCGATGGGATAAGGAGATTACAGCGATTATACCGCCGAGAGAAGACTGGGAGACCAATAATCGTAATGTAGAAGGTGTTGAGGTGTACACTGATGGTTCTAGGAAAAGTGAATGGAACGGGAAGTGGAGTTTTCTGTGAAAAGTTAGGTATCAAACACAGCTCAAGACTGAACAATGCTTGTAGTATTTTCCAAGCTGAAATCTTTGCAGTGTCTGAAGCAGCAAGACTAATATCTATGATGCCGATATTTAGGAGCGATATCACAATATACATAGATAGTCAGGCTACCATAAGGGCACTTTGTAGCAGGAATATTAGATCAAAGGTGGTCAGCCGTTGTCGCAGAGATCTACAAGTTCTCAACGAACAACACTTTTTAAAACTGTGCTGGGTACCGGGTCACAATAATATTCAAGGTAATGAAATAGCTGATGAACTAGCACGAACAGGAGCAGATATGGAATCGACTAACGCATGTGAAGACATTCATCCTGGACTAGATTATATATATCGAAAAATAAGAGATAAATTCAAAATGGAAGCCGATGCTCATCGAGATATAAGCAGACAAAGGCGTTATGGAAACCAAGGGATAACAATACATTGAGGAAAGTTCTAGATATGGAAAAGAATGAACTGAGAATGTATGTAGGTATTATTACAGGTCATAACGACTTAAAATATTTTCTTAAGAAAATTGGTTTATGCGATAATAACAACTGCAGATGGTGCAGCGAGGAGGAAGAGGATACATTTCATTTCCTCTGCGAGTGCGCTGCACTATCGCGTTATAGATTTAAATGTTTTGATTCCTATTTTTTTCAGAACCTGGAAGATTTAAGAGGAATAAGTCCATTAAAGATTTTGAAATTTATTAAGGCAACAAAGATGCATATAACAAGTAATAATGGAGGTCCAGCAACAAGACAATCGAGACCCCGAATGGATTGACAAGGCATCAAAAGATTGACTGTAAAGATAAGCAACAGTGGAGCTAAAGGAACTTTGTATACTTATACATATATATACATATATTTGTTTTTTTTTTTCTTTATATTTTATTTTATTTATTTTTTTTTTTTTCTCTTTTTCTTATTTTGTTATTTCTCTTTTCTTTCTTTTTTTTTTTTTTTTTGAGGATTCACTATGGATCAGCATAATTGGTCTTGTGAATACACACAGTTCTGTGTGATCCTCTTTCAACCTAACCTAACCTACAAAATGACAGGAAATTTTTTCTTCTTTTCAAATATATATAAAAATATTTATAATACGAAAATTTGTTGAAGAATTTTTGCAAAAAATTCCGAAAAAAACTGATCTTTGATTTTGTGCATATTATTTATTTTTAAATTTGGAATAAAATTGTTGTTAGTGGATATTTTTGAATAAAATTTTAATTTATATCTCTCGAACCGATAGCGGGGAGCAAAAATTTCTATTACCAGAAACTTAAAAACACATTAATCTAATTCAAAAATATATTTTTTTTTAATTCCAGATTTGCGATTTGAGAAATTGAGGCGAAAATAAAATCATGACAAAATAGGTCTAATTTGGGAGAACCTGGTTATTTCAGGAGTAAAATTTTTACAACTTTTTTCCTTCATGCAATTTTCTATAAAGTTGTCTTTCTGAAAAATATAATACCGTAAATGTTACTTAAGAAAATTTTTTTTATAACTAAAAAAGAATGTAACTACATTTTTTTGACAAAAACTGGCGAAAAATCGAATTTTTTTGAAAATTCAAATGGATATAACTTTTGATTCTGTAAAGACTTTTACAATTTTTTTCTTTACATAATTTTGTTATTAGTTGTTAATAAAATAAAAAATATTTCCAGAAAATCGGCTATAACGAAAAAACCAAAATAACAACATTGTTCTAAAAACTTCAAAAAGTCCAACTTTTCCCCATATAAACGCACCCTACAAACTTCAGGTCCTATGCGGCACGGGTTAACGGTATCCGATTTCACTACGGCCAAAATTCGAAGTTGATAATTTTTGGAGCAGTCTAATGTAGGTACATAAGTAAATGACAAATCTATTTGTATATAAATAAATATGCGAATATACGTATGTATATAAATAAATATTCGTATATGTGTGTGTATTTAACTGTTGTTTTAGGAAAACGGAAATGCAGACATTTCTAAACGGAAAATTATTATTAAAATATAGTAGAATCCATAGAGCTCTTATGATGAAAGTGTCACCTTTTTGTTAGTGCGCTTTATATATTTACAAAAAAGGAAAGAAAAACATTTTTAGTTGCTTCTAAAAACAAGGAAAAAAATCATACTTTTTTGGAACATCGTATACACTTTGTATATTATGGTTACTATAATTGGAGTAAGGGTAATCATTCTAATGGGTATCATATTATGGTTGCCTGATAGAAATAATTTAAATTTTAACTTTTATGCTTCTAAAATGTTTGGAAAAAAATTACTCTTATTTGATATATAATTTACATTTATCAGTGGGCCCCCCAAAAGCTCATTTAGACATACATAGACATACGAATGTCATTATGGTTAATTTCTTATCACATTTTTTGCTCTTATTATAAATAATATACTGATAGGACTTTAGATTTATTAATTTGAATCGAACGGTTTTAGATTTGTTACTTTTGTTAGTTCTTTGAATTGAACAGTTTTGCATGATTACGAATGTCGACTTAACAGGGTTATATCAGTGGGATAGGATAGATAGTGTGGCGTATATTGGTAAATGTAAAAGTATTTTATTATTTTATTTTATTATAAAGTATTTAATTAAACAATAACGGATAATCACGGTAGAACCATCAAAAAGATGGGGGGTATATTGATTTTGTCATTACGTGTGTAACATGTCAAAAAAAATCATTTAAGACCCCATAAAGTATATATATTCTATGTCCTGGTTAGATTTGGAGTCGAGCTATGTCCGTCCGTCTGTCTGTCTGTCTGTCTGTTGAAAGCAGGATAGGGCTCGAATGGGACCACCTAGAGAAACGAAATTTGGCTCAAATATGTATCTTATATGAGGTTTCTTAGGTATTGAAAATGAGCAAAATTTTGTGCAAATAGTTCAAGGACCAATGTAAATTCGGAAACAAAAAATGGGAGTGGCCCGACCACTTTACCGCCCACATCCCATATAATGTAAAATTTATAATTTATAGTTTTATATAAAAGACAAAAATCAAATTAGAATAAAAAAATATAAAAATTAGAATTTAAAAGTTAATCTTAGAAAAAAAAAACGAGGAAGTACTTTAAAGTACAGGTAACGCTAGATTTAAGCGGCTTGTTGGGACCGGAGAAAGTACGCGTAGATTGAAAACGCGTAAAACGAGGTACAGAGTGAATACAATTGTAAATTACGGGACCAGAATTTCTTTATACTTATCGCGTAAATTAAACTACTAAATAAACGAAAAATATTAGTTTAGGGAAAAAAATAAACAATAAAACGACTGAATTTTCCGTTTTGCGACATAGCGATTTTTAACAAGGTGGCGATTTATTTGGCTAATTTTAAAAATTTTATTAAATAGGTATTCGTATAGTAAAACTATTACGATTTCTTACTCGCCAACGTCTATTTTTAGTATTTTCTATCCAAAACGGCGGTTCTCAAATGGGGGTCCGTATAAAGATTGTTAGGTGGTCGCTAAGACCTTTTGCTTGAACATAAAATTAAAAGTATTTCTTTAAATAGATAATACACATATGTATATTAATTTCTCCATACTTATAAAATAAAGTTGCAAAAAATATAGAGTAAAAATTCTACAACTATTGTAAGACATTTATTAGCAATTTTTAAATACAAAGGTTTTATCTTAAATTTATAATTAATTCAAATCAAATGTTTTTAATATTTTCTTAAATATATCCTGATTTAACAAAAGCATTTGGTATCAAATTGAGAATATGCCATTAATTTTTATCTTTAAGTAATTATTTATTTTTGGATTAAGAATTATTTAGTAATAACATTTGATATGAAACTGAGAAAGTATCACTTTTTTTCAAATGAATATTCATTTTTATTCAAACTTGAAATTCAACATACGTTTGTAAAAACCCCTGATCTAAGTCGGGGATCACACACAACAATTTTTCCTTCTGCAATTCTGAGTTCGTAGGAGAGAGAAGAGAAGGGAATGCTAAACATTTACATTCACTTTTACCTCCCTCGTCTACGAATTGCAGCAAGAAAAATTGTTGTTTATGAACCCCGACTAACAAAATAAAAATCCTTAATTTATAAATATCTTCAATAAATGTTTGACAATTTATTTTCCATTATCTTTCAAATATGAATTATTTTTTTTATACCCTACACCACCATAGGTGGTTGGGGTATTATGTGTTTGTGCTGATGTTTGTAACGCATAGAATGAGTTATCCAACACCCACCTTAAAGTATACCAATCGACTCAGAATCACATTTTAAATCAATCTAACGATGTCCGTCCGTCTGGCTGGACGGCTGGCTGTCCATGTAAACCTTGTGCACAAAGTGCAGGTCGCAATTTTGAAGATAATTGAATGAAATTTGGCATGTTGGACTTTTGTGATAGAAGGACCAAGCCTATTGAAATTGGTTATGATCGGTAAATTATTTCGCCTACCCCCCATACAAATGTCCCCCCGGAATTAAGTTTCAACACTAAAAAATGCCTTAGAAATAAGAATATTTTAATGAAATTCGGTACAAAGAAGTATTGTATAAGTATCAATCATTGTACCAAATTTTATGAAGATCGGTCCACGATAGCTCCCATACAAACCCCTGTTCCGAAAATCACTTTAACGTACATAAATCACATACTAATTTTAGTATCAAGTTAATATTCGACACAAATAAGTTTTATATAAGTAGAAACAACATTGCCAAATTTTATTAGAATCGGTCCATAATTTACCATAGGTTCCATATAAACCCACTTCCGAGAATCATCCTAAAGTGCATAAAATCAAGTAGATGTTAGTATCAACGAATTATTCTGTATTTGTATATTTAGTAAAAGTGTTGATCTAATATAGGTCTCCTTCCCGAATTTTTATGATCATACATAATGGTGTAGGGTGTTATATGGTCGGTCTTGACCGACTATACCTTTTTTTTCTCGTTTTTTTTTACATTACAAACTTTATTTATTGAATCTTCAGTAATTGTAAATGAACTAACAATAAGTATTAAAATCTTAAATCTAAATATTAATATCTAATTTTGTCCAACCACCGTCAGACAAAAATCTATTTTAATACGTATATTTTAGCTCCTTAAGTTTGATGTGTGCTTTCTTCTCAATCGAGTATATCCATTGCTTAGTAGGATGTTTCGAGCTAGAGGATTTGGGTGAATTTCTAGCCTCCTAAAATATTTCTCAGTATGTTCTCTTATTACATCTTTCACAAAGGGGACGTTTAGATCCTTATGAATATTTGAGTTTTTGACGTACCATGGTGCCGCAGTTATTATCCGCAAAATCTTGGCTTCATATAGGCTTCAAAATAGAGTTATATAAAAGTAGTTTACAATCTAAAGTAAGTGTTGAGTTTCTACCGATAAGCCAATTTATTTGAAGTGCTTTCAGTTTTATTTGTGTCAACTTGGCATCAATATGGGATTTCCATGTAAGACGTCGATCAAGATGGATACCGAGGTATTTAACCTCTGATTGCTGGGGAATAACTTGGTTATTAATAAAGATGGGTGGGCATGTTTCTCTATGCAATGTAAAAGTTATATGTATGCATTTTTGCTCGTTTACCTTTATTTTACACTTACGTAACCATCTTTCAATGTCTAGTATATGGTCTTGCAAGAGTCGAGATGTTTCTTGGGGGCTATCATGTGTATTTAAAATAGCTGTGTCATCTGCAAATGTTGATGTATGGGTTCGGTTGTTAGTTGGCATATCAAAGGTGTATATTAAGTACAACAAAGGACCCAGAATACTACCTTGGGTTACTCCTGCTTCGATGGGCTGTGGATTACTTAAGAAGTCTCCCTCTTTAACAATAAATTTTCGATTAGTTAAATAGCTTTCCAATAATTTATGTGTATTAGTGGGTAAATTTTGCTTTATCTTATATATCATGCCATAGTGCCATACTTTGTCGAAAGCTTGCGAAACGTCGATAAAGAGAGCAGAGCAATACTTCTTTTCTTCAAACGTTTTGTTAATAACATTTACAAGTCTGTGTGTTTGTTCGATAGTGCTGTGTTTTATTCTAAATCCGAATTGATGATTGGGTATACATTGGTTTCGATTCAATAGAGGGGTTAACTTATTCATTAAGAGTTTCTCAAAGAGCTTTGACATATTTGATAATAGACTTATAGGTCTATACGATTCTACTTTTGTGTGATCTTTTCCTGGCTTAGGTATCATAGTAACCAGTGATACCTTCCATTCTGGTGGATATTTAAGGCGTAATATAGCGTTAAAAATATAAAGTACAATTTTTAATGCTATCCGGGGTAGCTCCAAAAGCATCTTGTTATTGATTTTATCAATACCAGGTGCTTTTTTAGAGTTTAAATCAACAATAGCCTTGTCGATCTCTCGAATCTCAAAACAAATGGGTTCAACTGCTCTGAATTGGGGTACAACAGGTGGCAACTCAATTACGTCAACTCAAATAGATTTTTTAGATGACTTACAAACAAATTCCCTTTTTCGGCATCATTTCTTGCCCATCCTCCATTAGTATTACGTAAAGGAGGTTTACATATAACTGGTCTCTTAAGTTTTTTAGTAGCTCGCCATAGAGAATAATAAGACTGCGGTGTTGCATCAAGGTTTTCTAAATATTTATTAAAAGATTCAGTCTTTCAATTTTCCAAGAGCTTATTAAGACGATTTTTGCATTCTCTAAACTTAGATTTGAATTGAGGGGATCTGTAGAATTGCCACTCTCTTCGAGCTCTTCTTTTTTCAGTCAAGAGCCGTTCGGCATCCACAGAATATATTCTATTATATCTGTTTTGTCGGGGGGTAAAGGCAGCATGTTCAGCAGCAAGTTTCAAATTCATGTCAAAATTATTGAGAGAGTGATCGATTTCTTCTGGTGTACTTAGCGACATGTTCTCCGTACAGTGTGTACTAAGGTATTTTCTATATTTCAGCCAATTTATCCTTGTTTCTGATGTCGTCAAGTTACCAGACGGGGATACAATTTCTCTGGGGGCTTAATAGCATAAAAAAAGTGGGTGAATAATCCGAGGATAATTCCAGTGAAGATTCAACTCGTATTAGATCCATAGCATTGTTTTTTATAGCTCCAAAGTCGATCACATCGGGTATCTTATTTGGATCAGACGGCCAGTAAGTAGGTTCTCCGCTCGAAATCACATTCAAACCCATTTTAGAAATTGTATTAAACAAAACACGACCTTTCGGGGTTATTAGTCGTGATCCTCAGAATGTATGCTTAGCATTATAATCGCCAGCTGCCAGGAAACGGGGTCCTAGTGATTTAAAATAGTGTTCATATTGATTTTCTGAAATTGAAAACCTGGGGGGTGAATATATCGATGAAATCACTAAGTTTCTATAACAATCTTTAATACAGATTGTTGTAGCTTGAAGATAATCTTCACAAAGATCACACATTAAGTAGTGTTTAATTCGAGTCTTTATTAGTATAGCCGAGCCTCCACATGCTCTTCCTCGGGGGTCCTTTGTATCATAAAAAACATATCCATTTATCTGGAATATACTTCTAGATGTCAGATGAGTTTCAGAAACTAACATTATATCAACTTGTTGGTTTTTCAGAAAATATTCAAGTTAATTTTTATGTTGGCGTATGCCGTTTGCGTTCCAAAAACATATCTTGAGACAATTCATGGTTTATTTAGAATAGCTTGTAAATATGAATATTAAGATTTTATGGGCCATAATGAAAAGAAAACGTTCATTAATAAATTATTTCTTCAAAACAATTTATATAGTTTAATAGGATAATTATATAATTTTAGAATTATTTTGTTAAAAAATATAATAAATTTTTAAAATTTTTGACCTAAACTTGAGCTATGTATGTCAGAAAAGTGTACAGAACTTAATATTTTTTTATTTAATTATTATTAGCTACTGAAATTATCATTGACTTTGTTGGTGCTGAATTTAACATTTGGTTAATTATATTATTTTTATTTTGTTTATATACTAAAGGGTGGTTAAAAGTAGTAAATTGAAAACAGAGGGAGCAGCAGAGGAAGGGAGTAGCAGAGGTAGCAGTTGATTTAGTTTAATAAAAAACGAAGTAGCTTAAAATATCAGAATTAAAAGTAATGTAAAAAATATATTATTTATTTCTTCTCTGCTCTTTTATAAACATTTTCATTTTATAAAAGATTTTAGAGTCATATGGGTTGCCAAATAAAATAAATACGGGATTTTGTTCTTTACTTACAAAATGTTGTAAATTTCAATTGTAAAGCATTATTTTCTTTGTCGGAAAACAAAAACAAAAAAGGATGTTTTTGTTTTTAATTTATATAATTTCCAGTCTGACATAAAATTTTAAATATTGTAAAAAAAAATTTAAAACTTTTATATGTATTTGTAAAATATTTACACGATACTAATATTTTTATATGAATCGATCTTCGTGAAATTTAGTAAACATATTTAAACATGTATTTCTGCCAAATTTCATTGAAATATTCCTATTTTAAGCATTTTTTTAGTGATAAAACTATATTATGGAGGATCAAATTCAATAGGCTTTGTCTTTGTGTAAAAATAATGATATGTAGCAAATTTCATCAAATTGTCTCCAAAATTGCGATCTGTATTTTGCGCACAAACTTTACAAGTACTGCAGACCAGACGGACGATAAATCTACTCAGAAAATTATCCTGAGCCTATTGATATCTTTTTCTTATTCACAAACACATAATATGTCAATCATCCACGTAAGGCATATAATCCAAAACTCAAATTTTATAAATATATAAAGAAAACCAAAACGCATTTAAATGCAATACAAAGTAGAAAATCCTTTATATTACAAAGGATATTTTTCAAATTAAATAATACAGACACATTTTATAAAAATGGCAACCTTGTAAAATAAAAACACAAATAAAAGCTTATGTTTTAAGTATTATTACAAAAACAACCTTTAACTTATGACGTGGTAGTAAATTTTACACCTTCTTTTTTATTTTTCTAATAACTTTTCTTTGTTGCACTCTCTTAAGCTGATATTGCCAGTACCCTCATAATATACTATGCTTTTACTGACAGTATAGTTTTGTCCTTCGACTGTTACAGCATCGCGGAGATCTATGTGTGTGGGTGTAATATTTACTACACATCGTCGTTTGTGGAAATTTTTAATAGAAAATATTTTACTACCACGTCTAATCTAACGTTAGTAACCCATATAAAAAAAACAAGCGCGAATATTCGGCCCGGCCGAATCTATGTACCCACCATCAACTTTTTCAAATTTTACACTATATGGAAAGGGGCGGTAAAGTGGGCAGACCACGCCCATTTTTTGTTTCCGAGTTTACATTGGTCCTTGAACTATTTGAACACAATTTCTTTGATTTTCACCTTATATGGGAGATGGGCGGTTAAGTGGGGAGACCACGCCCATTTTTGTTTTCCGAGTTTATATCCCCGAACTATATGTACAAAATTTCGTTGTTGTACATGCTTTTGTTGAAGAAATATCAGCAGAAAACCATAAAACGGGAACCCTGTGCTTCTAGTTTTTAGCCCATGACTTTTTTGTTTGTTAACCGATTTTGCCTTATCCTGCTTTCAACAGATGGACAATCGGACGGACATAGCTAGATCGACTAAGAATCGAACCAGGACCCAGAAAATATATAGTTTTAAGGGTCTTAGATGATTCCTTCGACAAAATCAATATACCCCCATATTTTTGATGGTGGTTATAAAAATACTACACGTCTCCGTAAGCGTAAGTGGGAAATGGCACATTCAAAAAATATGGAGGAAATCTCATGCCATATTACGGACTGATTCTCTTCCCTAGCCTGTTATCCAAAAACCTACAAAAGCGAGCAAATTATGCTATATATGTCCCAATAAATTAAAAAGGAAAACTACACATACATGCTTAGAGTGTAATAAACCAATGTGTATGGGCTGCAGCAAACATTAATGCATTAATTGTACTAAGACTGAATTTGACGAATGATAATTTTACCTCAAAAGACTGATTGTTATTTTTTTATATATATAAGATATTGAAATGTTCCTTTTTATTTTAATAAGTATATAACTTAGGCTGTTGAAAATGCCATTTATTGTTTTTGTTTAACCTTAATTTTCTTAATGTACAAGTAAATGATATACTTATTTTTTTTGTTTGTGTAGAAGACGCTTGTGAAATAAAGTACAATTTTTTTTAATAAATTTGAATTTTTTTCGTTGTTTTGTTAATAATTCGTTTAGAAGCAATCAAATTCGAATAATATAAGTATAACATTATTATAATATATACACATTAAAAATTATATGAAAAATAATTCGGGTGTATAATTTACACCACCTCTTCATATACGCTAAACAATTTCACGTCATAAGTTAAAGGTTAAATATGTTTTCTTGTTGTTCTTTGCTTATTGCTGCTCCTAAAACTACTTTTTCTGCTACCTATTGACTACCTTCTCTGGTAGTTTACTGCTACCTCTTCTTTAAGTATTAACTACACATTGAAGGCAGCAGTAAAAATAAAAAATATTATAAGGGAACTAGTAATAAAAATTAGACTACAAATGGAGTGGTAGTCAATTATTTTGTTTTTAAAACTATGTGTTTTTTAAGTTTTATTTTCTTGCAAGTAGCAGTAGTCAAAGAAAGTGTTAGACTACAAAAAAATTATAATTGCTTTGGCTACCACTACTGACAATTTTCAGTAGCTGTAGCTGTAGCTTAAGCCAATCCAAAAAACTTGATTGCAGTTGGAGTTTTTCAAACGCTGATTTTCAATGACTCTGGGACATAATTGAGGTTCAATGTCGTTAATGTGCCGAATTTATATTTATTTATCACATTCTTTAGCTCTTGAATTGTTCTTGGGTTATTGACGTACCCTTTTCGTTTTAAATATCCTCAAAGAAAGAAGTCCAACGGTGTCAAATCACATGATCGTGGCGGCCAATTAACATCGCCACGACGTGAGATAACACGGCCATTGAATTTCACGCGCAAAAGAGCCATTGTTTCGTTGGCTGTGTGGCAAGTGGCACCATTCTGTTGGAACCACATATCGTCCAGGTCCATATCCTAAATTTCTTGCCAAAAGAAGTCCTTTATAATTTCTTTTTACATTTTCAACAGTCCCGGTTTGCTGTAATTTGCGCACAATTCTTCCGATTGTGGACACATTTGGTCGATTTTTGGTTGCATTTTTATTTGAAAGCACATTTTCGTAAAAAACTTCAACAATCTTAAAGCGCTGCTCAATTGTGTACCTCTCCATGGTTGAATTTGTCAAACATTGAAACAAAGAAATGTCAAATTAGGCAAAAAACTTGACGTTAAGGTGTGACACAATTAACATTGTCTATTATGGTTGGACCACCCTTTATTTTGGTAAACTGAATAAAAAATAAAATTTTTTTCATAGATATTATTAAATTGTTCTTTATGAAAATTTTAGGAATTTTGCAAAAAATTTGCTAAAATTTTGATTTATTTTTATAAGATTCTAATGCAAATGCTAAATAAAAATAGTTAGAAAATGGTAAAATTAAATTAGTAATAAATGGTAATTTTCCAAGAAAAAGTTGCTAGAAAATAATGTTTAGAAATTTGCACAAATTTAATGCAGCATAATTTTATTAAACAGCGCTTCTGCTCTGTTGAGTGATCCCAATACATGTGTAGATAAAAATAATTAAAAACCAAAAATTTTCCAAAGAAAATTTCAAACATATCATTACAAATGAAAATATTAAATAAAATTTAAACAATTTATTTAAGTCTTTTTGACTTTTGATTCATATTGAAAAAAGTTTTAGTATTTAAGAAATTATTCTTAATATATTATGAACTAAAATCAATGAAACAAAATTTTTATATTTATGTACAAACTTTTTTCTGTGTATTCATAATCACTTTTTTGTTTTATAAGCATTTAATAAAACTGTATAAAATAGGAAAATTTTATTGTTGGTGAGAACCTACTTTAACAGTTTGGTAAAACAAATTTTTAGAAATATATTACTTTTTTAGCAATGCATTTATAAAAAGTTTTGCATAGTTTTAAACATATTACTTCATATTTAGGTCTTATTTAGGGTTTGGGGTCCGGGAATTCCCGGGCGGGAAATCCCGGGAATTCCTGTAAATTTTTCATCGAGAATTCCCGGGAATTATTTTTTAAATTTTCCCGGGAAAACGGGAAATTTAATATTCACGTAGTTTTATAATCCTATAGCAAAAAGTGTTTGCTGTTAGTATCGCCTCAGTGAAAATTTTACATTAATATAAAGTTTATATTATAAACACATTACTTATTAAAGGCACTTTTAGATGTTAATACAAATATACATACATGAAATTCGATAAAAGTGATATTTTATATTATTCAAAAACATTTCATCGGTGCGCTGATGAAAATTCCTATTTGACGACTTTTCATTAAGAAATAAACGATTTATTTTGTTAATTCACATTTCAAGTACACGAGTTTTAACTATATATTGCTACAATCTTTTAAACATTTTAATGATGATGTACCATTTTCAAGGTTTTTTCATATTTTTTTGCCAATATATTTAGATTTTTTTCGACATATTAAAGTCCAGCTTGTATCACATGATTTTATACTATCTTAAAGGCACGATTTTGGACTATATTTGGCAATAATAAACATAAATTATTAATTTTGAAATAAGTATAAAAATTAAATATGTAAAAATTTTCAAATGAAAAATCGATAACAACTTTTCTTTTAACATCAGAAATACATACCGCTACTTTTTCAAAATTTAAAATACACGTTTTAAAATTTTTGAAAAGTAGAATTGTAACTAATTTTCAAAATTTAAATTTTAAAACGTGTAAATATATTAAACTACGAATATATTTTATTTTTCAAAAATATTCGTCTTGAAATGATTAACAATATCTTTCAAATGTTAAATAAATTTTTATCAGATTTCCGAACACTATATCATTGTGGCCCAATATTGTTGAGAACCAATTTTAAAAGTTTTTAGATTTATGTTTTAGAACGAATTAAAACGATAAGAAAAACTATTTATACTGAAATTTATGCCACAGATGAGGATTTATCTTTTTTTTAATTTTTAGCATGAAAAACTTTTTAAGTTAAAAATCTGAAGTATACAGTTTTTAATAAAATATTAGAAATACTAATTTTTATTCAATAACGCTGTTCTGAAGTATACAGTTTTTAATAAAATATTAGAAATACTAATTTTTATTCCATAACGCTGTTCTAAAAATCATAGTTCTGCTGAATAATTTTATAAAGAAATCATTAAATTTTTGTTAAATAAAATATTCTGCTAATTTAATGGATATATTTATATTTTTTAAATATTTTTTCTTTAATTCGTAAAAGATTTAAATAGAAGAAAATTTTAATGATTCAAAATATTTTTTATGCTTCAATTGCATAATTGGTAGTGCATTCTTTAAGCAATTAATTATTGCGAAGTCAAAGAATTTAAGTCTATGAATTGAATTGTTATGAATGCTTCAAAGAAATGACTGAGATAATAAATTTAATTCGATTTTGAATAGTGAATTAAATAATTAAATCTTTGGAACCTTTGCTTACAACAGGCACTTATTTTATTTGCATGAAATATTTAAAATTTTTTAAATTTTAAATTGGAAGTCATACTTCAGTATTGTTTTATTTTCTGTTAATTAATCATAAATGTGATTTATAATGTTGTATTATAGTTAGCAATATGCCAAAAAAAAAAGTACTTTTTAATTTTGAAGCTATGAATGCCGAATGATCTTTAATGCTTCGGGGGTAGAGGCAGCTACCTTAATATCTAATTGGGGTGTCCCTCACTTGTCCTAAAACGGAAATATAGGGTAGCCCTTAAAACTTGGATTTTCTTACTTTTTATGAATTTAACTCATTTTTCATGTTAACAGCTACAAATTCAATGTTTTTATTAGTTGGATAGTTAGTCTGGGAAGTAGTCTTTCATTTTCGGATATTGTTGCAATAATACACTGAGAAAAACAAAATGGCATCAACAAAACATGGAAGTAAGAAAATACTACTGCTAACATTTAACGCGGCACATAGTTGTTGATGACAATAATATCTAAAATTCTGCGGTGGTGCTTGACGATCTCATTTTTCGTTTACGAGAAAATTTGGAAAATGTTGAAAAAAAAATCAAAAAAATTGAAAAAAATGCGTTTTTTTCACCTTCATTCATATATAACTCTTGAAGTAGGAATGTAATCTTCGAGCACCACCGCAGAATTTTAGATATTATTGTCATCAACAACTATGTTGACTTTCAAGGCATAACATTCAGTCCAATTTGTGCCGTACAAAAAACAATAAAGCCTATTTTCGGAAAATTTTACTCATTCATTTAAAAATTTAAAAAAGGGAGTTTATGTTGCTAAAATAATTTATACAGTAGTAATTAAGATTATACACACTATTTTTAATTTAAAACCCCATAAAGTATATGTCTTCTGGGTCCTGGTTAGATTCTGATTCGATCTAGCTATGTCCGTCTGTTGAAAGCAGGATAGGGCTCGAACGGAAAAACGAAGGGGGACGAAATTTGACCCAAATATTTATCTTAAGGTTTGATTGATATTGAAAATGAGTAAAATCTGTAAGTAAACAAAAAAGTTATGAGCAAAATACTAAAAACACAGGGTGTCCGTTGTAGCTTAATTTCATATTTTTCTGCTATATATCTCTTAAATAAAAGCATGTACTATAACAACATTTTCATGGATCGATATAAACTTGGAAACAAAAAATGGGCGTGGTCCGCCCACTTTACCACCCACCTCCCATATAAGGTGAAAGGTCAAAGAAATTTTGTACAAATACTTCATGGACAAATGTAAACACGGAAACAAAAATAGGCGTGGTTCGCCCACTTTACCGCCCACCTCCTATACAACATTCGCGCTTGTTTACATTTGTAATGTTACTGTTTTTTGTTGTTTTTCTTTGTATTACTGTTTTTGTTTAGAACATTTTTTACTGATTTCCGGTTATTTTTCAAACGATTTTCAAAACAAAATACTTTTTGGAAAGGTATTCAAATTACCTTTCTAATTGCTGAACATAGTTAGTACAAATTATTGCCGCTAGATGGAGCAAAATTAATTTTTTTTATTAAAATTGCATCAAAACACCCTGTTTTTGCAAAAAATTATGAGTTCATATGTTCAGCAAAAATACTCACCAAAGGATTTCGTACAAAGTTGCCAAACATCATTTGGTCGAATTCTAGAAATTTTAAGGTCAAAATTGTTATTTTCTTCAATAACCTTAAAATAACGGTAATTTTGTAAATAACGGAGTTATGAAAAAGTCGCAGAACAAGAGTTGCTGCTGAAGCCCTAAGGAACCATTTTCAACAATAAAAAAAGTTTTTTTTTTTTTTTCGCAAAAAGCCGTTTTTGGCATATTGCTAATTATAGTATTGAATAGAAAAATAACATTCTTTATAAAAAATCATTGCTTTTTTCTTACATTTTAAGTTTCCCGGGAATTCCCGGGAAATTGAATTTTCCATTCCCGTTTCCCGGGAAGTAATTAGAATATTGTTTCAAATATAACTGCTATTACTTTCAGTTGCATAAAATACATATGGAAAAATATTTTCCAAACAAATTTAAAGTATATCTGCACATTATATTTGTGCGAATAAAGCATCAATGTTCTTTTAGCTTATTAAGAGTAAGACCAAATGGATTTGTACCAGAGTTGGGGGTAGTGCACTAAATTTGCAGTTTCCACTAACACTTAGTGATAGTGCAAAATTTTTAACTACAATCTTTATTTTTTAGTGGTGAATTGAAAAATATCAGCCTCACTCAGCATAGTGGTAGTGAAAAAATATTTGTTTCCACTAAAATTAATTAGTGATAGTTAAAATTTGTTCAGCTCAAGCCTAGTGCAATATTTTTTTCTTCACTAAATACTTTAGTGCAAAAAACAACCCTCCACTAATGTTAGTGAAACTTAGAAATTGTTCACTAAATTGAAAGATGATCTTTTATTGTTTTAAACTTTCTTCATCAAATCAAATACAAAATAAAGACTAACCGCCATTTTCACAAACCAATTTTAAGCTTAAAATGTATTTTAAAACATATATTTAAAACATATATAATATATTTGATGTCTCTTAAATATTGTATCTTTCTAACGGTCTGTGGAATGAATTTGTCAGTAACGTTACTCGTTTATATATGTATGTCTCAATATACACGAATACGCTTATAAGATTTCCAAAACACGCTAAAAGAAATTCTAAATTATGTAGTGTTGTTTTTAAACGATTATAACTTTGAGAATTACCATCATAGCTCTCTAAAATTAGTTCAGTGAGCTTTAATTGATTGGAAAAATGTCATGTTTATGTTTAGTGAAGAAAAAAATTTCATATTTATGTTTAATGAAAAAAATTTATTTGCAGCTTTTGTATAGTGACTGTTCAGATTTTGCAAATTTTTTCACTACCACTAAATTTAGTTATAGTGAAAAAAATTGCAATATCACTAAATTTTTTTAGTGGTAGTGAAGAAATGTATCAATATAACTATAGTGGTTGCAAATAGTTAAAAATCAAAATTTCTTCACTATAGTGCGATTTAGTGAAAAGCTGAATGCACTCTCAATTTAGTGCACTACCCCCAACTCTGATTTGTACTTTGTTTGTACTATAAAAAAAACTTATCTACTATCTGGCCAAATACTAGAAAAAGTTGTGTCCGTCGTATCTCTAGTTGATACTTTTACGCAGATATCTGTTAAACAAAAGCCATAGAAATTTTCTATAAATAGTCAAGCATTAATGTAATCATGAAAATTAAAGGATCTAATAAAACTGCATATATTTATTAATAAAATATTAGTAAACGTGCTTACAGTTTAAATAGACCCGTAATAAAATATTAAATGAGCTTCCATCAATTTTGAAGATGTTTGTTATTTGCCACTAATGAAAAAATGCTAATAACTCCATCTGCAAAGTGGAATGTGTGAGTGTTGTGTTTAATGAAATAATTGCATTAGCAATAATTTCCTAATTGCAATTACTGTTCCTTTTTTAAAAATACTATACTTGAAAATATGTAGGTCTACCAGCAATGCAATTCGTTGATTTGATTTAAATTGGCGCATTTTATTTAAAAATGTGTAAAATTACCGTTTTTTCAAAGACATAACGCTTTATATATTAAATTTCAAAATTCAGGCATTGCATCATCCTATTTTCTTTCATTATGATTACATCCGGAGGTCAGTAGATAGACTTAGAAGGTTTTTTTTTTTTTCAAATAATTAAAAAAATATGAAATAAAAAAAAATGAATTAAAAACAAAATAGGAAATTGGTGATGTACATAAAACCAAAACAAACTAATTATTCGAATATTTAAAATATTTTACAAATTAGGCCATTTATCCCTTTGCCTCCATAAGCTGTTAAATTGATAAAGCATTTTCTAATAAAAACTAATATATTTTTGTAAAAAAAAGATATGAATTAAAAGAAAAACTAAAATGTTTTTTAAGTTTCGAATAAATTTTCAATATTTTATTTATCACTAATACAAAATTGAGAGAAAATAAACATAGCATTGCCCGAGCATTGTTTTTAATATATTATGAATAATGTTTTTTTATAAAAAGATAATGAGGGAAAACAGTTTAATATCTATTTTGTACAATAAACGTAAAATAAGAATTTATTATGAATAAGACCGTAAGTGTATTATAATTCTATTGTCTCGATAAAATAATATATTTTGAATCCTTTTTGAAAATATTTTTTTAAATAATAAATTTGTTTAACAAACGTTTTTAGAAAATTGACGATTTTGAAAATTTTGGGTAGGTGGGTTGTATCCTTGATCTAATTTTCATCAAATTTAATTTTTTCTTTCCTAAATGAAACAAAATTTTGTCCAATTCGAATAACAATTTTAGAAAATAGACGATTTTTAAAATTCAGGATGGGTGGGAGTTTGGAGAGTATAGGGATTTAACGCTCATAAACTACAAAAGTATTTAAATAAAATTGGGTTCAAAGTTTTGTATAAGTATTAATATCTATGCCAAATTTCATGAAGATCAGTCCAAAATTGGCCATAGCTCCCATATAAGCCCCTTTTCGGGTGTTACTCTAAAGTGCATAAATTCATATAAATCTTAGTATCAACGTATACATATTCTGTATTGGCTTAATACGAGTATCGGTCTACAATTGGAAACAGGTCTAATATAACACCTCTCCCAGAATTTTGGTGCATATTCATAATGGTGTAGGGTAGCATATAGTCGGACTTGACCGACTTTATCTTTCTTACTTATCTTTTATTACCAAAGTTTAAAAATTATGATGTTTTGAAATCTTTCCTCCTTGAGGAATATTAATTTTCTAATTTTCAATTTAATGTTTACTTCTTTTTTAATTTTATTATTATACCAGGATTAGGAATAAAATATAAAGAAACTTTTTTAAATAAGATAAATTAAAAACATAACAACAATTTCAAATTAAAAAAAAATAAATAAATAAAAATAAAAATAATTTCTCTTGTTTAAAAAAAGTTATATCGTGAATAAAAAAGCTTTATATCCTGTTTCTCTATGTCGAATGAAAATCTAAGCAAGCGAAAGCAAGTCGAACGAATTAGAATCATTTTGGTAGAGTTACGTCTTTTCACATTGTTTTTGCAATATTTTTCTTTCAGAGTAATTTTTTTAGCAAAAATATGAAAAATACTACTAAATTGTTTAATCATATACACAACTATGCAAATGGAATCGATGTTAATATTATAAAATCAAGTGTGTGTTTGTTTTTTTCTGACGCAATCACGACTAAACCGCTGAACTGATTTTTAAAATATAGATAAACTTTATGCTGGAAGGAATTATAGGAGTGATTCCATGTCAAAACGGACAGCAATCGGATTTGACATCCCGTTGGAAGTATTTCCGAAAACATGAAATTTCAGAGCCATGTTTCTTTCCGGTCCGGAAATATGACGGTTTAAAAAACGAAAAAATTTTAAAAACTTTACAAATGAATACTTATTTAACTTCTAGTAACTTCTTAAATATACATGGTAGATCTCTAGTTGTTGCTGCATATTAAAGACAAAGATATTACCTTCATAACTATATATACAAATTTTTTTATATCAAAAGTTTAAAGGTCAAAGTTGAACATAAAAAAATTCAAACTATTTTATCTCAAAAACCGGTATTTTTAAAATTCTTAAAAGATTATATATTGTTGACATAACTTTTCTCCATATTGACATAAAATTTCAAGTTAGAGCAGAGATGATAAATGCAATTCTCATTATTGTACTAAATTGAATAAAAAATTATACTTTTTGGACCGTAATTGTACTAAAATGGTAAGAACTTCATCTACCAAAACTTTAAAATATTGTTTTATCAATATATCTTTGGGAAATCTAATAAAATGGTTAGTTGATATTAAGCAATTAGATATCGTTCAAGTTAGACATCGAAAATCGTAGAATTGATTGTACATTTACTAATATATTTACTAATGATCACATTTGTTCTAGCTTCAAAAATTCCTCCAGAAGTTTTAAAATAAGAAAGCTAACAAAAGTTAAATCTATGTTGAGTAATAGATTAATAGCTTTCTAAGCTAAACGTACTTATTTACGTTAATTAAAAAATTTCAGAATTAAGCTAAACAAGAGCATATCCAAAAGCCACTTCAATAAGGATTATATTCAGTTATAAATAATTAGTGTAATTAATAAAAATAGCGTAGCTACTACGTTAACCAAATGCCAGATTGTTTATTCCAAAGAAACCTCCACTGCAAATCCTTCAATCGATATACACCTTTGGAAAGAAAGCTAGAGTTCCCGAATTCAACTCTCTGAGGTTAATGGTATCTGAGTTTTATATAGTACTCGACCAAAATTCAATCTTATAAAAGTGTGGTTATCCAAAATGATTGCATGTGACAAATGTAAGCTTCGATATATCCTAACGCGGCAAAGTTAGACGACGTTAGATTCTAGAAGGCCAAACAGCAAAAAACAATAATTACAACGATTCCGGAGTTGCATCTCAACCCAGAGCTACCCTACTAATGATATATTTATATCCCTGAGTTTTATCATCCCTGAGTTAGAGCATAGATGCCCTAACTGCACTTTTTTGCGAAAAAAAGGTGCTAGATGCTTTTTAGCACCTTTTTATGCTTTTTTCTAAATAAAATGAATTTTTTAGCATTTAAAGTGCATTTCTAGCATTTATTTTTAGTTTTTGCACTTTAATTTTAATTATGGATAAATAAAGCACAAAATAGCCAAAAATATCTTTGTATAGTTTACCGATCAAATCTTTTTTTGACAACTCCAAAACTAATAGTCTTAAGATTTGACCAGACTAGTCAAAATGTCGTAACTACTATAAATATATTTTCTGACTTATCCATTTTAATGGAAGCATTTTTTACTAATTATTATTCATAGCTGACATTTTACCAAATGTAGAACATTTGCAATGATTTATAAAATTATTTGTAAAAGTAGTGGTTGCACAATTTTGGTAAAATATTTGACAAAGTTTTAGGAAAATACCGATTATAAGAACTCTTTTTTTGTTCACAAAATAACCGAAAAACAGAGTTGTTTACACAATGAATGTTCAAAAACATATGATACGTTTTCTTTTGTTGACTGGTTGTACAAAATGTTTCACGCTACTTTTCTTTATTCTGCGTTGCGTTGGAAAGTTGACTGGTTGGGCCTTTAGTCCTGTGCGCTCAGCACAACGTAGAAACATTTTTCAGCAACGTAAGAACAACTGGATAATAAGACTGTATAGTAAACATCTGCATCAAATCATTTGCTTTTCAACTCACAGTCATGTTTTTTAATACATGCTCTCACATTACTGCTAAAATAAAAAACAAAACAATACAAAACAAACCACACAAAAAAATATTATTTGAATTGAGTTGAATTGAAATGATAAAACAAAAACAAATCATGTTATGTTCTCTTTGAGAAATTGTTTGTCACAAGAAATTTTTTTCAAAAACAGTAATGTTTAATAAAAAACATAAAATCAAAACTGTGAATTACTGTCATTCCCTTACTTTAATATGAAAAAATGCATGGAAAGTAACAATTACCCCAGTCAAATAATTATATGTGCATACCTATAAAGTAATTTATTTTCTTCAAAAATAGGATTTTCAAATTCAAACCTTTTTTATATTTTTAATGTTTATTAGAGCTTTATAAGTCAAATGAAAAATTTATTTCTTATGTGTATTTTGTAGCAAAACTTAATTGATTTTAAAATTGTTCATAGAAAATAATTATATGTGCACGACAAGAATTTTATAAAAATCCTTTATTTAAATAAAGTTAATTTTCAGTATTCATGAAAGTTGTTAAGGAATTGTGTTGTCCTAATATAACGTTACCAGATGCATCCTTCGTTATACAGATTCGTCCTTTTTGCTTTACATATATATAGGTCAAAACTGTAGTATATTTATAAAAAATCAATTTGAAACATTTGATATTGTCATATAGCTCTGAATCTAAATATATCTCAGCATACAGTATTCTTTGGAAATCCTTATGTCATGAAGGTCTGAGGATCATTACTGGTCGCTGCAGAAATATAATATTTTGTGACTTAAAAACCGATTTTGAGGCCCGATATAGTAACATCGTCACATTAATTTACTGAAAAATCTAATTTTTGTAGGAAATTCATCAACGAAGATATTGCATTTTTTGTAAAGTAAATTTATGTTGTGCTGTGAATTAATTTAGCTACGTCCAATAAATATTTTCAACTTCTATCTAGAACTAAAATTGACTTATATTATTTGCGATTCGATACTATGATTACGCTTCAAGCATGTCTTTTGTAGACGTCGAATACCCATGTAATATTTTTGATAAACACTTGGATAATTTAAATATAATATTTTTCATCCCTTATGTACATGAACTCATGGTGTAATTAAAGTTTTTAACCAAAAAATTATATTTATCATAAAATCCTGCGTGTGGATTTTTGTACCGCTCTATTAGTTATGTTTTTGCCACCCAAAGGTCATAATTTTAATCTAAAACCTCTTTTATTATTTTATGCTCACGTCCAATTATTAAAACCCGTTCATTTGGCCGATATTTTTCTGTAACACATGTTGTTTTTCTTCGAAAAATTTCCTTAATCCCCGCTAATAAGCAATTGATTATGGGTTACCGCTCCTAGAATGATAGCAATTTCTCAGATTTTTTTAAAATTTTCAACAGTATTATGATACCCATTTTCTGTATACACCATTTTTTGGAATTTTACATAAACTGACGTCTTACTTTAATGATTTCAGCTCTTAAACTGACAGTTCATGACCTGGTAACATATTTTGGCTATAAATTAAAAAAAAAATTAAATTTTTTTGGTATTTTAGGTCTAATCATTTTAAATATTCCCCAAATAACTTTAATTTTAACTTTAATTGGTTAAACGGTTCAAACTGTGGACTTCATGTCAGTCTGTTGAGTAAAAATTTCAATTTGCACATATAATTATTTTCTATTAAAATTTAGAGAATGATATGTTTATTTTAACGGTACTTTAAATACAATGCTAAGAGGAACCTAAAATTTTGCAAATAGGGACATTAGGTAAGAATGAAAAAAATTGTAAACCAAAGAAATGTATATCACTCTTGGAATATATAAAAACCAGAAAACAAATATTGCACATATAATTATTTGACAGAGGTATTTATTTTTAAATAAAAAAATAGATTATGATTACGTTTGCTTTAAATTTTTTTGCTCAGAAAATTTAATTATTTTTTATTTCAATTATAATTAATTATATCTTAAATGAAATAAAATTTATTTTATTTATGATATTTTTATTTACTTTTAATTACAAACCTATATTATTTAAATTTTTTCATTTAATATTTCCTTCACTTCAAATTTTGTAAACAAAAAACAAACAAATGACAGTATTGCATTTTATATTTAATTCAATTAAATTCAGTTGCAAATGATTTGTTGCTAAATTGTTTTTATGACTCCCTGCACAAATGATTTTGTTTGTTTTTGTTTTGTTTTCTTTGTCTTTTCCATACGTACGCACACACAGCGAATTGATGTTAAGTTTAAAAAACAATAACAGTCAACAATTGAAAAGAAAGGGAATCATTAAAAATGAGTTACAAACGAATTGATGCAGATGTTTACTGTATAGTTCTGTACAGTTGATTTACAAAGTTGTTTGGTTTTTGTTTTTACATTTAAGAAGGAAAATGAAGTTGATTATTTTAAATGAAAACAAATAGAAAACGGTGCAATAAAATACTATGAATTGTATTAAAGATATTTATATGTAGATTTATTAATTTTAATTGAAAAAAAAAACAAAAATTTTTTATATAATATATTTATTTGCAATTTATTTAAAATTTTTATAGAACTTTTATAAAAATATTAGATAATATTTAATATTAGTAGTTGAAAAAATATTAACTAAATATTAAATGTTGTTTAAATTAAAGAAAAAAATTAAAAAAAATTTTGTTCTTTTCAATAAGAAGAAAATTTTGTTATTTTGTATAATTTTCTTTTTTTTTTGATCTATTATACGTTGTTGGTTTTTGTTTTTAAATTTAAGAAGGAAAATGAAGTTGATTTTTTTTTTAAATGAAAACAAATAGAAAACGGTGCAATAAAATATTATGAATTTTATTGAAGATATTACATACATATATCTTTGTTTTATTAATTTTAAATAAAAAAAAAGTTTTTCATTTAACAAATATAGAAATTTTATAAAGATAAATAAAAAAATACATTATATTTATATGTATGTATTATGTTACCGAAATAATAAAGATTTGTTGTGATTTTTATTTATTTATGTATGTAAAAATAAAAGTTATTAACTTGTATGTTGCAGACTTTTTGGTTATTAATTTATTATTTTCTTATTGATCGGCTTTAATGTCTTAATTAATTTTTTACTTTTATTAAGACCTCAGCCGAACAATAAGACATTTGATTATACAAAAATAATTATAATAACAGTGCAATTCTCGACCGAGTGACAAAAAAAATTATTGTGATAGTAAAAAAAATATGACAATAAAAACATGTTTTCTATTCTGGCTTTGAAAAAAAAAAATTGTATATATTTTTGGTGATAGTTGTCACACTCATAAAAGCATATGATAAGTAATAATTAATTGATGATAATTGTCATGAATTAGATAATAGCACTGTAAAATTTATATAATCTTTAAGATTTACGGTTTATAATGACTTACACGTAAGTTATAATAAATTACAGTATAAACTCGATAATCCGCATAATTGATTGCAGACAACAATCCGTATTATCGAATTATCCGGATTATCGAGGTTTTTTCTTGGTACACTTTTGTTAAAAAAAGTACTAAAATATATTATTTATTTAATATATGAAACGTTTAAAGCATTTAGTCCAATTTTTTCGTCTAATAAGATTCCACTTTTCAATTGCAATCAACTCTTACATCATAATTTTTAATATATTTTTCAAGCTGTACTTAAATTAAAATAAAATGGTACTTTTTATTTTAAATCCGGATTACAAAGCTGCAATCAATCCGGATTATAGAGTATGTAATGAGTTGGAAAGTGGAGTCCGGATTTCCGAAATATCCGGATTATCGACCTCCGGATTATCGAGTTTATACTGTAACAGTTTTATACAACATAACCAATTGATGGAAAATTATGTATGTAAATCTTTTTTAGTAAAATGATGTCACTATTTACAAATTGGAATTGGAGTTGAAGGGTTGTTGTTGTTGAGTATGAACAAACGAATCAAAAATAAGCATATCATCTGCTAATAAATAAAAGTTGAATGTGGTTTTATACGAAAAATATAGTCAATTAAACAATTTATCAAAGAGATATTCTAATTATTTCAAAATTTAAATTTTCTAAAACATTAAAAAAATATATCGTCCATTCCATGAAAGAACGCCCAAAAATTTACCAAGTGTCTTTCGATTTTTATAAAATTTTACACGTATAAGGTCTATGGGTGTCTATATAGATTTCCGTTTTCAGATTCCCTAAATTCGAAAATTTTATTTCGCTTTTTCACTCTCGAAAAAACCTAAAAAATCTCGAAAGTATACCTCTTTAAATACAAATATTTCTGGGAAGGCTTTGCGGAAATATATGATTTAAACGGCGTTAGATTTGCAATTATATCAGCTTAAACATGAATATTTTTCAAATAAAAACATACTTTTTAAAAATGCATTTTAATGCTATTGCATTTTTTAAATGCATTTGTCTTTAAATATGCTATTAAAATTTTTTTAATTTTTTTACGTATTTGGAAAGCATAGAATCTTTATATTAAAATAAAAATCTTAAATTTTTGGAACGCACACATATACTATGCACAATTTCGTTTGTCTTCAACTAACTTAAATTTTTTCATATAAAAAATATATTTTTCTGGTATTATGAGTAGCTTTACATATTTTGTTTAAAAACATTTATTGTGTTATTTTTTAAAAATTCGTTAAAAATAGTAAACCTTTATGTACCAGACCAATTACTGTTTCAAGTTATAATAAACATATCACTTTTAAATACACTTTTGAAAAATTTAAATTTAATAAATTCGCAACTAACAAAAATGAATATAAAAACTGCATTTATATTTTTAAAATATTATGGACCGAAAAGTAGATTTTCGAAAAGCTGACTGAATTAAACAAAAAACAAAAAAAGTCCTATAGAACACTTTTTAAATTACAGAAATTCATCAAAAACTTCAAGTGATATGAATATTTAAAATTGCATACTTTTTATATTTTGTTAACTTTCACAAAATTTTTAAAGAAAATTCCAAAAACAAGAAAAAATTTTATTTTTATATGAAAAATTCTGAACATGTTTTTATAAAAATTGAATTATGCATATAAGATTTTCGCGTCCCAAAATTTTGACACTTTTATTTTAATGTAAAGATTCCAAACTTTTCAATTATGTTAAAAAATTAAAAATTTTTAATAGCATATTAAAATAAAAATGCATTTGAACAATGCAATTGCAATAAAATGCATTTTTAAAAATATCTTTCTTATTTTTAAAATGTTCGTTGTAAAGCTGCCGTATGCGAAATTCAAAGGCAGTTTAAATTATTAAAATTCACAAAGCCTTCTCAGAGATATTGCTATTCAAAGTTACATACTTTCAATTTTTTTGGTTTTTGAGAAAATAAAAAAGCGAAATAAAATCGCGAGTTTTTGCAATTTCGCGAAACTGAAAACTGAAATTGATAAAAAGCTTAATGGAGTTTGCGTATACAAATTATTATCGAAATTGAAAGCCATCAAGTAAAAAAATGTCCTTTTTCGGGCGTTCTTTCATGGAATGGACGATATATGTATATTTTTAGGCTTGAATCTAAAATAATCATATATATATATATATATATATATATATATATATATATATATATATATATATATATATATATATATATATATATATATATATATATATATATATATAAATTAGCGCATTATAATTTGACTTCCCATTATATATATATATATATATATATATATATATATATATATATATAAACGATCAAGAGCTTCCAAAAAAGAACATTTTCGTTCCTTCAAAAGTAGAAAAAAAGTAAATATACACTTTGTCCTACTTTTGAAAAATTTTTTTGTGCCAACTACTTTGTTACAACTTTTTGGAAATTTAATAATAATTACTTCCAAAAAATTAAAATAATGAATTTTTAGCGGGAAAAAAGATTAATAATTTCTAAGAAAATTAAAATTTTATAAATTTTAAAGCATATTCATTATATTTTGATAGCTCTAAAACTGAATTTTTGTTATAAAATTTTATAAACATAGTTTTAAAGGAAGTACTTCATAAGAAATGATCTAGAAATATAAAAGATGAACATCCTACCAATGACAATCATGGGTTAGAAAAAGAACTTCTGCAGCTCTTTTTCACCACTAAGTACTTCCTTCCAATGACAACACATGTTAAATTCATGACTTTTTCAGCTCTTTATTAGTTCCTTTTTTGTTGGGGTGCTACTATTCCGAAAGATATAACATAGAATGTAGGTCCATATGTTTAAAATTTAGAGTTAAATCGTGAATAAATGTAAGGAACAATTTTTAAATTTCATACAGTTATTTTTCACTCACACGGATCTACTCTAAAATTAAAATTTTTATTTTTTCTACAAAATATGAGCTGATTTATCTTATCATTAATCAATTTAATAAAAGTTAAGATATTTTCAATTCTGTGATTTAAAATATAATTAGTTGTAATATCTTAAGATAATATCTCGAAAATTTGTAAATATATATAACCACTTAAGAAACGTTTACTTAATTGCATTAAATATACATATATAGAAAGACCGCAATTTTTGCAAATTTCTGGAGATATAAAAATCATACAACAACAATGAACAATGTACAAAAACCAATTCAAACAATTATATAACAGCAAATTATTTTTATTTATTGAATAATTACAATACAATTACAAATTATAATCTCGTTATAGCGAAACAGACCACATTCTCTGGTGGGAAATAAAACGCAGGCTGATAGACCAGCTTACAACCAACTTGGTTATCGATTCACCAATCTCACTTTTACCCAAAATGCACATAAAAGTACATAATGGGTGATCCCAAATGCTTTTTGTCACTTTTTAAAAGCTAGAGAGTTTTTGCACTATGGAAAACTAATGCTACCCAATTAAAAGTGATTGTCCGTACTTTTGATCCAAATAAAAATTTTTTAATAATTAGCGATTTTATTTCATAACCTCATTCTTCAATTTCGACAAATAATAATTTATGTATTACACAGAGGTTTTCAGTTAATTTAAAATCTATGTTCAATATTTTTAAGTGTCGGATTTATTTGAATAAAATATTTTCAAATAGTTCAGCTATAGCAAAAACATAACGAATAACACATCGCTAAATATAGCCAAATAAATTAAGTACTTGACAGAATTATTAAGTTATTAGATTATGTTCAAATATATCTTGAGACTTAAAATTCTCTAAATAATAGAAAAACTTAGGCCATTATGCTCAGAATAAATTCTGTCCACCAGGTTTTATAATACTTTGTATTTTTTTTTTTTTTATTAATTTTGTTCAATATTTAAAAAGGCTACAATTTATTATACAAATATAAACAATTTTTGAAATATTTTACTCTTATTTGTATTAATGATCTAGTGATTATTATTTCGCAACTTCTAACTTACTAACAATATCGATGAAAAAATACAGAAAATTCTACATAAATTTTACATACTTGTATAATCAATAAGTCAAATATACAATTGTTAGAACTACTTTTTTCCATTTAATAGTCATATGTATTGCAAATTTAAAATATATAATTTTTCTTCCAAATGTACACGTACGCCTCCATCTTCAATTAAGCCATAATTTTTACCGAAAGTGTCCAAATTTTTTTTCTTTTATTATTTCGTTATAATATACGATTCCGACCAGTATAATATTGTATACATATATTATTAGGACTTATACCAGGTTATGAAAATATATTTATTAGTTTCTCAGTTATTGCATTTTAAAAAAGCTCTTTGAACCACCCTTTATTTAAAAAAAATAAAAAGAGTTTCGTATTACAATTTAACGTTTTAATTATATTAAACATTGCTTGTATTGGGTCCAAAAGTTAAGCTTAACTACAAATTTCTTTAATAGATCAAAACAAAGAAAATTATACAAAATAACAAAATTTTCTTCTTATTCAAAATATCAAACATTTTTTTTTAAATTTTTTTCTTTAATTTAAACAACAAATAATATTTATCTAATATTTTTATACAAGTTCTACAAAAATTTTAAATAAATTCCAAATAAATATATTATATAAAAAAATTTTGTTTTTTTAATTAAAATTAATAAATCTACATATAAATATCTTTAATACAATTCATAGTATTTTATTGCACCGTTTTCTATTTGTTTTCATTTAAAATAATCAACTTCATTTTCCTTCTTAAATGTAAAAACCATAACCAAACAACTTTGTAAATCAACTGTACAGAACTATACAGTCTTACTATCCAGTTGTTCTTACGTTGCTGAAAAAGGTTTCTACCATAGAGTAGCATATAGAGACGAAATTCTCGATTGACATTTAAACAAAATTGTTGTTTTGTAAACAAAAATGTGTTTTTATTTTCTTTTGGCAACAACAAAATGTATTTGATTACATGTATTTTGTTGTTGCATGAGTTAGGTTTTTGACAACCGACTTAGGTTTTTGACAATTAGTTTCGTCTCTTGTTACTCTTTGGTTTCTACGCTGTGCTGAGCGCACACGACTCAACTACATAGAATACTTTCGCTTCAACTGCGACTGACAGCTACGCAACAAATAAATGATATTAACCCAGTCGTTGCATTATTTTGTTATTAAAATTTTATATAATAAAATATAAAGATGTAAAAATTCTATTATGTTCTCAGTTGAAATAATGAATTGCAAATTAAAATTTCCGACTTAACGAAAAAATATTAAAATAAGAATAAAACAACCGAAAAAATATATTTACGTACTTCGGCACTTCAAAGTTGAACATTTTTCATCTTTGAAGTACTTCACGCAGAAGTTTGGCGTACTGATTTGGTTCCGCTCAATATAAATGCATGTATTTAACTTAGCTGTCAGTCGCAGTTGAAGCTAAAGTATTCTATGTAGTTGAGCCTTAAGACGTAAAATCAACTTGGCTGAGTAAAAAACTGAGTGTGTGCGTTGCTTATTTCATTTGACTGCTGAACAAAATAAAAACTGGATGCTGCTTAAATCAGTTTTGTGTGTGAGCAGCAAAATGTGTTTAGTTAGTAGAGTGTTCGACGCGGTTTTCCAACCGGTTTTAAAACCGGTTTTTTCAGTCAATGTGCTGTCGGTTTTTTCAAAATGTTCATTTTTCGAATGTCGAATACCCCGGTTTTTTTAAACACAAAAAACCGGTTTTAAAAATAGCATTTTATTTCAGAAAACATGTAATAAATAGTGATATTTGAATTGAAATTTAGGAATATTTTTTTTAAATATTCATAAAGACTGATGTCTTATGTCTAAAAAGTATAGTTTAAGTCTAAATTGGAATTTATTCTGTGATATTAAACAAATAAATAAGTAATAATTATCATGTATGAATTTTTTAATCTATTGTACTTTCTGTAATATTTTTACACCCAATTTAATTTTTTTTGATCCAATATTTCCTTTATTTTTTAAAGGTGTTAAAAAAGTTTCACCTGCAGAATCGTTTCAATTGAGACAGGATTCCATATTAAGCGATGGCTTCTGTTTATGCTAACTAAAATTTAGTCTAATTTTTGATGAATTTTTTTCTACAATCTCGAAACATAATTAATAATTATCTTTTAGTCATCTTATGCTTAGCATTTTTTCTCTTTCCAGAGCCTTGAAGCTCCCAAACGACGTATAAAATTAAAATTTGGCTTAATTATAAAACTTTTCGTCCAACAAATCCGAATGCTTACTTATAACCCTATTTGTCCTACAAATCCTAACGGAGCAAGATTTTATATGGATTTATATATATCTTTCCTCCAGAGCTTTCAGAAGATCCCAAACTATTCGTTCTACAAATTCCAACGGAGCCAGATGTTGCTTGTATTTAACAAATTTTAACTTGAGTATCATAAGAATTATTGATTTGTTCAAAGAAATGTAGTCTTTTGATATAAATATTAACTTCTGCAAAAAACCGGTTAACCGGTTTTTTCTGAATTTCAAAAAGTGCAACCGGTTTTTTTAAAATAGCAACTATTCGAACTATTCGAAAACCGGTTTCTCTGAATCAAGTAAACTTGTTTCAGCAAGATGCTGTAAAAAAAGCAACTGTTTAGAAAATTACGACTGCTTTAAGCAGCCATTCGAAACACTGAAATAAACCCATTCTCACAAAAAAGTACCCGAAATGCAATAAATTTAATAGTGAATATATGCATAAATAAAAAAATATTTATTCTAATTACTTTATTTTAAATTTAGCACTTTTTTCTAAAGAATTGCACTTTTTAACAATCATTTAGCACTTACTTTTACTAAATTGCACTTTTTTAATAGCCATTTAGCACTTTTTCTGAGAGAAGTTCTGGCAACACTGCAAAGCACATTTCTGCTGAGAGCAGCGTTGTCAACTTTTTTGAACCAAAACGCGCCGGCATCATTTAAAAACGCGCTAAATTTTTCTTGAATAAAATTTGTTTTTATCTTTTAGTTAAATATGTATTTTTTATTAAGAGCAAAACAACTTATTACATATTTGTTATTTTAAGTTCATGTGAAAATATTTAGTAGTTATATGCAATACGAAAAGGGCAGTCATTTTATAAAAACAATATTTAAGGTACAAAGAAAGGTTATACATTTGATAATAACTTTCAGTTTAAAGCTTTTAAATTTATAAATATGTTAAATTAAAATATGAAGGTCTTTTTAAAACTTTTTTTTTTTTTTCATCGCTTAAACTTTTCCTAAGTATGAAAATTGTGTGACGTCTGAAAATAATATTTATTGAAAATAAAATAAATAGATATACAAAATACATATCGATGACTGCCCTTTTCGTAATTGTACAGGAGAAACTTGTACCTAAGAAACTTTTGAAACTTTTAATTCAAACTAAGTACCGAAACTAATTCTAACTTTTATTTCTGGACTTTTACGCCTTGCGCCTTAGTATGTTATCTTAGATAGGGATTTTTTCAGTAATTTAAAATTTGAATAAATGAATAATTGGTGCTTTAAATTACAAAAATTAGTGTTTCAATAGGTTACTGCAAAAAAACTAAAGTAAAAAAATTATGTCTTTTAAAGTTCTTCGTCTGGAGGCAGAATTGTTTTTAGATATTGGAAATCGACTCTTCCTGATATTTGAGATGTTTTTGATTTGGAAGACTTGTTGCAAAGAGCACTTTTAGAAATACTCAGATATTGCTATTTTTTATTTCCATTTTCATTCCATTCATCTTTGTTTGGAACATTTGAGTCACAATTTAAAATAAGAAATTGCAACACAATATGATATGCGTGTGTTTCACAAACATTATTTTCATTAAAAATTCTATATTAAGTATGTGAGTCATTCCATTTAAAACCAACAAGAAAAATTAAAATTCTTGACTTTACCTTTCCGAATTTGATAATATTTGGTACAATCATTATTCTCGGCAAAACTAAGACTAATCCAAAATTTCAGATAATTTCATCAAGTGGTACTTACTGAGAGCATTCAGAATGGTTCCATTCTCTATATTGTATATATTTTGTACGAATTTAAAAATACCACTTTTTGACCGCGAAATTTAATTCGCGATTTATCCACCAATAAAATTAATCATAAAAACATGTTTCAGGTATCATTTTAAAGGTAATTTAATTACCTTTAAACATTCGCCTCAATAAACGTTGTAACGTAAATATTTTGGAGATATTTGTATTTTTAAAAACACAATTTTTCTGATTTTTGAGATATTATAAATCGCGAAATATCGCGGTAATCAAACTTGCGTTACCAGCGTCAATATAATATTCTTGACGCTGGTAACGCAAGAATATTATATTGACGCGTTACCAGCGTCAATATAATATTCTTGCCAAATTTCATTAAATTCTGATGATTTTTGGATTTTTGCGATTTTTCTATATTGTTATAAACAAAACAAAACAAATTGAAATAAATATTTCGTATTTATTATGACATTTGTTGTCATAATTCGTAAAATATTGCGAGTCCCAGAATGCCACTTACCATCAGTGTTGCCAGGACTTGAGAAAAAAAGAAGCTAAATTAGACTTTAAAAATGGTCAGAAAAGGCTAAATGCCCCAAAAAATATAGCCAGAAAAAAAGCTAATATATTATTTTATTTAAAAACGCATTTATTTTTAGGTCCTCATAAGATTTTGGTATTTTTTAAAGATATTTTAGTGAATTTGTAACTATAACATAAAAAGTTTCTATGGGTAATAAAGTTTGTTAAAAAATAATTATAATATTTTTATAGAATGAAGCGCCGCAGGCGAAAATTTTCGTCAAATATACATAAATACTTTTGATTTTTTTGTGCGAATTAATACACAAAAATGCTTAAATTGATGATTCTGTAAAAATAAAATGAGTAAATTTTTAGCTTTTTTAAGGCAATGCTAAGAATAAAAAAGGCTAACAAAAAAGCTAGAAGCTAAAACGGAAATTTTGAGGCTAAAAGCAAAATTAAAAAGGCTAGATTTTGCCTTGAGAAGGCTAAACTGGCAACACTGCTTACCATGGTTATAGAAAACATTTTCACCATTAACATATATTTTTAAAAAGACCATTTTTCGAGATATTTATCCGCTAACGAAAAATCGCGAGATATGGACCATTTTGATGTTGAGAAAAAAGTCATGTTCTACGTCATATTAAAGGTAATTTTGATACCTTTAATATGACATCTCAATAAATCTCATATCATATATTATTTTGAATCTTTTAAACTAAACATTGTTTTTATTACATTGTATTCGATTTTCAACACATTAGATACAAATGACTGGACAAGGAAAAGTTTTTAACAACCTATGTTTATAATTAAGCTTTCCAAAATATAATATAAGGTTCTAACTTACATTTTATATTGTTATATTGAATATAAAAATAAAATTTTTTTATTTCCTTATTTTTTAAATTTAGCAATGAAGTCTTAATAAATATTATTTAAGTTATTTACAAAATACTAAATCTTTTTTATTAAATAAAGTTTATGACGTTTTTATTTATACCCATCATTTCTTTTGTTTGTTACTAATACAACTTCAGCTTTGTCATGGGCATCTATGAGATAGAGCCTTATTTAGTTTAGAAGTTATGAACAAAAATAAAATCTTATTATTAATATATGTATATATTGTGTTACTTTAGATCCAAAGTTCAAAGTTCAAAATAAGACTTACAAAAAATAAACCATTATATCTCCGAAAACGATATCTTTAAAATGATAAAAAAAATTACATAATATTAATACTTGTGCAAAATTTTATGTTGGACACTTCTTTAGTTTAGAAGTTATGTAACAAAATATAAACTGAAGTCAAATTTTGTACATAAAATTTAATTTTTTTTAAATATGTGCTCGTCGAAAAAATAATTTTTGTAAATATTTTAAATTTTACATAAAAAAAAAATTAGCTTTTTACCGTATTTTGCTTCATAACTCCTAAACCAAAAGAGGCTCCAACTTGAAATTTAGCACAAATATTTTTAAGAATTTTAAAATACCGTTTTTTGAGATATTAAGCTTTGAAATTTATATTATCGATTTTGACCTTTGAACTTTTCAAGTATATAAATACTTTACTTGACGTTTTAAAGTCAATATGTTTTTTTTTATTAAATGAAATAAAAAAAAAAATTGTACACTGTATATTTGAAAATATGAGCAATAAAGTGTGATTACTTTTGGAAAAAATTCAACCACTTTTTCATTTTTGAAACGTCATATTTTTGGACCGGGAAGAGTATTTGCTCAAAAAGTGTGTGATTTGAGCAACATTTGCAATACGTAATATCTGTAGCGAATTTCATTGAAATCGGATATATCAAATCCGTAAATGTCTGTTTTTTTGTCCGTTTTGATATGGAATCACTGTAGAATATAAATTAAATTGATTAAAATAACCAAAATATTGCAGTTTTTTTGCACTTCAAACTTTAATTCATTTTTTGAAAAGAAGCATTACGGGAAACATTGATATTTAAAAATAAAGGGCAAAGCTGATTTTAACGTTTTCTATATTTTTATTAACCTTTTAGATCTCTTGTAACGCAGGGACATTCAGCTCGTACAAAATAAAAAATATTTCAAAACAAACATTTCAATAAAATTTTTGATTTATAAATATCTGAAACAAAATCTTGGTTGCACGAGATGGGGCTTTTTCAAATGAATACCATACATGATTGAGGATAATTTTCAATGTCCTGGTAAGTAGTTTCATTGTTTTTCATTACAAAATTTATCCAGTCGAAAGCAAAATAGCAAGTGCCTGATTTGGATATTTTCGTTCCTGTCGTTCGAAATATAGAAACCCAATTTTGTATGAAAACACTTATGTTTTCGTTCGACTTGTCTTTCGACGCATTGTTCACATAGAAGAGAATCCCAAATCATTTTTCGTTCGCTTAGAAGGCAAAATATAGCATTCGTTCGACATAGAGAAACAGGCTATTAATTTTGAAATTATGTACATCAAAATTTATTATTTAACAAATATTATTTTCTTGTAAAAAATTTAAATGATTTAAAACCGGTTAACCGGTTTTTCAAGCGTTCAAAACCGGGCAACCGTTTTTTTATAAAATGAGATTTTTCTGTTAAACCGAAAACCAGTTTTCTAAAAATGTTGGTTTTTTTGGATACTGTATAGAAGAGCATATTGCAAATAAAGCGTAAGGTGTTGCCACTTCCTTTTAAGTGCATAGAATTTTCGATGATAATATCAAGGTTTAATTTTTCTACTATAGTAGCTCTCATTTATTATGAATATAAACTACTAACAAACGCCATACTTAAAAATATATTCACTGTTTAACATTTTGTATTCCATACTTTGAGTCTACATTAGAAAAATTTTTATCAAGACAAACGTCAAAATTTTATCAAGATAAAGATTTGACTAATGTAGACTGAATTTGTCAGTGTTATTGCAGCGTTAAAAGAAAATTGTCAGCACTCGAGCTCTGACAACTTTGTCTTGATAATGCTTAGTAAAAGACGCCATCTTGATTGTTGTTGGTACTTTTTGCATGGCTTATTATGACATACGTTTTCCCCTATAATTGACAGAGATAAAAAATTATCTGCAACTCAAATAAAAATTTGACGTTTGTCTTGATAGAAATTTCTCTAATATAGACTCGACGATACCATTACAAACTTAGGGTTGCCAGATTCTGATTCGCAAAAAGATGGACATTGGGTTTTAAAAAGCTGGACATAAAAAAATACTGAGAAAATTTTAATTTTGGTTTTGTGTAAATAATTTTTATTAAAATATCCATTGTTATCAACATATATACATATGTATATACGTAAAAATCTATTTTCTGCAGATTTCTGCGATACGCTTCCTAGAATTTTTGTGTCAATAGCTACATACACACATCTGCATAAAGCTGGTTGAAACAGCTGATTGCGATACGATGGATTTTTGTTGAGTGGTTGGGGCTTTCTGCTTCAGTCTTAAAGGCCCAACCACTCAACAAAAAATCATCGTAACGCAATCAGCTGTTTCAACCAGCTTTATGCAGATGTGTGTATGTAGCTATTGACACAAAGATTCTAGGTAGCGTATAGCAGAAATCTATAGAAAATAGATTTTTACATAGCTGCGTGAGTTTTTAACAACCCTGTAGTTTATTTTGCTCACAAAATATCCGAAAAACAGAGTTGTTTACACAATGAATGTTGAAAAACATATGATACGTTTACTTTTGTTGACTGGTTGAACAAAATGTTTCACGCTACTTTTCTTCATTCTACGTTGCGATGGAAAGTTGACTGGTTGGGGCTTAAAGGTTTTATGTTCATTAGGCGAAATTTTGTTCAAAATGGTGTTAACTTTACTGCCAAAAAATTTGTCATTTATTTTACATTGACTGTTCTTAAGTACGGTCATTATGTCGTGCAACTCTAAAACTGTACAAGAGTCATTTTCAAGTGCTAAAATAGTTTTATGAAATTCCTGCATTACATTTTGCACAAAATATAAATATGCTTCTGATACACCTTCACTTTTATATTCTTCTTCTTCATTGAGCTCATCATTATCTGAAATTCTATGTGACACGAATTCCCATAAAACTTTTTGACATTTCTTTTTTTCAAAAAATACATTTTTGCATCAGGCCAGCAAAAACAAGGACGATCTATAGCTGGTAATAGGGAGAGCCACCTCGTTGAAATATGTATTAAACGTTTTTTATATTCGATACCAGCAAACTCAAAACATTGTTTTAACTTTTCAGTGATAAACTAAACTCATTGAATATTTTTATAACAATGCTTTCTATGTCAACAGATAATGCATTTATAATTTGCTTTGATGTCCCATTAAATTTTTGATAAACTGAGTTGTGAATACCCTAGTTGACTGCAGCATTATCAGCACTATATGCTGTTATTTGTTTTATTTCTAAATCACAATCTTTAGTTATTATCATTATATTCGAAAATATATCCCTTGAAGTTTCATACGGAGCACTGTAAAAGTCTAAAACTCGCTTACGAATTCCATGTCCGAGATCAAAATATTGAACAACGTATGGGTAAGTTTTTACATTGCCAATATTGGAAGCATCACTACTTACAGGGAAATAATAATTAGCTTTAAGAGTATCAACCGCTACTTGTTGAGAGTAAGGTGCCAAAACATTTCTGGAAATTGCTGCTGATTTTGTTCTTCCACAAGTTATTTTATTAGCGATTTTGCTATCACAATATAAAATTGCGCTGAGTTTTATTTGGCAATCAAGACTATTGTAGCTTAGTCCGTGGACAACGTTGTGGTAAACACAAACCAGCTCCGCCTTGAAGATTTGTGTTTCAATTTTTGTCTCTGTTGGGAGTACAAAATTCGAAATAGTTTGAGACAACTTCTGCGACATCTCCATTTTATTATGTTTTTTTGTTTTTATGTGTTTATCAAGCAAGCGCCTGCCTTCATATTTGATTATAATGTCTGTTTGGCACAATTTACACTCTGCCGTGTAATTATCTTTTTTTCTTATCCAATTAGCATATTTTGCAAACTCTTTCCATCTATCAACTAGACAACCTTTATGATTGGTGCATTATAAATCTAATGGATCTGAATTTAAGAAAATGCAAACACATGATGTTCTACAGAAGAAGTCCAGTACTCTGTAGATACAAAATAAATGAATATGAACTTGAATCAGTCGACGAATTCCTTGATCTAGGTGTATTGCTTGATTGTAAACTGTCCTTTAATTCCCATGTTATACAAATTGTTAATAAGGCAAAAGGAGTTCTTGGTTTCCTCAAGCGCTGGGGAAAAGAAATTAATGATCCTTACGTTTCCAAGCATTTATTTACATCTCTTGTAAGACCAATCCTGGAGTATGCTTCCGTGGTCTGGGATCCTCAATACGAAGTTCATGCTAAGAAAATTGAATCAGTCCAAAAACAGTTTCTCTTATTTTGTCTTCGTAATCTTCCCTGGAATCCTAATATTAATTTACCATCATATAAAAGCCGATTACAGCTAATTGATCTCCCTTCTCTTGAAAGTAGGAGAAAATATATGAATATTTCATTTGTAATTAATTTAGTAAATGGTTCAATTAATTCCGAGTTCCTGCTTCGTAAAATAGAATTTTCAGTCCCGATTCGTTCAACTAGAAATTTTATTCCTTTAAAAATCAAATATTTTCGAACTAATTATGCCAACTTTGATTCAATGCGACGTATGTGTAATCAATTCAACATTTTTTATCCATATATTGATTTTTCAGTAAATCCAATCCGTATTAAGAGGAGTATTTTAAACTTATTAAATAATAATATTGTATGATTATGAGATATTTTATTGTTAATAGCTTTAAGAATAATATGTATGCTAGCCTGTAAGAAATTGTAATTTCATTGGCTATTGAATTAAATAAATAAATAAATAAATATCGCAGAAAGTTGTGAGTCGTCTTTTTGATGGACCAGCTTCTTCATCAATATCCATTTCAAGATTTTCTGCAAATTATTTTTATTATTTTCATGTACAAAAAAATAAAAGCTGTACGTAAGGAAATTGACTATCGCTCGCAATAATATTTATTATGACATCAGCTATTCAAGTGTTGAGACATGTTGTCAGTGATGATAGAAGAGGAAAATCCATAGTATAATTATAAAGTATACTCGTAAGAACAGCTGTTTTACAATTTTTTCATTGGCAAACCTCGCGGTACTGTCAAATTGTTTTTGTATTCAAATGTAAATTTTTGTTTGAGTTTTTTTACTCTTGTTCTTCTTCATTCTTTCATTTTTCCGTTCAAAGCATTTTGACATTGTGGGCAGTAGTTTTACACTAACAAAATACAAGCAATTGTTGTTTTTGTAGATGTGCGAGTACTTTATTATTATACTATGAGGAAAATCATAACTTAGTTGTATAACAAATGTACAATCAGTGTTGGCTAACATGATTTGACAAAGATAACATGAAAATGATTGCCCAAGTTATTGCAGTGTACTAAAAAAATTTCTATTTAGCTGGACAAATTAAATTTTAGCTTGAAACTGGACAATACAGCCAAGTACAGCCAGGCTGGCAACCCTATACAATCTGCAGCATTATTTTCATGTGGTATACCATAGTAAAATAATAAAGTACTCGCACATCTACAAAAACAAAAATTGCTTGTATTTTGTTATTGTAAAACTACTGCCCACAATGTCAGAATGCTTTGAACGGAAAAATGAGAGAACGATAGAGAGCAAGAGAAAAAAACTCAAAAAATATTTTACATGTGAAAACAAAAACAATTTGACAGTACCGCGAGGTTTGCCAATGAAAAAATTGTAAAACAGCTGGTCTTACGAGTATACTTTATTAAATTGCAGCGTTTGTTTACAATTTAAAGCAACATACTTAAGCCCCAACCAGTCAACTTTCCATCGCAACGTAGAATGAAGAAAAGTAGCGTGAAACATTTTGTTCAACCAGTCAACAAAAGTAAACGTATCATATGTTTTTCAACATTCATTGTGTAAACAACTCTGTTTTTCGGATATTTTGTGAGCAAAATAAACTACAGGGTTGTTAAAAACTCACGCAGCTACGTAAAAATCTATTTTCTGTAGATTTCTGCGATACGCTACCTAGAATTTTTGTGTCAATAGCTACATACACACATCTGCATAAAGCTGGTTGAAACAGCTGATTGCGATACGATGATTTTTTGTTGAGTGGTTGGGCCTTTAAACAGTATTCAACTTGTTTGTCAAATATATAAACTACAACTTCGTGCTGCAGTGTGCTTGTAGAATTTTGCCGAAAACATATTACACACCAGTCAGTGTTTTCTTTGTTATGCTGGATATTTTTCTCTATTTGAAAATTTGCGCTTTGATTTTTCTGCTATAGTTGGTAATTTAGCAGTCTTGTTTTTGCACTTTCGATGCTTTGTGTGTAAAGTAAAACACATAAGGGTTGAAATGTAACCTAATGTACATATTCTATGTTGGTATATACGTTTGTATATATGTAGTGTGTATGTTCGTAAGTATGTTTATGTTTTTTATCTTTAACACAAGAATGTCTAGCAGCAATGAAATTGTCAACAAAAAGGCTGCTATACATTGAACTATAGCAGTAAAATCAAAACGAAAATAAATAATACTGGGTTCAGCAAAATTGCTAGAACTGCTAGAACTGCTAGAACTGCATATTTAAACCTTGGATAATATTTATATTTTTCACATCTTGCACGACCAATAAGAAAATATATTTCTTAATGCAATTTGCGTATAAACAGTGAGTTATTTATTTGCAATAATCCTATAAGCCCTATTAAAAAATAATATAAAATTTGCGAAATTTTAATTATCTTTTAAATTATTAACCGTTTTTACGCCAAAAAATTCATTTATTTTCACTTTTTTTGTAAGTAATTATTAAGAAGTTCCAAAAATATTAAAATATGCACCTATTTCGACTTTTGTAGTGGTAAAAATGTTATTTTTTGCTGGTTATTACTGTCAAAAAAGATCTATATAACTTAACGAAGAAATTACTCTCAAACCTTTAAATTTTTATTGCTGATTTCAATAAAATAAAATTCAAATTAAAAAAAAATTGTAAATATAACTAGTTCAGATCAAGTGAAAAATATTTGTAGATAATAGTTATGATATAACTTTTATATAATAATTATATCAAATTTTTAAATTACTATTAAATGTAATTTTTTTAATCTTGAAAATCATAATAGTACATAGTTTATGACAAAAATCCAGGTTGAAATATTTAGTTCTGTAGCTTTTTTTTTCAGTATTAAGTACTTCCTTCTAATGACAACACAATGTTAAAAACATTACTTAAGCTCTTTTTTGCTGGGATGTTAATGTTAAACTAACTTCACCGTTTTGTTAAACGGACTTAGACCATTTTCAAAATAATTCGCTCAATCGTTTTATTTTTATACGTGCAAACTATTTATACCCTACACCACCATAGGTGGGGAGGGTATTATGTCCATTATTTCACCTAGCCCCCATACAAATGTCCTCCCGGAAAAGGGTTTAAAGATCATAAGTCCCTTAAATATAGCAATATTTTAATGAAATTTGGCGCACATAAGTTTCATATAAGTTTAAATAAGTGTGCCGATGTTAATATTCGACACAAATAAGTTTTATATAAATGACAGTGCCAAATTTTACAAAGATCGGTCCATAATTTACCATAGCTCCTATATAAGGCTCCCTTTCGGGAATCACCCAAAAGTGAATAAATTCATATGTCAGCATCAACGTAATATTCTGAATTTGTATGTCTTATTTTACACTTATGAGTATCGGTCCACATTTGATTCCATGTCTAATAAAAGACGCCTACCCGAATTGTACTGTACACAATGGTGTAGGGTATCATATGGTCGGGCTTGACCGACTATATTTGTTTCTCTCGTTTAGAAATAAAGTTTGTCTTTGGTTAATTACATTTTTTCGATTTAACAAAGAACACAAAAAAAATATTACATCCTTTTGTTGCAATGTATTCAAAACATACACATACCCCTTAAGGTGATTTCGTTTTACCTGGAGGAAAAATTAAAAAAAAGAGATTTCTTATTAAAGTAAAAGTTCTCAATTTTTAAGACATCAAAGACAATGTTTTTTTGGCTAAACAATTTTGAAATTTTTACATTTAATTCCTACACAATTTTTTACGAGACCGACTTCGAATTTAATGTTATGCCATTTCATGCGATATTGTAAATAATTCCTATTTTTTAAATCAGAAAATATAAAAAAAGAATTACTCTTGAACTCACTAATGTTTATTGCCATGTCAAATGTTTTGAGAAAGAATATAATAAAGTAAATTAAATCTTTTTTGGACACGTCCACCATTTTTTGGAGCCACACTAAGCCCTCATAAAAAAGAACAAAACATTGAAATTCACACAATTATGGGTCAAAAAAAGTATAACAAACAAAGAACAATGGTTTTATTTTTTACTTATATTAAAATTCTCTATTAAAAGCACAAATCAGTAGAACAAAGAAGTATACATTTTGTTTATTCGTGAGGAGTTAGAAATTCTATGGTCTGTTGTATTTTTTATTATTATTATTTTTTTTTTTTAAGAGCTGCCTTTTTTATCTACATTAGGGATAAAATGATGTTGAAGCAGTATCCTCTCTTAATTTTTTCTTAATTTTAAACTTTTTCCTATTTTTAAGGAGAAAAATTTCCAATTTTCTTAAAACAAATTTTTTAATAATACTGAAACTATAAAGCGAATATAAAAACAATGTTAAAATAACTTAAGCTATGTTCACATTTTTAAAATATTTGATGAAATTTGCGTGACCACAAATACAAAATATTTGTTTCCTATTGTTTGATCTTGCAAATATTTTGTAAGAGAAAACAGCGTCAAACAATATTCGGTTAATGATATGTTCCCAATAAAATGCTGTAGTTATAAAATATTTTATATAATGGTTACGACATTTTGGTCAAATATTTGACTAGTCGGAACATACCCTCAAATATTTAGTTCTGTAGCTCAAAGATTTTTAGTCGGCATCTATTGGAATTTCATATATAAAATATGTTGACAGTTGAATCAGAAACAAGAAAAATTAAATATGTATCTGTGTATTTACATTCAGACCTAGCAAACCAAAGATTTGTTTAAAATATGAGGGTGATTTAAAATCAATTATTTTCTCAAATTAAACGATTGAGAACGACTTGATAATGATTTGAGAACAATAGCATTCTCAACAAAAAGGGGAACTTTTCTCCAATTTTGGGGAAGATTTAAAGTAAGGTTTTAATTAACATTTGATATCAAAGATAAAAGACGAAATTTTTCAAACCTTTGGAATATGATGACTCTGTGTTTGTTGGGGATATACGTTGTACTCATATATGTAAATGAAATACTCAATAAACAGTTTTTGCAACATTTCTATGATAACACCAGTCGGCAAAAAAGTCCTCTCCAAAGACGAATAGTTGGACTTGATGTATTTTGATGTGCTAAATACGAATCTGCTTTCAGTTTTTTTTCGATCAGGTCTGTATTTTTTATGAGCGTGTCTAATAACACAGGTCAACAAAATCGCAAAAAAATTGTATATCTGGAATAAGTCTACAATATTATTATTCCTTAGGCTTGATATAGTGTAGAAAGTCTAATGAAAATGTTTCATCACGTCATATTTTTAACCCATTGAGGACTAAAGAAAATTTGTTTTCTTGAAAAGTTTTTAGGTTATAAAATTTTCCAGGTAAAAATAATAAGTATTTATTTCCTTATAAGTTTTTTTGTTAAAACCCCATATATAAAAGATCTAAGTCGTTAGTTATGAGATATTGCACCATTAAAAATAGAATATCTTAAATATCAAACCCATTTTGGTACACTTCGTATCAAAAATTTGTTTCAAAATGTTGGGAAATATCTTCCCTATATATAACCATTGATAAATTTGGAGACCAAAACACCTGATTTTATTTCTCTAATTACTTAACCATATTATTTTTGGATCAATAACTTGCACTCCAGAAATGTTGGAGCGAAAATTTTCAACTTTATTTTCATCAACACAAGTAATATTAACAGAATAGTAAACTTTTTCGGATATTGTTATCTTTTTATAGTGTCCCTATAGCTTGAAAGACGTATAGTTATGTAACTTAAAATATACCTTTTGTCACGTTTTATACTATGGCACCAATTGGCTTTGTATTTTTGTAGCCGGTATCCACAGAAAAAATAAAGTCCATTTATGTTTCCAAACAATACAAATTAAATTGAAGAAATGTTTTAGGAAAAATTACCCGATTATTCAAATTTTCTTTTTTGTAAGGTACATGTAAAGAAATTTCACTTAATTTCCCCAAAATTTGACTTACAAATTTATAAATATAATTAGTAAATGCTTAACAGTGTTACTTAATAGCAATTATTATAAAAAACATATATTTTTTTTAACCTTTTTCTGTTGAGTATCTTCAAATATAAAAAATTAAAAAATTGTGTTATTTTTCTCAATTTCTCGGAAACGATTCAACATTTTGTACTACTTTTTGCAGCATTTGGTAAAAGACAAATCAGGAAAAAAATCCCATTCATAAAAAAATATTATTTTTTATTTATCTAATGTTATAAATAAAAAAAAAAAAAAATAATTAATTTTTTTATTTAAAAATAACTAATTTTTTTTTTTTTTAAATTAAAATTCACTAACTTTTTCTTTCAATATTCATGTATATCTATCTTCTATCTATATATATAAAAATTAATGTGTGTTTGTTTGTATGTATGTTATTTAAACGAGTTAAAGTGAGATGGGTAGTTTGTGTTCGCGGGTTTTATATAAATAAGTAAATAAAAACACAGTATTTTTCAAAAACGTTATAAAATTATATGTTTATTGACCCTTAGGTTTTTCTATATAAATTCTGTGCAATATAACTAGGTTAGGATATAGGATTTAAGTTTTATTCATTAGGGTTTAAGTTGTAATATTTATAATTTATTCTAGTATAATTAGGATTTAAGTTTTATTTATTAGGGTTGAAGTTTTAATATTTATAAATAGAATAAGATTTATATTCACTTTTCTTTAACTTTTCTCTAATTATTTTTAGGGTTTTTTTTGTTGTTTAAGCACTTCGCTGTTGTAATCAATCGCTTCAAAGTTGGCTAACGAACTATATTAAATTTTAGAGATCAGTTGACAATTAAGTTAGCTGCAGTTGGGGGGCGTTGATAATTGGCATCAGAGCTGGAAAACTGTTCAATTGGGTGAACATATGTATATATGTATGTTTGTTTGAAGTCTATAGCCACCTAAACGGGTAAACCGATTTTCTTGAATTTTTCACAGTGTGTTCCTATATATCTGGAAGGAAAAATAGGCTAATTTTTATTTTGAAATTCCATGTGGGCGAGGTGCAACGCCCACTTACTAAATAACTATTAAAAGTAGTATATCTCGGAAATTGGTAATACTAGAGTCCTCAAAATACCAAAATTTTTATATCTGGGAAGCACACCGGGTATTAGCTAGTTTTATATAAAACGTGCTCGAGTTATAGTAGGTCGAAATATTATTTAGGTCGAAATATTAGACATGCTCATAAAAAAATCTCGAACTGATTGGAAATAAAAACTGAAAGCAGATTCATGTTTAGCATCTCAAATTCCATCTAGTTCACAATTTTTTTGAAGGAGGACGAAAAAAAAACCCATGATATTGGAGGCAATTAGTTACTATGTATATATGATGCCTGTGGATTTTTAAAAAGCTACGGCTGAAAAAAAATCTGATTTTTCCCTACGCATCAAAAAAAAAAAAAAAATAATAAAAACTTTGAATCAACAGCGGTTACCATCTGTAATTACGAATGTAACGAAAATGAAATTAAAAAAAGATTCGGCACAGCCGACCTACCATCTTACCAACAACTAATTAACTTTTCGCCTTAACGTATGCTTTCATTATTTCACATTTATACATCTACATTTTTTTCAAACTACGAAAATTTGAATACGAAAAAAACAACTTTGCTTCAGAGAAGCAAGCCGTATCGGCTCGGCTGTCGGCTAGCCGCTAAGCTGATGTTTTTTAAAGAGTCGCGCCGCCGCCAAATTAACCGGCTTGTCGGCGGCTTAGATTCCACCCAATGTTGTCGACTAAGCCATTTTTATGAAATTAATTCTATTAAAATATATTATTATTATAATAAAAAATTTACAAAAATTTTATATTTTTTGTATTTTAATTTTGAATATAAATTGTAGTTGAGTTACCATTCGTAATATTGAGCAGTTTAATATGAATTTAATTGTTGTTGAGTTACCAACCTGTTCATCATATACGTATATAGAAATTTGTGGTACTCGGTACTCAGTACCCATTTTGAAATTTAAATTTTTAAAAAACGGTCATAACATTTTGGTGTCTTTAAAAAGTTTTGTGAACGATTTAAGCAAAATGAACAGAAAAATTTTTTAAGACGAATACCAACGAAAATGAAAATGAAAGGAGCACTACTGAAGTTTTGGAAAATGAAGATAATGAATCTGATGAATCAGGAGAGTTTGATGAAGATTCATTTACAAAAACCACTCAGATCGCCAGATAAGTGATTATGTGGCTATTCTTCGTAAAAATAAAGCCGCAAAATCTGTGGCAAAGATAGTTTTAAATGAACGAAAAGGAACTGGTTCGGTTGTTTGGGACTACTTTGGAACACTTATGCTCCGTGGTAAGTCCGTGCTTAAAAAACTTCATTTTTGTAAAATTTGCTTTGAGATGGAGCTTACAACAATAAAAGGGTAAGTAAATAAAGTGTTTCACAAATAATTTAATAAATCTCGTATTAAATTAAATCGTATACAACGTTAAATTTTGGGTAGATTTAGCCAAGTAACGTCAACTTCAAATCTTTTAACGCACTTGAGCAACGTTCACGACATAGAGCTCAAGAGCAAAAATTCGGAGGCTTCCTTGAAAAGAACAAATGAAGCACTATCGTCTTCATCTAAAGATAAAGATACGAAGTTTGTTAATGGTAGAAGGGTGGCAGAAATGTGCTGTGTTGATCTCCAGGCTTTCAACGTTGTAGAAAGAAAGGGATTTTTAAAATACATGGCCCTTGTAAAACCCGGTTTGGAATTTCCTACTAGTCGCACAATTGGTACAACAGCATTGCAAGATGAATATAATGTATATATGTCCATGGTAAAAGACATTTTAAAAAGTGCGCCTACAAACATTGCTCTGGTTTTGGACTTGTGGACGGACAATTTTAAAAAATTATCATATGTAAACATAAAAGTTCACTACTGCGTCAATTTTAAGATAACATCAGCCAGTTTAACAACTGAGCACTTTACTCATCCACACACTGGAAGTCGAATTGCCGATTGTATCACATCCACTGTAAAATCGTTTAATTTAGAGAGTCGCGAAATACACGCAGTTAGCAATGGTGGAGCCAATATCGTAGCTGGCTTAAGAATATCAAAAATCCTGCGTTATGAATGTATGGTACACTCATTGCACAGATTTATAGTGCATGATGTTTTGGACAATCCAGAATTTAATGAAATCAAAGCTGTAATAAAAAAAACTAAAGGCTACTTATACGAAATTATCGTATTGTTCCGAAGATTTAATGGCTATACAAAAGGCCCATCTCCAAGATGGAATTATAGAAATATTACTGCAAAGTAATGACATTGCCGAATCTCTGCAATTAGAGGAGGAATTCGGAGTTTCTTTAGAAGAGGAAATGGATTTGCCAGAAGAAACTCTTCAAAATCAAACTGCAACTACAATTAAAGTTGCAAATGATATAAGGTGGAATACCTTAGCAACAATGTTTAAAAGCTTCACAACAAATTTTGATGCAATAAATATTGCACTAATAATAAAAGCAAAAAAAGAAACCTTTATATTCCGTGAAATGGAAAAGAAAATAATAAACGAATTTTCAGATTTCTTATCTATATTCGAAAATGCAACATGCTACTTACAAGGACGGAATTATCCGACTGTATGTTCGGTCATTTTCTTTTATGAAAATATAATGGATAAATTAAATAAAAATGAAGAACTGTCGGAATTCGGTATATCAATTGAGCTTTATAATTTTGCAAAAAATAATTTTAAAAAGCGCTTCAAAATTAAGAAAATCCATCTAGTAGCTGCTATAAATGGATCCCTGTCAGCGAAACTGGCCACTTTTACATAATTGGTTGAAAAAAGTTCCAGCAACGAATAGCCTGGAATTAAATGATCTTTTAGACTGTAATTTTGATCAACCAATTACAAAAGAAAAACTTATTTACCATGAACTTTTAAAATTAATAAATAGTTCACAAGAAAGTTTACATAGCAGAAATGAACCGAGACCTTCTAAAAAAAAAAGTGGTATGTTACTTTAATTTCTTAAAATTTTGGAAGTCTTTTTATAATTTAATTTAATTTCAAGAAACTTTCAAACACAAGAAAAGAAATGCTTGAGTTTTTGGCCACATCAAACCAGGAAGACCCACCAAATTCAGACCTTCAAAAGGAAATAAAATCTTACTTCGATGTCCCAAACGAAGACGCAGAATGCTTGGAATGGTGGCAGAAAAACGAAGAGGTATTTACAATTAAATGTACGTAACATATATTTTTAGTTTTATTTACATTTTTTTTTCTTAGATGTTTCCAAATATCGCATTATTAGCGAACTTTTGTTTTGGAATACCTGCAACTTCCGCCTCTTCAGAAGAGGCATTTTCAGTTGCTGGTGCCTGCATTACGGCAAAAAGAAGTAGATTAAATCAGCCGGGTTTCAGCCGCCGCAGAAATATTGTAGTCGGCTTGCTTCTCTGCTTTGCTTTGCTTTTAAAAAATAAACAACAACAATTCCATATTTATTTATTTTTGTATGTGTGTATATACAAACTGACTGCATATCACAAAGTAGAACAGAGTCTTCATATCGAGGCTTCAAATTTGCCAAAATCAGTTTTTTAGAATATAACGGGAGAAAGAGATAGAAATATTGCATGAATATAAAATTTACGAATGTAAAAATGATACGCTATGTTGATTGGAATTTTGAAACGAAGCAGAAAACCAAAACAAACAAAAATCACATTCTACATAAAAAATTATTTAACAATTTAATCTTTAATATTTACATTTATGTGGAATAAAACAGTATTTCCACAAATGAAATTTGTTTTCAGCACGTTATAGATCGAATGAAATTAGTTTTTAGCACATAAATAATAATTTTTAATTTAATAAATAGATAATTTTATATTAATTCTGTGGCCAAAAGGTAGAATTAATATAAAAGAAACTCCACAAAATCAAGAATGAATAATCAAAACAAAAACAAGTTAGAGAATTTTGTGTGAGTGATAGGCAATAGTACACACTTTCTGTCTCTGTTTTCTTACACTACTGTTTGTATACTGTGCTGCATATACAAAGAACAACAACAACAATGTTATTCATTATATTACTGCTGTTGTTAACTAAACTACTTGCCTATTAGAGCCCTGCAAACTGTGTCTTATAAGGCTGTACAAGCCACTTGATATTTTTCAAGTGTTGTTATCAGTGTGTGTGCGGAGTAATAAATACTGTTCTGCAGGCACTTAAAACCATACAAATACTGCGTGTGTGCTTCAACTTTATGAACAAATCATGAGTGTGCTATGATAGCGACCAAACAAGCCTCTCAAAGGCTTGTATAAAAAAATACAAGCCTTTTGACCACTTGTTTGCTTCAATAAGGAAAAAATTGTGTTTTCTTTTTTATTATATGTGTGTGTGTGCGTTCATGACTGTATAAAGTAATGTCGTAAGTAAAACAGTCGTTTAAAAGTATTGTTTATAAACTTATTGTTATTTACGATCAAATAAATTATTAATGTTACTAGTTATAACAATTTAAAGAAACATGCATTAAGTTTTATTAGTAAACAGATTTTATTAAATATTTAAAGTTTTTTACAAGGTTTTTTTATATTATTACTTAAAACAAATATATACTTAATTACTTATATACTACTTTCTTATACATATGTATATAAATACTTAAACTATATCACAGATAATAATGTTGTCTGTATTCATGTGAAGAAACATAATCTGTGAAAAGATGGTTGAGTTGGAGGAAAGATTCGTTCTTTTTTCCGATAACAATTGTCTAGCAATTGAAAAAACTCTTTCGGAACTTGCACTACTTGCTGGAGTAGCCAATAGTTTGCAGCTTAATTTATACAACAAAGGCAACTGTGTTCGATGTAAATACCACCAACTGATGACATTAAAGTTTTCTTCGAAGGGAACATCCAGGTTTTGGTATGTTTGAATTTCTCTAGCTATTTTATCATCCCATGTTAGATTTGATGTTGGCGATACAAAATTCTTGAAATATGATGATATTACTGATGTTTTAGTTGATGTTGGTGATTCCATGATTTCTTCACCTTCATTTTGCCAGAGAATTTTTAACTCCTCTGCACATTTTGATTTTATATTATCCATTTCGTCTTTTGAAAATTGTAACAGTTTATTCGCGGGTGGAAAAAGGAAATGTGCAATTTTATGCGTCATGGATATATTTAAAAATACAGTTGTCTGTATATTTTCAAATAATGCTTCCTTAAATTTTTTACGAGTTCAATATCATCATCTTCTGATATGCAAGTGTCCCGCAATCCATTGATGTATGCATAAACTAGACGTAATGTAGCATATTTTTCTCCTTCTAAAGTTTTGGACGCCTGTTCAAATTGTCTCATGACGTTCACAATTCCTTTAATGTGGCTTATGTTTATTTTTTCGACTTTTTGAAGCTAATTTTTTTGCTGCAATATATTATTGACATCCATCCAATTTTTTTCCACAGATTCCAAAAGGTAATACATTGTGTTCCACCGTGTAGGACAATGACTTTTTAATGTTTGGCTTAATTTGCAATTATCGCCAGATTTCTTGAAATATTTAACCAATTTCGAGCATATATTACACAGTTCATTTAGTTCCTCTACATTTTTAATAGCCTTTTCGATTACATTATTAAGTAAATGGTTAATGCAATATATGTGTGGAAAACAATTGAACGCAGCAACCATGTTGGAACCTCTGTCTGTTACCATAACTCCATCTTCAAGTTTGCAATCATATCTTCCTAGTAAAGTTTGAGCTTTTAATCTAATGGCATCATCTAAAATAAATAATTATTAAAGATATGTGGTTCATTTGGTATTCATTTTTTCATTTATGTAATAGTAATATAACTGTTTAAATTTACTTACGCGTACATCTTTCCCCATTCATTGAATTAAGACCTATCAACCTGGAAATCAATTGGTCATTTTTTGTATAATGGATAGTTAGAGAGATATAACTTTTCCGTAAATAGTTGTCCGTCCATATATCTGAAGTTAATCCAAAACCATTTTTGCAGACAGCATTGATTTCATGTTTAACAAATAGGAATGTTGCTTCATATATTTTTTCAATATTCCGCGATATTGTGGTAGGATGTGGCAATAATTTTTCTACATCAACATTTGGTCCATACTTCGCTCCAATTGAAATCAAGAACTCCGAAATCTGCATTAGACCGGTATCTTGAATAAATTGAAAAGGCCGACAATTTTTTATACACCATTCGGAAAATAATCGCGTTGCTTTTTTTTTCGTCTCGTTGTTAACCTCTACTTTTTCTGTATTAGTTTCCTTCGTGGTGTAGTAGCACTTATGTCTCACCAAGTTCGATGTGGTTCTCGAATCATATTTTAAAACAGTAAAACACTTTATGCAGGCAACTTTGTTTGCTATTTCGGCTCCTTCCTGGTTTACAATCTTTCCAAATGTGTCCCAAATCTTGCTTCTGCATCTTTTCGTAGTTATTTTGAATGTTCCTGACAGGATATTTTGTTTGATGCTGGCAGCGTCCATTGATTCAGTAGGAGTTGAATTCTAAATACATAAATATGATATATTTTGTTTAGTAAAGTAACTTTAAAAAATAATTTTATTTCTTACCATTACTTCTGCCATTATAAGTATACGAAGATATGTATATTTTAACACGATTGTGAAAACAAATAATTTGTTGGAGCACAAAAAATTCAATTCTGAACACGAGAACACTTTTGAAATAACTGTTGAAAGATTTTCATTCATAACTTCATTTATAGCATATATGAAATATATTAGGTAATAATATTATAATTTTATTTATAAACTCATTTTTACATTAGGTAATAATATGTATAAGCCTTTTCTAAAAATAACTTTAGTCCAATAAAAACAGGTATATTTCTTAGTGTAAAAAATTTATTTAAAACAGCAAGAATTTGGCAATAAAATCTGTAGAAGCACCTAAATAGATCAATAAGAAACAGGTACATATGTTCTGCACTGTAAAAAATGTAAATTTATTTTTTATAAAACCACGAATTGAGTTCGCTTACAATCAGGTAAAACAGCATCCTTTACTTGATTATATATTGAACATGTACATATGACGGGACACACAATTTAGGTAAACGTCTTAAAATATTTCATTTATAATTTTATTACAGTGCAGATGTTCCATCGTATTCTTAACATTTGGGAAAATTTATTAGTCAAGGAGTAAACGTATATGGAAACGAATTTGAAAAATGAAAAGACATTGTTCTATATTATTTCCTTTTAGTTTTAAAATAGAATGATTACTTAGTAAATATAAATTAAATGCAATAAAATCTATCATAATATAAATAAGTACAATTTTAAAATTTTTTATAAACATACAATTAATTATAAGACTAACTTTATTTAAAATATAAATAAATACTAAAGATAAAAATTTTCTAACTTACATACATATGTAACTGACAGTTTCAAATGTCAACTTTAATTTTTTTACTTTTTTAACTCTTAATAAAGAGTATTTTTTAATAACTTTATGAATTCACCCTTTTACATTTATTTAGAAAAGAAGAACCAACAATAAAATATAGACATACTGTATATATGTGTGTGTATGCAAGAATATTTATAAACAACCACTTTTTACACATTATGAAGATTTTTTGCCACACACAGCAACTACGTATTACAAAAAACAAACAAATCATTAAGCCCACTTGAAATCTTTAAATCATTTCTCAACGTCTTGTATGATTTGCTTTTTTTTGCCACACCACTTGCACCACTTGTTTACGATAAATGATTTGAACGCACGGATTTGCAGTCGCTCATACACAGTACACACTTGCTTTGCTTCGGGCAGCGAACAGTACGAACAGTATTTATTGTTGTTTTTGCACATGTTGGCTATGAAACACACACTTGAAATTCAAGTGTGTTTGCTTTTCAAATCATCTTGCGCAGGAGACTAATAGGCAATAGTTGGTTCTTCTTTTCTAAATAAATGTAAAAGGGTGAATTCATAAAGTTATTAAAAAATACTCTTTATTAAGAGTTAAAAAAGTAAAAAAATTAAAGTTGACATTTGAAACTGTCAGTTACATATGTAAGTTAGAAAATTTTTATCTTTAGTATTTATTTATATTTTAAATAAAGTTAGTCTTATAATTAATTGTATGTTTAAAATTATAATATTATTACCTAATATATTTCATATATGCTATAAATGAAATTATGAATGAAAATCTTTCAACAGTTATTTCAAAAGTGTTCTCGTGTTCAGAATTGAATTTTTTGTGCTCCAACAAATTATTTGTTTTCACAATCGTGTTAAAATATACATATCTTCGTATACTTATAATGGCAGAAGTAATGGTAAGAAATAAAATTATTTTTTAAAGTTACTTTACTAAACAAAATATATCATATTTATGTATTTAGAATTCAACTCCTACTGAATCAATGGACGCTGCCAGCATCAAACAAAATATCCTGTCAGGAACATTCAAAATAACTACGAAAAGATGCAGAAGCAAGATTTGGGACACATTTGGAAAGATTGTAAACCAGGAAGGAGCCGAAATAGCAAACAAAGTTGCCTGCATAAAGTGTTTTACTGTTTTAAAATATGATTCGAGAACCACATCGAACTTGGTGAGACATAAGTGCTACTACACCACGAAGGAAACTAATACAGAAAAAGTAGAGGTTAACAACGAGACGAAAAAAAAAGCAACGCGATTATTTTCCGAATGGTGTATAAAAAATTGTCGGCCTTTTCAATTTGTTCAAGATACCGGTCTAATGCAGATTTCGGAGTTCTTGATTTCAATTGGAGCGAAGTATGGACCAAATGTTGATGTAGAAAAATTATTGCCACATCCTACCACAATATCGCGGAATATTGAAAAAATATATGAAGCAACATTCCTATTTGTTAAACATGAAATCAATGCTGTCTGCAAAAATGGTTTTGGATTAACTTCAGATATATGGACGGACAACTATTTACGGAAAAGTTATATCTCTCTAACTATCCATTATACAAAAAATGACCAATTGATTTCCAGGTTGATAGGTCTTAATTCAATGAATGGGGAAAGATGTACGCGTAAGTAAATTTAAACAGTTATATTACTATTACATAAATGAAAAAATGAATACCAAATGAACCACATATCTTTAATAATTATTTATTTTAGATGATGCCATTAGATTAAAAGCTCAAACTTTACTAGGAAGATATGATTGCAAACTTGAAGATGGAGTTATGGTAACAGACAGAGGTTCCAACATGGTTGCTGCGTTCAATTGTTTTCCACACATATATTGCATTAACCATTTACTTAATAATGTAATCGAAAAGGCTATTAAAAATGTAGAGGAACTAAATGAACTGTGTAATATATGCTCGAAATTGGTTAAATATTTCAAGAAATCTGGCGATAATTGCAAATTAAGCCAAACATTAAAAAGTCATTGTCCTACACGGTGGAACACAATGTATTACCTTTTGGAATCTGTGGAAAAAAATTGGATGGATGTCAATAATATATTGCAGCAAAAAAATTAGCTTCAAAAAGTCGAAAAAATAAACATAAGCCACATTAAAGGAATTGTGAACGTCATGAGACAATTTGAACAGGCGTCCAAAACTTTAGAAGGAGAAAAATATGCTACATTACGTCTAGTTTATGCATACATCAATGGATTGCGGGACACTTGCATATCAGAAGATGATGATATTGAACTCGTAAAAAATTTAAGGAAGCATTATTTGAAAATATACAGACAACTGTATTTTTAAATATATCCATGACGCATAAAATTGCACATTTCCTTTTTCCACCCGCGAATAAACTGTTACAATTTTCAAAAGACGAAATGGATAATATAAAATCAAAATGTGCAGAGGAGTTAAAAATTCTCTGGCAAAATGAAGGTGAAGAAATCATGGAATCACCAACATCAACTAAAACATCAGTAATATCATCATATTTCAAGAATTTTGTATCGCCAACATCAAATCTAACATGGGATGATAAAATAGCTAGAGAAATTCAAACATACCAAAACCTGGATGTTCCCTTCGAAGAAAACTTTAATGTCATCAGTTGGTGGTATTTACATCGAACACAGTTGCCTTTGTTGTATAAATTAAGCTGCAAACTATTGGCTACTCCAGCAAGTAGTGCAAGTTCCGAAAGAGTTTTTTCAATTGCTAGACAATTGTTATCGGAAAAAAGAACGAATCTTTCCTCCAACTCAACCATCTTTTCACAGATTATGTTTCTTCACATGAATACAGACAACATTATTATCTGTGATATAGTTTAAGTATTTATATACATATGTATAAGAAAGTAGTATATAAGTAATTAAGTATATATTTGTTTTAAGTAATAATATAAAAAAACCTTGTAAAAAACTTTAAATATTTAATAAAATCTGTTTACTAATAAAACTTAATGCATGTTTCTTTAAATTGTTATAACTAGTAACATTAATAATTTATTTGATCGTAAATAACAATAAGTTTATAAACAATACTTTTAAACGACTGTTTTACTTACGACATTACTTTATACAGTAAAGGGCTGCATGAATGCCGAAAAATGAATGCTGAATACATTCATCGTAAAAACAGTTAGTTCATGTTGTGTGCTTTTTCATTGTGAAATGAATGAATGAGTATTATCCACAATAACTGACCACGAAAACTCAAAACATATGAGTAGAGAATGCAAAACCATATAGTACAGAACCTATGTGAGTTGTGTGAATATGTTGTATACGATTTCATTGTGCAATGAAATAGATAATTCATTGTATTTTCTTTTTTGCTTTTGTTTTGATTTGTATATAAAAAGTGCGTGGCAAAAGCAAAGACCAAATCCACCACCAAAGAAGCACAAAAAAAAGATCAAAAGCCATATATGAGTTCGTACATGTATGTACTACCCATAAAGAAATACAAAAAATACAGAGCAATACATTAGTTTATACATGTGTGTTCTTTTTATAACGTTCTTTAATTTGAAGTTTTGGTTGTTTGTTTACTAATGGACGAGTTGTGACCTTTTTGTTACTGTAGGGTATAGCATACGTGTTTTGTTGTTTTACAAGTTGAAATACGTTGATCCGCACCGAGTTGATTATACCTTTCTCAGTGAAATATCTACTTTAAAAAGGTCAATTTATATCTTAAACTTTATAAATTTAATTTAAATGTTATATGAAAATTTGATAATTGTTTAAGAAATTATTATTTGATTTTTATTGAAAGTAAAATTTTCCATTATTTTGTTTTGTATTTCTCTGATGAAAATAAGTTTTATTTCTGTTAAACTAATAATTATTATTTCAGGCTTTTATATATAATATAATAAGTTTTGAATGTTTGTGAATATTTTCATCTAAAATATTTGTTAAAAATAAATTATTTTATGTAGTTTATTTATATTTTAGATGTAAAATAAAAAAATGTAAAATATTCTTCAATTGCTTGAAAATAATTTGAAATAAAATTTTTAAAATATTTTTCTATTTGTCATATAAAATAAAAATTTTACATCAAATTCCAAAGTCTTCAACTAAATTGAAAATATACATATCTTATTTCCTTAGGTTGAATACAATTAATCTATATTTTATATTCAATTTTAAAAAATCTTTTTCAAAACATTTAAATTTTTCTATTCTTAGAAAATATTTGAATATTTTTGATCATCATTAATATTTTGTAATATTTTTAAATTTGACTGGAATAATAAAACTAAGTAATATTTTCATTTTTATACTTAAATATTTGAAAAAAACTATGTAACTTTTTTTTCAAACCTTCTGTGGCTGAATATTTTTATTTCTTTGGAATTTTTGCTTAATAAAATTATTTTTTTTTCTATTTAAATATATTGTTTTGCAATCAAAATCATAAAAATTTGTTGAATTTTTTTCATTTAAATAAAATATATATGAAAATTATTTAAGAATACAATAATCATATAAAAACGTATGAATATCTTCTTAAGAAAAAAATATTTGTTTTAATTTTGATTAAATTAAATATGTTCTTCTTTAATTTTTTTTTTTAATAAAATAGAAAATTATAACAAATTTAATTGATGTATTATAAATAAAAATACAATTAAAATATCCCAATATTTCATTTTGTAACTATATCAATATGTAAAATCTTTAGAATGTTACCATAAACTTCTGTTTTTTTTTACTACGTTATAAAGCAACCACCAAACAAGTAAAACATAATATCCATCACATAAAGCATAAACATTCATAGTATCTACTGATAATTCGAATTATTCATGAAAATGGTCGTACACTGAGTGAAGTTGATACGAACAGCGAAAAAAAAACTCACAACGAAGTAACTGTTAGCCTACGATCATTGCCAAAACATACACAGAATTGTTTTTTTATTTTCGTTTTATATACTCACACTTTCTTATAATGAATGAATGGTATACTTATCTATACACATAATTTTTCACTATAACAGAGTTCATTGAAGTGAATGTTTTACGCCGGCAAGAAAATGAATGTGTTTGCGCAGCCCTTTATTATACAGTCATGAACGCACACACACACATATAATTTTAATAAAAAAGAAAACACAATTTTTTCCTTATTGAAGCAAACAAGTGGTCAAAAGGCTTGTATTTTTTTATACAAGCCTTTGAGAGGCTTGTTTGGTCGCTATCATAGCACACTCATGATTTGTTCATAAAGTTGAAGCACACACGCAGTATTTGTATGGTTTTAAGTGCCTGCAGAACAGTATTTATTACTCCGCACACACACTGATAACAACACTTGAAAAATATCAAGTGGCTTGTACAGCCTTATAAGACACAGTTTGCAGGGCTCTATTGCCTATACAAAAAACAAAAACGTCACTAATAGCAAAGAATATTCATATATAGAAGGCGCATCATGTAGAAACAAAATTTCTTATGGCGGGTTCTAATCATAGAACCTGCTCTCATGTAATTCTCGCTCTCAACATTTTGCATTGATGAGGGGGATAAATAACAAGGGAAAACAAAATCCACCACCAAAACAGAGAGAGAGAGAAAGAGTTTAAATATATGTGTTTGTACATGTGTGTATTCCTTATAAAAAAATGCAAATAAAAACACACAGACATATATATGTTTGTACATGTATAAAGATCTTTATTTCAAATTGAAAGAAACAAATAATATTTGTTTCTTTTGTTTTGAAATAAAAAGTGCCAACAGAAATTTTAGTTGTTTATTTACTAATGGAAAGATATGAACGTTAATATTACTGTAGGGCATAGCATGCATGTTTTGTTGTTTTACAAGTAGAAATACTCTGATCTGCACCGTCGTGCTTATACCTTTCTTAGTGACGTGACAAATTTTTGTATGATTTCCAAGTTTTCAATTTATATTTTATAGTTATATTTTTTATAAACTAATAATTGTTATATTTTACTTTCTATATTATATTTTTATATATTTCATAAAATGTGCATACAATTTGTTTTTGTTGATTTTTATTATTATTTTAAAAAATGTTTTTATAAAGAATTTTTAATTTTAGAAATTATTATTTAAAAAAATATTAAAATTTTTTCATTTTTAAAAGTACATATTTTTTCCATTTTTTGGATTTTTTAGAAAGAAAAATAAAAATAAAGTAAATAATAAATAAAAGTTTTTCCTTTTTTTCGGAAAAAAATTATTTTGTGATTTTTTCCAAGTTTTTGATTTGTATTTTATTTGAAAGAAGAAATTGTTATTAAAATATATATTTTTTATAGAAATAAATAATATTAATATTTTCAATTTTAAAACTTATTTTTAAATTATATATATTTTATTTAGTAAAAAAGTTGTTTTGAATAAAAAAGTATTTCATTTCTTTTGGGCAGAAATAACATTTATTTTGAAAAAAAAATAAGTTGTTTGATTTCCTTTTTCTAAGCAAAAAGTTATTATTTTTTTTATACAAAAAGAAAAAAATATTCATACAGCAATGTTTCAATTTATAGACTTCAATTTTTTTATAAACAAAAATACTGAAATTTTTTATTAATATATAAAAGTTAGTTTTTGGCAGGAAATAAAAGTTATTTTTATTTATTTATTTATTTTTGTCATAACAATTTTTTTATATAGTAGGTATATACAAATTAAATATTTTTTACAAAAGATCTTTTTTCAATATAATTCCACCTTCTTTACAGAATAAAACAAAATTATTAAAGAAAAATCTAATTTTTTTGGTGACAAATTTGATATGAATAAAAAAAAATAAAAATATTTTTTTATATTTTTTTCAAGTGGATATAATTTTATATTTTTGTTTTTATTTATTTAATTAATATACTTAACATTAACATCTGTTACTTTGAATACATAAGTAACAAAACTACACAAATCAAATTTTAAAATATAAATTTGATATCCTGAAAGTATAAAAGCTCATATGACGTTAAAAAAGGTATAACTAGTTCGGTGCTGATTAAAGTATTTCTACTTTTAAAACAACAAAACACATATGCTATGCCCTACACTAACATACGCGATCGTATTTTATCTCCTTTAGTAAATAAACAACCAATTTCTTGTTTCTACTTTTTTGTAGGCACTATACCAGCGATATCCACACTCATACATTCACAATTACGTTTGTGTATGTTTTGTTTTTCTGTCCCATTATGAAATTATACACCAAAAAAATAACATAATTTTTATAGTAATTTAATTTTGAAAGTTTCTTCGTCAATTCAAGACTTGTAAGTGGAAATACACGTTACTAGTTTAGAATTTGAATAGTAATAACCAGGGATCGCAACGATTACCATGGTAATCATAAACATTACGATTTAATGTTTATTTTTTTACTCTTTGATTAAAAAAAAATAACGACATATAAATAAATAATTATTTTGGATTTTAATTTCTTATTAAAAATATCAAATAATACTAAATTTAATTCGGCACGAAGGATTATTTCAAATTTGTATTTTATAATAAAAAATGAAAATTACATGCCTATTCATAGAAAAAGTCTTAAAAAAGTCACAGTTTTATTATGACTAAAAGTTACTACTATACTTGTGACTCGGTCATAACTTCATATTCTATTAACATAGTCACAAAACATGCTTAACATTTAAAATTATTGACTTTTCTTGTCAATTAAAAATAAAAATTATAAATAAAAATTTTTGTAAAAAATTTGAAATTTTTAGGGAAGAATGATAATTTGCAAAGAATACTGCAAAATTTGATGAAAATCTGCAGGAAATGTGAGTAAGAGTGTGTTGTATATATACTTTATCGCTTTTTGGCCCTTAATTAATTAAAATATGTATGTATGCATTGTTTTTTCTACAACGCATTTTTTGATAATTTCATATTTTTTATTTTCAATTAAAATAATTCTTATGATAGTCACAATTCTTATGACTGCCTACATATCAGGTCTTAATTTTTAAACGAAATATTAATACATTTTTGTTTGTGAATAGAAAATTAAAGACTATAGTCACAATTTGTGTTTTATGACTATTTTTCAGTCACAATTTTTCTGTGAATAGGCATGTTAATTGTATTAAGTTATTATTTTTTAATTAAAAAAAGATAGTTGTTTAATTAATTGGTAAAATATCATATTAATATTTTTCATGAGTGTATCTCAAGCAACAAGCAGTAACACAACATTCTTGCTTGAATGCTCGTGCGAGACTGACTTTTTTGTGTGTTTTTTATTAATTTCAAGAGCATAACAAAAGAGATAAAAAACACACAAGCTTCTTTTCCTTTTGTCTTCCCTCCCGCATCTAGAAATACTTTTAAAAAATATTTCAGTTTTCATTGACATGCGCTTTCTATATATTGTATATTCTTTGCTAATAGTCATTACAATGCTTAACCCTACGGTACAAACACGGGTACATTTTTAACTTTAAAGTGCTCGCATTTCTTCATTATATAGCCTCGAAACTTCAAATCGTCGTGATTAAGGTGTTTATACGTTATAAAAACTGAAAAACTGAACTCGGTCTATATACAAAATGGCTTTAAAGTTGATACCTACGGGAGTCAATACTAATGGTACCCGGGTACCCCCATATAATTTCTGTATTTTGCACTACAATTAACTTTCTTTTGCACTCCTTTCATTCATATATAGTTAAAATTGTATTAATTATTTGCTTAAACTAGGGAATAAGCATGACCATGACAGTAAAAATAACCAAATTATAATTAATGACTACATTAGGATTTGAAGAAGAATTAGTTTCAAAAATAATTTTTTTTTTAATTTCTGGGTTATTTAGGAACTTCAGAAAAGGAAATAAAGGATAATATGTGACAAGTTAAAAATATGAATATGATAATGATAGCGCACATTTTAGCCGTTTTTACATCGTTCATCGCATTTACTTTGATTTTAATGAATTGCTTTAATTTTTTCAATATCATGTAGTAATGTCCACCACTTCTACTACAAAATATCGTGCAAGTGCTCAAGATATTGAGTGATGTTTACCAATATTAATTTATGCACTTTTTGATGATTTTCGGAAATGGACCATATATGGGAGCTATGGATTTTTGAGGTGCAAACCTGGTAAAAATTTTATAGATTAGTTTTTACGTTTACAAAAATTGTATATGTACTAAATTGTGCAATATTAATAATATGTATGGACGTCAAAACCTTATTCTAGGAGATAAATTTAATGGGGACTTGGTTATAATAGGTAACCATTATAAACTAATTTCAACAGAGCTCGTTTCTGCATTATATAAAGCCAAAATTCAAACAATTATTTCAAAAACTGCGATTTGTAGCTTCAATTAAAGTTTAATATGGACTGCCAGACAGACGGACGGACATCGCTAAAATACTCAAACATGTTTTTCTAAATGTATTTTCCGAATTGTTTTAAGATCTGCGACCAGTTAAATGGTCGTAATAAAAAATTTGTATAAAATTATATATATATATTTTTTTTTTTTAATAAAATCAACGAAAATTACACTATGGTCCCGGGTACCATGGGTATTGACTAACGTTATTTTTTTGGGTAGTACCGTAGGGTTAATATATATGTTTGTGTGTGTATTTATATTCTTAACAGATTTGTTTTTAGGCCATAACTCTGTTGATTATGAACGAATTTGGTTTATTAACAAAAGCGAAATTTTATAAAAATACAGTATGTCAAGAAAATGTTTTTACATTCAAGAAAATATTATTATTTAAACTTTATTTCACAATATTTGCAAATGTTTATAACATTGAAAATTTTTATTGTTACATTTTGTTTTAGGCAAGGACCGTAATGATTATGAGTTTTAAAATAAAAATCAACAAATAGTTATTATTTTTTGATTTTTATTTTTTCGCTCAACTTTTAATGATTATTTTTGATTTTTCTTTTTTTGCTCAACTCATAATGATTATTTTTGATTTTTATTTTTTTTTTGTTCACAATATAAAACTTAACATGAGAAATTAAACTTTTATCTAGTAAAAAATTTTCTTTAAGTAAAAACTTTGATTTATTGCAAATAATTTTATTTTTAATAAAAAAAATGATTTTTAATTAAAAAAAAAAATCGAATTTTATAAAAAAAAAAATTGGATATTTTTTTAATAATCTGATGAAAAATATATCATCACACTTGCCTTTTAGTAAATAAATCTAATTTACGATGAGAAATCTTTTTTATTAAAAATTGCGTAAAAGTTTCATTTCTCATGTTAAGTTTTATATTGTGAGCAAAAAAAGTAAAAATCAAAAATAATCATTATGAGTTGAGCAAAAAAAATAAAAATAAAAAAAAAAAAAAAAAATGATTATGAGTGGAGAGAAAAAATAAAAATCATTCCGGATTCCGATAGAACCTGTTCTGAAGATTACATTTCTGTATTTAACACTTTTACCCGGTTGTTCCTTGTATCTGATTTTTTTGTTTAAAATTTCAAGAATGATTATTTTCTGTCCCTGGTTTTAGGTATGTATGTATATTTCTTTAACGGGTTTTACCAGAAAAAAATTCATTATGAATATAATTACGAAAATACAACAACAAAAACTACACAAACCCTTTAATCTACTTGTCAAGAAAATGTTTTTACATTTGCGTTTTTGTCGCTATGTGAAACAATTTTTGGAACTTTTGGATGTATTATTGTCAATAAATCATCTGTGTGATAATTATAATCACATGATATATATTACGAGTAATTCATAAATTATATATTAAGTATGTCAAGAGAAAAAACTCCAGATCATAAACCCATTAGCGGTTTTTTATAACCTCCAATTCGTGAAAAGTGTTAAAGATATTGTACAAATGTATTCCTTATTAAGATATATACTTAATAGAATATTAAATCGCTCCAAAATTCCCGTATATTGTAGTTGATATCTCTTAATATCCATCTACTTCTAATATTTGGCAGAGTTAAACCTAGAAAAATTAAGAAAAATTTGAATATAACCACTAGGGCTTATGATAAAGGACCGCGGAAAGTGTATATCAATTTTATCTTCCAAGAAACAATAAAAAAACACAGATGGATTACAATTACAGATGGGAAGCTACATGGAAAGAAACATTCTTATGGGGACAAAGTATTATAATCATTTATAATTATTTAAGTTGGTAAGCTCAAAAAGTTATGGAACTAATTATATGTCGTACAGGAATGTTTGTACTAAATAAAAGTACAATTTAATATGGTCAGAATACGCCGGAAATCTTCAAAATCCTTTAGAAAGCATTTAGAAAATTAAATAATAAATATTGATATTTTCGCATTTAAAAGATATTGTTAAATACAGATCAATTTTATTCAAAATAGTTGGAAAATCGGTTTTATTATAAAATTTAACAGGTGTGCAGTAACATTTCTAAACCTTTAAAGTTCATTTAATAAAAAGTGTTCATAAATATAAGTTTATGAAGAACGAAAACTAAAATTCAAGTAATGAGAAAAATAATGACTCCAAGCATATATGAGCAAATAGCATAGCTGTTCATTGTGAATATTTTCAATCAAAATATTTGTTAAAAATAAATTATTTTAATATTTTATTCATATTTTTAGAAATAAATTTATTTAAAATTATTTTATACTCTTTGTAATATGATTTTCAATTACTTGAAATTAATTTGAATAAAAATTATTTAAATATTATTCCATTTGTTAACAAGTTAGATAAAATAATATTTCCACAAAAGTATTCGAATATAAATTTATAAAATATAAATCAAATTCTTAAGTCTTTAACTAATTTTAAAATATATTTTATTTCTTTAGTTTGAATACAATTGTTCTTTATTTTATTTTCCATTTTAAAAATAAAATAATATCTGTTTTAAAACATTCAATTTTTTTTATTCATAGAAAACTTTTGAATATTTTTATTCAACATGAATTTGTTTGAATAGTTTTAAATTTACTTTGAAAAAGAAAAATAAGGAAAATATTTTTTTTATACTTGAATATTTGAAAAAATTGTATAATTTTTTGTTATTCAAGCCTTTTGAGGCTGAATATTTTTATTTTTTGGAGTTTTTGTTGAATAAAATAATAAAAATATTTATTTTAAATGTTTCTATTTGAATATAAAGTTTTTGAATAAAAATCAGAAAAATTTGTTGAACTTTTTTTATTTAAATAAAATACATATGAATATTAGTAAACTTTAAAATAGTCAAATAAAAAACTTTTGATTATCTTCTTATAAAAATATATTTGTTTTTCTTTTTGTTAAATAAAATATTTTAATTTTTAATTTATTTTGTTCAATCAGATACAAATTTATAATAAATTCAATTGTTTTAGTATAAATAGAAATCCTTAATATTTTTATTCAAAAGATAATAGATTGATTAACAAATATTTTTTAATTAGAAATAAGAAATAGAAATGAAATAAAAAGTATTTTTATTTTTTATTTCATTTATAAGTTACAGCTATGGCAAATAGTGATAATGCAGCAAAATTTATTAGCAAAAAGCTTTAAATATACCAGCTTAAGGTCCAAACTTTCATCCCACATCATTTTTTTCTCCTTATTTGAAGATGAAAGTGACTAAAAGGTATTACAGGACCATAATGAACTAAAAAACGTACTAATGTTGGAATATACAAAATTCCAATTGATTGTGACGTTCATTAATAATTTTATTTGATGAAAAAGGTTCCACAAGCAGTTATATATACTAGCTGTTACCATTTTAAATTAAAAATTCCGAAATATGATTTTCTAAGCAGTTTTACAAATGTAAAAGAATTTCTTGACAATAAGCTTTTTTTGTGTTTGTTTAGCTTTTGCTCCATTTCTAATAGTTTTAATTAACAAATTCGTATTAAAAATGTTTATATTCACAAAAAATTATATAGTTTTTTAAAGCCAAACTTCGACAAATTCATGTTTTCTTTTAATATAAAAACATTTTCTTTTCATAACCGATCTGTATAAAAATAAAAATCTGTAGCTTAAACAAGAGCTTCAAAAAATAAAAAATGCGTTTTGCTCGATATCTCAGTTATTATTGAACCGATTTATTTTTGCAAAAACGAGGTCACTAGTATATACAGAGGCTTCAGAAACTGGAAAACCGGTTCTAAAAACCGTTTTTTTAAGCATATCTCCGCATTGTATGAACCGATCTTGCTGAATTCCGATAGGATTTCCGATCGTTTGATATATATATTATATGTGTCAGTTATCGGTGGGCTTCATAAACGCCATTTCAACCGACATACGGACGGACATGGTCCTATCGTCATTTCTTACAAAGATCTCAAAAATGTCAACTTTTTTGCTCTCCGTAATAGAGTATGAAATGTGCAAAACTATGTCATTTAAATTGACAAAAATACTCTCAAATAAGGATTTTCTGTAAAAATATGAAATAATATGATGTAAAGTCCAAAATATGCAGTCACAGATCGATGCCAAAATAACATTTCAAAAATTTATCTATACGTTGCTGTAATAAGTTTTCGGAAACACGTTAATGATGGGGGGATTTCTAATAACTTTAATATTTTCTGACGGATTTTAACTTCTTTTATCTTATTTGATAGATAATTATAAATGATGATACATTAAATTGCAAAAAATAATTGATTGTAGTAAATAAAAATAAAAAAAAAAACGGAAAAAGTCAAAAGTTCCCCATAGAAGTACTTCAGGCTCGATGCGGCACATGTTACATCAAAAAGTAAAATTCTTGGAGGAATTACGGTCGAAATTCTACAGTCGGCTTTTTTTACCATAGTTCCTATGTAGGACCCACTTTCGGGAATTACCCCCAACTATATAAAACCCATATAATTGTTAGTATCAACATAATACATTGCATATGTATGTTTTATAGAAATATGCATTACAATAACACAAATATTGATCCACAATTGCCTTTAGGTATAATATCAATACCCGAATTTTGAGGCACATACACAATTGTATCTTTACTACTTATTAGTTATATTTTTTTTATTTATTTTCTTTATTTAATAAAAAAAAGTTTCCAAATAATGTATACATTGGTAGGACAAAATTAGAAGACTATTCATACATACATACGTAAAAATTCATAAAATTACAAAGAAATTGTAAACATTATTATTATTATTTTTTTTTTTTGTTTAAAAAGCTCTCTTCTCAAAATGTAATGTAAATGTAAACAATATTTAAGTTTAATTTAACCCCTTTAAAGAGCCCAAAAACACAAACAAGCGGTGGCGGATGTTGTTTTCAGCTCTAAGAGAGAAATGCAAATTAAATGAAGACGGCGGCGAGGAGCGGTTTTCACATACATTTTGTTTTTTTTTTTTATTTTTATTTTTTACCTATGACAACAAAAAACTACATGTATAAAAAATTATTTTCTTTCTCTCTTAAACTCCATACCATAGTATAACAATTTTTTCATTGACATACCTCGCGGAACTGTCAAATTGTTTTTGTGTTCATATCAGTGTTGCCAGTAGATATTTTTAAGAATACCAACGGCTGATGATAAAAATCCGATTTTTCCCTACGCGTCCAAAAAATGTTTCCTACAAAAAATTACTACACATTTTAAATACCAAAGTTAATAAAAAATTTGCTTAAAAATTAACATTATATATTATTATATATAGCAAAAATAAAGTGAATAAATAAAAGGGAAAAGTGAAAAAGCTCGCGGGAAAAAGTCATTCACGGAGAATTTTTTCACAATTGCAAATTTAGGGAAAGGGAAAACATATTCACGATAGGGGTGATTATATTCAAACTAAGTTCTTAAAAAATACTGACATTTTCACTGTTTCCGATTTCTTTATATTCTGAGTTTAAGTAATTAAGTTCTTCAAGATTTGTTTCTTATCTTATCGTTTAAAAATGCTAATTATCATCCTCTGAATATTAAACTTTAAAAAACTATATTTATCTTTGTCTACTAATATATATTTATCAGTTCATTGACAATAAAATATCTGACGAACGAGTCAAACATTTAAAATTTTTCCTAACGTTAGCGGGGTCAGCTGATTTTTTGTTTAAATTTTGTAAACACTAGAGAGTCTATATAAAGTAAAAATCTACAGCTAGCAAGTATCACGTAGCTGATTGCAAACTTCCTGGATGATAAGTTGAGCCCTGCAAACAGTGCTTTATCCCATAGACAAAAATCAGAATTTCAAATTGTAGTGAAATATACATACGTTTGAAAACAGTAACAATATTACTCATATAATTTTAAAAGAATTATATATTTTTAAGGAATTTTTAAGGAATAATTCTTTTTGTGTCTTCGAGGGGGCGCTTATTTATGGTAATAATACGCATCCTCATTACCCAGATAATAATTTGGTCGGAAAGTCTTCGGAAACTATATATGAATCAAAAAGTCATGAATGAATCAATCAAGAATTTATGAAATCATATAAATAAAATTAAAAGTTACATTCGAGAAAATTTTAATTTTTATTTAACCAGTTAATAATATAAAAATTTATGTTTATTGAAAACAAACAAAATATATTTATACAAAAATAATAGTTTTATACAATTTATAACAATTGATAGATAACTAAACAAATAGATTTATACTAACATATATAAATTTGATTTGTTTAATCTAAATACAATAAAAATGATGCCTTATTTATAACAACTTTTCCATTAAAATTTGTTGTTTTTACGAAAAAGTAATATATAAATAAAACGAAAATTAATATATTCAAAAATTTGCTATTGCACAATGGAATAGGAAAATCATATGAATTACAGTTTGGAAAGTTAGGACTATGATTTTATGCTTTAAAGTCTTTTTTAATAGGAAATAAATATAGATACCAAAGACATTTTGGAGGATCAGTAGCAAATTAAACATATCACGATTAAACTTATTAAATAAAATAAGTAGTTATCAATAAAAAATTTACAAATATTACAATAAAATAGTAATATTATATATATTTAAGTTGTTCTTAGGATAAAAAAATAATAAAATTATAACATAACAAATACTAAAAAAAAAAAAAATATATAAAAAATTAACTATATTTCTATGTATGTTCTTATCTAAAACTATTTATTTTTAAAGTCTATTTCCCATACTGTTTATAAAAATTATACATACGAACGTAAACAAAACAAATATTCCACTTCCGCCTTTAAATTTAAATTAAAATAAGATAGAGGATAGAAATGCTTAAAGTCATTAACAAATTCATCTAACAATTAAATAACAAATAACCAAAAAAAAAAAAAAAAAAAATCTGATGATTAACGTCGATCATGTGTGCGCACTTAAAACCTCATTTCGTTTCTACAGATTTTGTCATAAATGTCTTTGGTAAGTGGCTCATATTTTCCTTTTGGCGTTTGATAGTAAAGAGCATCACTGATTTTATTGGGATCATAGCCTTCCTTTTGCAAATCGACTTTACGCAACTTGAATGTTCCGGTAAGATCAATTTTTGTGAGGAAACGCAAGAATTGTGGCCTGGCATAAGCTGGGAGTACTTTAGCTAAGTTTTGGCTAAACTTTTCAAGATCAACTTGATTTTCTGGATCGTAAATAGCGGCCATACCAGCACGACCTTCAGTATTTGGAATGGTTACACCATAGACAATGGTATCTTTGTATCCGGCAACATTACTAACTTGAGCCTCAACTTCACTGGTTGATACATTTTCACCCTTCCAACGGAAAGTGTCTCCAGTCCGATCCTTAAAATATAAGTAACCTTTCTCATCAGCAACCAAAAGATCACCGGATAAGAAAGCCATGTCACCCTTTTTGAACACATCACGTACTATTTTCTTGGCAGATGCCTTTTCATCCACATAACCCAAAAATTCTCTGGACGGATTGCCTTTGATGATTTTACCAATGAAAACACCAGGTTCATTAGGTTTACACAACTGGCAGAGTCCATCAGGTCCACGAATGGGTTCACCAGTATCAGGATCAGCGCGAATAATCGAAATGGGATATATTTGAGGCAAAATTCTAGATACAAAACCAATAGCACCAACTGTGTTGTCATGATTCATAATGTTAGCATTACCTTCGGTGGCACCATAAAATTCTCCCACCTTGGCAATATTGAAGCGTTCAACGAATTGAGGCCATATTTGAGGACGCAGTCCATTGCCGAAAACTAAACGGACCTTATGTTTGCGATCATTTTCCGATGGAGGAGTGGCTAAAATATAACGTGCCATTTCACCAATGTATTGACCAATCTGTAAAACAGATATGTACAATTATGTTTATGTAAAATATGGATTAAAATAAAAAAAAAAAAAAAAATATTATAGCAATTTTTTTTTTTTTTTTGTATATTTATAAATACACATGTAAATCCTAAAAAAATAATTATATACTTACAGTACAATTGAACTTAACACAATCAGCAAAATATCCGGAAGCTGAAAACTTCTTACGTATCGCGACCGTTGAACCAAACAACAATGCCTGACCCATACTCATAATACCACCAGCAGTATGATACAAAGGCAACGGTGTATAAAATACATCTTTTTGTTGGAATCCTAATGTAAAGTGAATGCCAGCCGCAATAAATAGGTAGCTGAAATAAAGTATAATAATTAATATTCTTTAGTTGAAATAGTAGGTAATACAAGCTACTTACCGCGAATGAGAAATGACAGCAGCCTTAGGCAAACCTGTAGTACCCGATGTGTAAATATAAACCAACTTGTCATGATGAGTTGGACGGTCCGCTGACGCGGGCAATTTATCCTTGGGGGCAGCTTCAAGTAACGTAGTCAAATCTTTTGCTGTACCATTGACCGGCTGATTTGACTCATTATTAAATTGATACAGAGCAATATTTGATGGTAATTCCTTTGAAATGTCATTCATAGCATCTACGAATCCTTCGCCATAAATAAAAGCACTACAGTTGGCAACAGTGATGCTATGCAAGAGAGAGGGTCCACGTAAATTGGTATTAATGAGTGGCGTAATAACGCCAATTTTCGAAAGACCTAACCAGGTGCCCACAAATTCTGGACGATTTTCCAATAATAATCCGACAACATCACCCTTCTTGTACCCATGGCCATGAAAAACATTGGCAATTCGATTGGAAAACTCATTTAACTGTCGAAAAGTGCAAGAGTGCGTTTCACTGACAATAGCAACTTTATCGGGGAAATTGGCAACATTTATTTGGAATATATCGGCAATAGTGAAATTTTTCTTTTCATATTTCTTAATCAGCATCAACAATTTGATGTAGGCAAAGAGGGCTCTGTAATGAATAAAAACAAATCATCATATAACATTAATATAAAATATAACGTCTATTAACTTTCACTTATCAAAAATGCAAAATATCATAAAAAGGTATCTTGTCGCCAATGAGCGTTATACATATAATTTTTTGATAACTCTATATTAATTTACAATAATCTTTTACTTGAAATAATTTCTATCAATTAAAATAACGTCTACGACATAATATTTAAACCGCATTTAAACATACATATGTATGTATGTGCATTTAAAAACCACATTTTATAAAATACATATACATATGTATGTACATTCTACATATAAACCACCCTCAATCACACAAACAATTGTAAAATGAACTGATGATGCAAACGTCAAGTCATGTCAACTAAACGAAATTTTATTATGCAACAAAAGCGCAATTTGATGCGCTTTATAAAGTCTTTAGATAAATCGTATTTACGATTTATTTTTTATTTTTTCACTTATTTTATAATTAAATTACAGTTATCATGAGCTTTTCAGAGGATGAGACGTTGTTGATACACAATCGACAGTGGCATGACACTTTCAATCAATTCAGTGTCCGGTTAAGTGTATTTTTACTGTTACATACATAAAGATCCACAAAAAAATATAAAGATAAAAAAAAAAACAGACGAGCATACGATTATTTAGATGTACATAAATTTGTATATACGTGTATTGTAACGTGTAAAAAATGAATGTGAAATCAACAATTAGTGGGTCAAGAAGGTAATAAATAAACTGTTTAGAACAAATTACTCATATCTACGGATATTTAAATAGATATTGCAAACACACGAACAAAATCATGTGATGATCATCTTCAACTTATCCACATACATACACATAAACTTAATAACCATGTGAACGTCCATTGAGTTTTATTGAAATATTTATGCAGAAATATTTACAGTACAAAACATTGCATTTTTTAAATACGTATGTGTGAGATTATGAACTTAATTATATAATTGAAATATACTTTTTGTCTCAACAAACGATGTCTTCGTACCTCTCGTGACAATTAAACACAAAAATTAGTTTCATTACACATGTCAACACGAAAAAAAAGTATCGTCAAACAAATATTGAAGATACTATAGGTATAGTCATTCTAATCACAACAAAAAAAAAAAAAATCGGTTTTATCCCAGCTGGAAATAATAAACCGAAATTAGAATGATTTGTTAGACGTTTGATTCATTAATAATATTTTGTCAAAATTTTCCAATTCGAATAAGAAAAGGTTGGAAAAAAATTAAATTTTTATTCAATATTCTTTGATGGAAGTAAAACTATATTTGTTATAAAGTTAATTAAAAGTAAAAAATGATAGTGGTCCTCATTTTATTTTTTGGTCAACAAATGGATTAAGAAAAAAGAAATAAATAAATAAAATTTATAGAAATAAAATTTTCAACGCATATGTCTTTCGGACCTATGTATAAATTGTTACAATAGATTTCCGAAAAAGAAATCTACTTTTTACAGCTAAAGGGAATTTCACTTACTTAAATGTTTAAAAAGTCTACATTAATTTTTTATTTGTGTTCTACGTAGGTTAATAACGAAAAAAAGTCAAGGCTAAAAATGACAAATTAGAATTTTGAAGTTAAAAAATATATTTTTAGCCATAAAAACTGTTCAATTATTTTAAATCGGTTCGTACTTGTAAAAGTTACAAGATCTCTCTCATTAAGTGGTCAACTTTTTCCCACTGTAGTGCCGTTCGTGCTTCAGCTATATACACCAGTCAACAATATTTTAACGACATATGTGTACCTGTACCAACATTAAAGTTATATACTTTTGGGCAAAATTTAACAAAATAAAAGTTTCAATTATAATATAATTTGCTTGAAAAAAAAAAAAAAAAATCCCGAAAATATTAAAAATATTCCCAACAAATTCCACAATCTTCAAAATTTGGCAGGCCTTTAATTCTGTAACTACTATACATTAAAGTGCCTCACTAAAGAAAAAAAATTGTAAAATGTACCCTTTTAGAAATGAAGATTAGTATGTTCTATATATGATCCCTATAATACTGCATTTAAATGTTTCGTTTTCCGTGAGAACATCTCCAAAAATTCGGATTTCTTTCAATAGCATTATCAAAATCTTCGTTATAAGAAAATTAAATTTAAAATATAATAGAGACATTCTAACAGCTGCATATTTATTCAAATAATATTAATTCGCGGAATATTAAGCATTTTTTGTCACATTTTCTTTATTTAAACATATATTGGGTTCCATGGTACCATTGGTAAGATCTATCCGGATGTTTTTGAAGATTACAGGTAATTAATCCATTAACATAAAAAGGGTATTTTTATATTTGATTAAATCAGCAAGATTTGCAAATAAATATCAATGAATATGTTATAAATTATTTGAAAACCGCGGTAATAATCGAATAAAAAGACTATCTTTTATTTGAAATTTAATCGATATTTTATATAAATTTATAGGTTTTCGATAAACTTATTCTTATGTCATTTGTTTTCTGGATTAAACATTTATTTGCAATAAAAATTAACAACCTGTATTAATCGACATTGTCTGGAGATAGAAAAGTTGATACTATCGTACTTTTTTTTTTGATATTCAAAGATACCGAATTACTTCCGCGATTAATTTGATACTCTCAACAATTCGATTCAAAAATATACTTTTGAAAGGCAAAAAATTCATATTTTTGATATATTTTTTATAATGCCTAAGTTCTTGTTCTCAAAATACTGCAAATTAAATTAAAACAATTCATGTAAACAAATTAAATTATAGAAATATTTTTGATGTACATAAGTAGGCGGTTTAATTTAAACTAAATTTGACTAATTTCTTTCCGAAACTGTAGGAATCACTCTAAAATAATCGCTTCTAAAATTTTCAAGACTGTGTGCTGTTAATAAAAGTTTAGTGAAAATGTCTCGAATTTCAAAGATGTAATGTATTATTTTTAACAAAATATTTCATAATTTCTTTCTTTGTAATTTTGTTTCAAGGGCTATAATTTTTAAATAACTTCATATTTAATTATAATAATCAGCCCAAATAAAATTATTTAGTATAATATTTAATCCTTAAGGTATGTTCAGACTAGACAAATATTTGACCAAAATGACGTAACCACTAAATATTCTTCTCCATTTTAATGGGATATTTTACTGAATCTTTCTCTTACAAAACATTTGCAGGATCAAACAACGGCAAACAATTTTTTTTGTAGAACTAGTGGTTACGCAAATTTGGTCAAATATTTGACAAATGTAAACATAGCTTTATTTTATTTTTAAAAAGAAAATACAAACAAAAATTTTAATTTTAGTAATCTGAGGGTGAAAAAAGTATCATTTAAATTTTTTTTTTTTTTGTTTTTTTGTTTTGATACCAAAAAATATTTTCATTATCCATTCCTGATCGACATATACTATCAACGTATGTCTATTGTATGTTGTATTCTTTAAGGAAACTTAAAAAATTATTTATGCTTTTGATCCAAAACGATATTTTTGAAAGTTGTATTTTTAAAATGGTCCAGTTTACGAAAGCGAATAATTGAATCGAAATATTTTGGAAATTAGTTTATAACATATCAATATAGTTTGCAACATTTCTTGTCCCCAAACAAATCAATTCACTTAATATACACATTCCTAATCATTTTAAATTAAAATATTTTAAACAAATCGCTATTGTCATACTTATGTGTACATAAATTTAAATTCCGGCATGGGTTCAAGGTCATCTAATAAATCACTGCTTTTAGTTTTAGTTTATTTATTTTTTAACTTTGTTTACATTTCTTCTTCATTATCGTAAGTGCGTTTTATCGTTAGCAAATCATAATAAACTTGTTCAATATAAAAATCATAGAAAAAAGTGTGTGGACAATAATTTATGAACAATTTGAATATAATGGAAAACTATTGATAAAATTTTAAACCTTATACATGTGAGAGATTAGAATTTAAAAATGTATAATTGTTGAAAAAAATTTTTATCTTAGTTACAAAAATTCTTCTTTTGTGGAAATTTGTGTTTAGCACTAAAGATATTTTTGCGGTTAGGACACAACGTTTATTTTTTATTGACCAATTATATTACATTTTAACAAAGTACAGGATCAAAGTTCACATTGCTTTAGTATACAATTAAAACATTTATTTCAAGTCAGTCATAAAGCAACTTTGTAGAAAATACATTCAAAGTTTATTATTACATAAATGGAAAAATGAATAGAAATATTATTTTCTTAAAGGAAGATAAATCTTGAAAGCATATTTCTACATGAGTAACTCAAAAATCTATTTTTTGTACTTAGTTATTAAATTAGTTTTAAAAACAAAATCTGATTTTAATACATTCAAATTAAATTGGCCAGTAACTGTATGACGATTAAATGTATATACGTATTTATGAAAATAAATAAAAACAATAAAAAAACAAGAAATTGAAATTAAAATCATGTTTAAACCGTTTGCCATTTGAATACTAATGAGGCATGTTTGTATGAATATACGTTTTTCGTTTTTCATGTGTTTAAACCATTGTGCTCTATCGCTTTTAGCCAGTCTGTCCAACAATTAGTTGTATTAAGTGTCAATATGATATCAATGACCATTAACTACAAATGTGTAAGTAGGTACATATGTACGTTTTTCAAAGTCAAGGTGCCGACCACCACCACTTCAACTAGGAAGTAATTTTTTGATCACACGTATATTTTATTTGTTTTGTATAAAGAAAATGTAGTGCAGTCAATGCTCTTTCATATTTTGGATAACATTTCATAATAATCAAATTAATAATTTGTATGAATATCTAGTTAGTTTTTGAATATTATGGTAAATAGAGATTTTTTTTGCATTTTTAAATTCTAGTAATGAAAAGAAACAAAAAAATATAAAAATGTCATTGCATTTAGTATTAATTACTAGAACATATACATACATACAAATGTATATATGCGTATGTTTATTAAAATATTATTTATAATATTTTTTTAATTATATTTTGGTTAATTGAATCATTTATAATGTATTTTCTTCTGTGTTTCATTAGTTTATTCGATTTAATTCACATTTAGCAGTTTCATTTTCAGGGGCATATAAATGATTATGAATTCAAATCACATTAACACAAACACACTCATAAGTATAGAAACTCAATTATATGGCTCGATTCTACTGACCTACAGAACAGAATTCTAATAAAAACGATTATAAATTATAATGACTTAAATAAGTGTAAGTAAGTATGTATTAAATAAAATAAATACTGAGAAATATTCATAAATCAATCTAAAAAAAAATATATAGTTGTCTTACACGGACAATTAAAAATAATTGTTGAATGCTTATAATTTCAGTCAAATATACATATATGTATTTATATATAAGTGAATTTTGAGTTTAATGGTCTTTATTTTGAAATGTAGAAAAGGAAATCTAATCGATATATTTATAGCCTTATGTTGCGAATTATTGGCTAACTATTTGGAAATAGAAATGCAAATATTTGATTACACTATCAATAATAAAAATATTAATCTCTCCATAGTATTATAAAAAGAAGTATTAAAATAATCGTATACGTTTAAACTGATATAAATACCTGCTAAAAAAAGAAAACTTTTAATTGAAATTATGCATTCTTGTTTAAATAATAGTTTTTGAATTATACAGCCAAAGTCTTAAAATTATCCATGATAAAACATTAAATTTGAAAAAGTTATTTCCTGTCTCAAAATTAATGCGATATTTGAAATTTTTCGCTTCTCATTTTTCCAGAAATTTTAAAGGAACTAACATTTATGAAACCTGCTTGAATTTTAATAAAAAATCTTGCCATAACTGCAGAAGGTGGAATTATTTTTTTAGAAATTCTTCATTATTTTAGATAAAGTTAAGCTTTTTTAACAATATTGTCAATAAAACATAATTAATTAACAGTGTTTTAGATATTAAAATTTCCTCATAAAATGTTACGTAAAAACATCTTGAAAATTCAAAAACTTGTAATCCGAATTTTTAAATAAATTTATTGGATTAAAGAGCAATAATCAACAATCAAAATGCATTATTTTTTTACGCTTGCAATTTAATATTTTTACCCTACAATATTGAATATATTAAATTAAGTTTATTCTACCGCATTCAAATTAATATGTACTTTAGTATTTAATAGGGGTCTCTATTATTTTTGTAGCTCTCACCAAAAATGTTTAATTTGTACATTTAATGGCATACAAAACTCAAAATCAACAACATTTATTTATAAAACCAAAACTAATGCAATTTATAATACAAATTAATAAACACATACATGTTGAGTTAATTAATACTACCCTGCAGTTTTCATCTAGACAAATAATCGTCTATATAAGATATTTTAACATGTACTTATCTTAGTAAGTTGGTATCAAATTTTAAACAGACTTTAGTTTATCTTGATACTAAAAACCAGTCGACAATTGTCTTCCCAATAGCATATAAATATGAGCCAATCAATTAAACTGCATTATTGAAGTGTACGATTGAATAAAGGTTCATTGCCTTTTGCAAACCTACTGGGTAGAATACACAATATATGTATGTGTGTATTATTACACATACATATTAGATTATATACATATGTATGTATGCATGTGTATTTGTGAATGTATTTTTAATTTATGAAATAAAAATATTTAAGAACCAAGAAGTACAATTAAAAACTCTGTTTCGTGTTCGTTTTATTTTCTGTTTTTTTTTTTTTTTTTTTTTTAATTTTTTAAACCTCATTATAGATATGTACTTTGATCTTTTATTTAAGCATTCGTCTCTACTAGGGATGCCAAACGGGACTGGTTTTTGCAAATCCCGGGATTCGGGATTTTATAATTTCAAATTCCGGGATCCCGGGATTTTTCAAGATTTTGGGATTTTTCGGGATTCGGGATTGATTTTTCATATGAGAACATATTTTAAATATAAGGAAAAAATTAATTTTTTATACATATTTCAATTAAAGAAATTAATTCCTATATTTTAAAACAAAAGATAAATAAGGTTTGTTCGTTTGAAATTATAGTAACACAATTAAAAATATAAATTAAAAAAAATCTAAGAAACAAGCTTTTATTAAAAAAGTAAGAAAACGGAATATAGTAAAATAAATTTTAGTGTCAATAAAAAATAAAATGTTTATTTAATTATACTAAATGGATTCCTAGAAACATCTCAAAAATACGCGAATATGTTCCTTTGCAGATAATTTTTCAGATATTTTATATAAAATTTCTTTTATCTAAAGATATGTATGATTTTAAGCGTTATTGAATATCATCTATAGTTAATGTCCATCCATGTAAACTACATGTAGATTTGAATGATGTCATTCCACAATAGAATTTGACCTTATGTGGTAGAATTCAACACAAATAAAATCGTTTGTAACAAGCCGCATACAAGGACCTAATTTAATTTACATAAACGTACATTAATCCGGCAAAAATATCAATGTGTAGACGAATTAGCACATATTATTTAATACAAATCAATGTACCAATTTTTAAAATGATCTGTCCATAATCCACAGCTCCCATAAACAGGCCCTTTCCAAAGATCATAAAAGTGCATAAATTAGTATTACAATACAATTATGTATACGTAAGTTTTATAAAAGTATAAATAATAAACCAAAAATTTGAAAGACTTCGTTCAAAATGGACCACAGATTCCAACAAAAATCGTTAAATAAATAAACATAATTCAATAGAAATTTTGAAAGTAAAATATTTAACTAGTTTTTTTCAAGTAAAATATAACAAAAGAGAAAATAATTTTCTCTTGAAATGTTTACTACTTTTACTATTTTTGTGAGCTCAGAAACGATTTTTGAGTAAAATACTGGCAAAACTAGTAAGAATAGCATACAAACGAACATACCTATAATATTCTTACCTACATAATCGATTTTTAAAATATTTTTGAACATTTTCTGTAAATATTTTAATTTTCTGTCGTGCCTTAAGTTAATTTTAGGATTTTATTTATGTCAATTTTTCATCCAATCCCGGGATTCGGGATTTTGTAATCCCGAAAAATCCCGGGATTTTCGGGATCGGGATTTCGAGATTAGCATCCCTAGTCTCTACATATATAGGTAGGTATAATACGCGATATTACCTGTTTGCGATAAAACGCATCGATAAGATTGATAATATGTGTATAACCAAAATCAGTATACAGAGTGAACTCGCTGAAATATATTTTTACTTATAATGTTTCCAACTTTAAGCAACGGATAGAAAGTCAATTAGTGTTTTTTTTTTTTCAATTTTTTAAAAGGTTTCTAATATTTAAATCTTAATCCAAGTTTTGAGCAATGTATTTTTTAACTGCATAAAGAGCATATAAATTATTTTAAACAATTTCGTTAATTTGAATATATTATTCGAAATGTTAAGTCATTTTTCAGACAACAGCAAAAAATTAACCTTAGTCATTTAAACTTTTTTTTTAATTAGGTATTGCATTTTTCTAATAGTTGGATTTCTACTGAGTACCATAAATTTTATTATGATCATTATACTTATATCTTCTTGAATATATGTACATATTTAGATATAAAATAAAATTATAAGGAAAATATTTAGAAATTATTATGTAGTACCATGATAGAATTACTAAAGGTAAAATCACTAGAAAGTTTGTTCTCATTTTTATTTACCCTGAAAAGTCAAACACATATAAATCAAAAGAAAATGTAAAAATATTTAAAATAAAACTTCAAATTAGAAAAACAAAATATTTTAAATTTAAAACAAAAATTTTCTTTAAACAAATTTATACAACTAAATTTTATTAAAACAAACAAGTATTCCCATATATGTAATGGTGTGTAAATGTCCAGTTGGTCAAATGTACGTATTAAACGTTCACAAAGCGTTTCCAAGATAGAATTCTGCATTTCAAGAAACAATTCAAATATATGTATGAAAACAAAATATTTTATATTTTTCATTCTTGATTTTTGTTTTTTGCTTTCAATTTTTCAGTTTTTTGACTTAACAAGAAATAAAATTGACGACTCTCTTTAGTGATTCTACCTTCTATTATTATATTATGATGTAGTACATTAATTTTTTATTCCTTGTGCAATCAATACAAAAATATTACTTTTTTATTGTTTGTAACTAAATTTTAAATAGTTAATTAATATCATCTTATTCATCTCCTTATATTTATTCATATATTGTTACTAACAATGCATTCGTCCCTATCTAACATTACGAAAATTCAACAAATGAAACATTTAAATAATAGTGATGGAAAACAAATTGTGGTTAAAAATTATTGATTTATTCAACCATAATAGATAAAAGTATTAATGAGCTGACTATGGAAAAAATTTAAGAAAATATTTTTAAATGATCTTCAGGTCCCTAATTGAAAGTCATGGTTCTAAAACATTTTGTCCAAAAAAGTTTTGCCTTCTGTAAAAAGCTCATAATTTCGGTCTGATATGAAAAAAAATATTAACACTTTATTTTGCAAAAATGTTGGTAAATAACCGCAATTTTTGTACGTTATGCGAAAAAAGCGACATATTTTTGCAAAATGGATAGAAATTTTATAATTTTATTTCTTTTAAGAGTAAAATATTGAAAAGTTGCATTGTAGTAAGTATGGCACATAATAAATTATTTAAAAAAAAATTTTTCACCAAAATGCATTTAAAAGTTTTCTAGTAAAATCACATGAGGAAAAATTTTAGAATATTTTTTCTATAAAGAGCTGAAACTACGAAACTTGAAACTTTTCTGGGCCAAAATATACCAGACTTGTAATTTTAAATATTAAAATTATACTTGACGGATATGACATATACTGTCTCCATCCGCTTTAATTACGTATTTTTTACTAATGACAACACATTATTTACTATTAAGTAAATATACAAAAGATAGTAAGTAGTCTTAATGATTTTTAAACTTTTTTGTAAAAACCATTAATTTTTATATAATACTTGATGAAATTACTTATTAATACTTTACTACACAGCCATTTATGTTGATAATCCTAAAACAATTCTTAAAATGGTTTCTCACCAATATTAATTATATATGGATATGTAAAACTAAAAACCCATATTTCGTAAATTAAAAATTTATATTCGGCTTGACCGAATCTATACACCCACCAACTTTTTTAAATTTTACTTTATATGGGAGATGGGCGGAAAAGTGGGTGGACCACGCCCATTTTTTTTACCGAGTTTACATTGATTTTTAAATAATTTGCCCCAAATTTCGTTGACGTTTAACCTTATATGAGAGGTGGGCGGACCATTCCCATTTTGGTTTCTACTCTCGAACTATCTGTACAAAATTTCGTTGTCGTACATGCCTTTGTTTGAGAGATATCAGCAGAAAAATATGAAATAAAACTACAACGGACTCCCTGTGTTTCCAGTATTTAGCCCATAACTTTTTTTTTAACCGATTTTGTCCATTTTCAATATCAAACAAACCTTATATAAGATAATTATTTGAGCCAAATTTCGTCCCGTTCGAGCCCTATCCTGCTTTCAACAGACAGACGGACATAGCTAAATTGACTCAGAATCTAACCAGGACCCAGAAAATATATATTTTATGAGGTCTTAAATGATTTTTTCGTCATGTTGCATACGGAATGACAAAATCAATATACCCCCCATATTTTTGATGGTGGGTATAAAAATTTGTGTAAACTTAAAAAATTACGTTTTTTTTTTAATTTCTACATAATTTTTATCCTTTCTATTAACTATTTATAACAAATTACAAAATATGAGTATATTATTTTTCTTTAGCTATCATTGATGTTTATGATGTATATATCATTAATATCAATGAGAAATTATTTTAAGATTTGTTGAAATTTGGAACAAATATTATAAATGATGTCCTCATTTACAATTTTAGATACGTTTGAATTTTGTAAAGAGGATTTTGGGCGACACTAATGTACATATAAGAATTATTGAAATGGGTAATGGGTGGTTCTTAATAACAACTTTATAATTATCACAAATATATAAATTATTTGAATACAACAAAACATACTAATTATTTTAGTATACAATAATACACCTACAAATACTATTACGACATACATATGCGCACGAAAAAATGGTGTTATATGCACAGAAATATGCAAAAATAGCATGAATATGTATATAAAAACCGAAGAATTTATGCATTCTTATATATTAATGTATAGAAAATATGCACAAATATGCATATTTTAACTTTCAATCTCTAATAGATTTCGATGTTTATAAAAATATAACTATTTTAATTTTAAGTATCATATTTGACGCTTCCGAATTTTTTTTTCTTTATAATATTTACAATGTACTCAAAATGCTCACCAAACATTTTTCAGAAATCATTTGATTGAACTCCAATCACCAAAAAATTGTGTTTTTTTTAAGAAAACTAACTTTTGTATCCATTATATGCAAATTTATGCAAAGATTTAAAATATAAGCATTTTTTGTGAAATTCTTTTTAAATATACTTTTCAAGCGAAAAGCTTGAAAAACTTGCCCTGGTAATAATAATGAATATATGAATGCATTTTGTGATTCCCAGCAAACAAAAAGGATGTGATATTAAATGTAATAAATATAATAACAAACCATAATTTAAATATCCATCAAAGTGTTGATAATAACCGGGGAAACCATAAATATGCTCTAAAAAAACTATATGCTATAAAAACGCAAAAATATGAGCTTAAAAACAAAAAATTTTGGTAATTTTTTAATAAAAATTATGATTTTCACTAAAACAAAGTGTTTTATTAATATTTTAATATTATAAAATAAAGCAAAACTGTTATTTATCAACTGTGTCGAAATTTGATTCTCTATTTTATATTATATCACATAAAACGTAATTGATCTTAAGTTTGCTTACCCATCTAATTATAGACATTATTATGATTACTATTTAATATATAATAATATTTTTACGACATTAACTGATGCTATTCGGAAAAGTTTAAAAGCTATTACGACCCCTATATTACATTTCAAAAATAGATTCACAAAATAAGGAGATAATCCTTATATGCTATAAATAAACACTCATAATCGATAAATGCAAATATATAAGGGTAAAATATGCACTAAAAAATCGTTAAAATTATACAAAACAAGCGTGAATGTTATATTCGGCCCGGACGAATCTATATACCCACCATAAATTTTTTCAAATTTTACATTATATGGGAGGGGGCGGTAAAGTGGGCAGTGAAGTGGTCGGACCACGCCCATTTTTTGTTTCTGAGTTTACATTGGTCCTTGAACTATTTGAACACAATTTCACCTTATATGGGAGGTGGGCGGTAAAGTGGGCGGACCACGCCCATTTTTGGTTTCCGAGTTTATATCGATCCCTGAACTATACGTACAAAGTTTCGTTGTCGTACATGCTTTTGTTGAAGAAATATCAGCAGAAAAGTATAAAACGGACACCCTGTGTTTATAGTTTTTAGCCCATAACTTTTTTGTTTATTAACCGATTTTGCCCATTTTCAATCCCAAACAAACCTTATATAAGACAAATATTTTTTCCATAATCAGCTTAAAATTACAAATTTTTTACCACCCATTTCGATTGAAAAATCTAACTTTTTTTACCATAATGTATGGGACCAATGATTTTTCAAGTAAATAAATTAATTGAATTTAATTCAAAAAGTGCTAAAGTTCTTAAAAAAAAGACGTTTTTAATCACCTCCACCAAAATATTTCTCATTTCCACTGCCGAATGATAATTTGGATTCATCCGATGTTTAAAAAAGTATAATACACTTGGAGACACTTAGCGATGAATTTTCCCGATATTATCCGAAGTTTAAATCCAAAATTCCAAACCAATTTACTTCGTAATGACTTATCCAACAATTATCTATTGCCACCTAAGCGACTATTTGGTGCCACATTTTTGCACACAGAATCACCCCCACAGCTACGAAGTGGAACTTTTTCAGTAACAATTTGGTTACAATAGAACTAAAAAAATAATTCGTGTGCCAAAGCTTACTTTGTTGTTATGTTGGTTGAATATTTTTGGTTAAAATATTATAGTTTACTCGTTGTTTGAGAATGAAGCGTTAAAACTTTTGTTACAATTTTTATCTACATATTTATGCGAAAAAATCCAAATTTAGATCACGTTTACATGTGGAAAATAAAGTAAGATTTGATTGTCAAAAATTTTTTTCAATTTTAAAAAGTTAGTAAAAACAGACATTTGTTTTTTAGTAATTTATTATTTAAAATAATTATTTAAAATAAATACCTTAATAAGTTTTTACTAGGGACCGAAAATAATAGTTATCCAGAAAATTTAACCTCAAAAGCTCCATGTTAAAGTCAACGGAGACCTATACTGTAATATACCAATAGATCCGTATTGCATTGCTCTTTCAAAATCTATGGTGATCTTAAAAAATAGGGAAAATAAAACTCCTTAATGAGTTTTATTTTATGACAAAGATATAAAACTCTCTTTTTAAGAGTTTCATCCGACCATTTATTTTTACGTTGAAAAGTAACTGCCTGTCCCACGATGTCGAACGAAAAATTTGTTGCGACAATTTATATGGAAAACAACAAATAAATTTTAAATTTTGTTTTTGTTTTCCTTATATTTTGTCGCACGAATTTTTCGTTCGACATCGTGGGACAGGCAGTAACTGTTTTAGTTGGATTTTGTACAAACTAACTGTTATAAAATAACTTTTTTGATATCAGTTATAACCGTTACGGTCCCTGGTTTTTACTATACTAAAAATCAAAATGTGACAAGGGGTCCGCGAAGAAACAAAAATTTCTAAATGGGTCCGTGAAGCATGGAGAGTTTTTTTATATTTTATTTAATTAACAAATTATGTGTAATTAATTGGATAATAACTGTTATCAGCAAAAGAGGTGAATATTACTTATCGACAATAATTGCTCATAAATTAAATTATAACTTTAAATATAGTTATTATTTAATTTTATAATTTGTTTATTATTATAAATAATAATTGTGATCCAAATTTTAAATATATATGGCAATTTTGTTAACCCTGAAAATCGTGATAATAATTATTTTAGGACCTTGTTTAATATATTTTTTAAATACATATACATATGTTGTTAATATTTTAAATAAGAATAATCATTTTGGGTAAAAAAATAAACATTAAAAGAAATTAGAGAGCATCTTAAATCATAAATGTAAATTTTGATGATGCATCGTTTACACTGAACGGTGCCTTGTACAATAAGAACTTTAATGTTTCAAAAGAGCATATTTTTCACATTAAATGCAGATAAATAAGCAAATCTGGTAACAGTGCTGGTAAAGTACGATTACATAAAGTCAATAAATGTAAACAATGAACGTAAAATTCTCGTAACCATAAATATGTTTATACCAAGTAAAAAAGTTTTTATTCATTAAAGTTAGTATTTTATGTTGATTTGTTTGCAACTAAGATAGAGATTATTTGACTGGATTTTAAAAATGTTCTGTTCGCGAAATTTTTTTTCTTTACAAGTTTTTTTGAGAGTAATATTTTAAATTTACTCAGTAAATATCCAGTTTGTTGGACTTTACTGGAAAAGTAAAAGAACGCACCTAATGTTATTATTTTTTGAAGTAAAGATAGAGAAGTTACTCAATTCAAGATCAAACTGTTTGCTGGGTTTTAACAAGTTTTGTTTACGATTATTAATCTTCAGTCTCTTTTGAAAATTTTGAAGCTGTTAATGTTGCCGTGTTTTTCCCTTGATATAAGTATGTGTGTACGTTCATATATTGTGTATATGTAAGTACCAACGATGGAAAAGTTAATTTTTGATACTGTTTAATATTCAAAAGTACCGTAGTACTTCCGCCATTAGTTTAATAAACATTTATTACTTTTCTTGTTATGATCTTTAACTCTGAATTATTTTTGGTGTTTAGAAGTAAATGTGAAATTGCCTTAAACGCCATCTCTCAAAGTTTTTTACGAGCTTTCAAAAAAGTACTCAGATATTAAGACAATTCAATGTGCTATCTGTAGATGATTTCATTTACAAAAAAAAAACAAGCGCGAATATTATATTCGGCCCGGCCGAATCTGTATACCCACCATCAACTTTTTAAATTTTTACGTTAAATGGGAGGGGGCGGTAAAGTGGGCAGTAAAGTGGGCGGACCACGCCCATTTCTTGTTTCCGACTTTACATTAGTCCTTGAACTATTTGAACACAATTTCGTTGATTTTCACCTTATATGGGAGGTGGGCGGCAAAGTGGGCGGACCACACCCATTTTTTGTTTCCGAGTTTATATCAACCGTTAACTATACGTACAAAATTTCGTTGTCGTACATGTTGCTCCGTTCGAGCCTTATCCTGCTTTCAACAGACGGACGGACATAGCTAGATCGACTCAGAATCTAACCAGGACCCAGAAAATATATACTTTGTGGGGTCTTAGATGATTCCTTCGACATGTTACACACGGAATGACAAAATCAATATACCCCCCATCTTTTTGATGGTGGGTATAAAAAAAATATATATTTAACTTTAATTCCTAATCTCTCTACTTTCAATGAACTGAACCGGCGTGTTGAAAAATACATATTAGATAAATATAATTTTATATAGTTAAACTTTCGGACATAGGTAATTAGTATTTTTATTATACGAAAAGATTTGTTTCTATTTCAGAATAGGAGTATTTTAAAATACTTTTTAATTAATATTTTATTAATTTTATTAATGTTAGTTACACTATAGTTTATTTCCATCCCTGGTATCTACCACTATGATAAGTTTGTATATGTTTAATATTAACACATCTCTTTGACTGAAACCACAATAACATCAGTTATTACAACAAACTTAAAGAGGAAGTACATACACACAAACGTATTAAAAATATAAAAGTACAACGAAATTTGCTGCTGTCATTGAACTAAATACTTTATGTGAAACAATAAAAAATACAATTTTAAATTAAAAACTTGTGTAGCTATTCTATACAAATTACTTATTTCATACATATTTTACATGCAAATTTATTATTCTGGTTTTTTATTTTGTTTTCTCATATGTATATCAATAAAAAAATACAAGTTTTGATATTTCAAAACGTTCCTTATTTTTTAATTTTTGATGCTGACAAAACGGAAATTTCTCTTTTAAACTTCTATTTAAATGTCAATATTAAAAAACGGAAATATTTAGTTCAATTTTGCATTATTTAAAAATATCGTGCTACATCAGTAAAATAAAATGTAAATAGAAACAAATGTTGAGCAATATTTATAGATATATAAAAAAAAAAACTTACGTTAAATCTCGTTTAGTTGTTGCACCGGCTATATAAAACCATCGCCAACCTGGTTTCGTTAGTAAGATCACCAGTAGAGCGACGAGTAGAGCGGGTATACCGAATGACCAACCCATGTAGTACCAAATAAGAGTAACAATCGCGGCTAAAAGACCAACACCAACCGTCGCTAACACGACTCGACAAAGAACTGAAGAGTGCTGTGAATTTGATGTCGATGAATGCCCAGAGAGATTATTTTTAGTGTCTGTTGTGTTTGCACTGTTCACACGATCGTTTATGTATTGGTATTGTTTATCGTCTTGTTGTTTTGTGCCTTCGTTCGTAAGTGTTGCAATTGAATTGTCATTTTGAACGGTAGTACCGTTTCGTTTCATATCGATGTCGATAGTAACGTGCGATGAACGGCTTTTATCGACACCACTGTCATCTGTAATTTGTTGTTGTTGTTGCTGCTGCTGTGATGAGAAATAATAAAAATGATTGGTTTGTGACAAATATTCGTAATCTTTAACATTTGTTAAAGTATTGTGACTGGTGTCATAAATGTTGTTATTGTTGTTATTAATATTGTTGTTGCTGTTATTGTTAGTAGAATGACTGCGAAACTTGCGATAGCGTCGTGCAGCTAAGTGATGTCACAAAATGGAATGCGGCGAACGACGCATTGGCAAATAATAGTTAATGCTCGAGCGAAATAGAAAATTTCTGATTAGCATACTTTTTGGATGTTTTTTTTTTTTTTTGTTTTTACTTGTTTCGGTTTAAGACTTCTTTTTTATTTTTAGTATTATTATTATGTTTTGCCAGTATATACTTAGAACTGTTAATATTATTCCCTTTTTGTAATAAACAATTTCTTATTATATTGTAATAAAGTAATTTTGATATGAATGTTTATAGTTGTTAAAAATCAATAATCATACAAACAAGTTTAACACAAAATGTAATCAACACTTTATATTTTTATTAAATCTTATTCGCATACAATAGTATAAACGTAATAATATCATTTAATTATTTCTTAGGTAAAATTAGTTTATTACTGAATATGAATTTCTATTTATTTATTTTATCACTGATGTGAATGAACTAAATACAATGTCAGTGATGTCAAATTGATGATTATTTTGATATTATTTTCTAGGAAAAACTGTTGACAACCTAAAAAATCAACTTTAAAATAACACAAAGGAATAATAAAATACGAAAAGAAATTTAGATTGGAAAACATTTGCTATAAAATTTTTTAAGTGGCAAAATGTTTTATGTTAATAATACCCGATTTTAACATTTTAACCGAATATTTTTGATTAAAAAAAAATTAATGAAAAGTTGCTCATTACAATTATCGGAAAACATTTCGTTTCAAATTGAAGCCATTAAAAATATACTTTCCCTAGGAGATTTTAGGTTATATAATTTTTTAGATAAGAGCTTAAACAAATATGTACATTAAAGTGCCTCGACTTGTATGGGTACTAAAAAGTTGCAAATTTACCCTCCTAAAATTAAAGATTGATATGTTTTAAACCAATTCCCAAAATATTTCGGTTCAATTATTTAATTTACGTGAGCTGGACCATTTTTAAAATACCTCCAAAAATATGGTTTTCGATCGACAGTACGCATAATTTTTAACTATTTGTCAAAAAAAAAAATGCAACATATGATGGAAAAAGGAAATCTAATACATACTGAGCAAAAAATATCTTAAAATTTGATTTCATTCTCGCGAAATTAAAATTTTCAATAATTTTATTTTAAATAGCATTTTATAGAAGTTTGAATATTTTGGACAATTTCCATCCATTATATTGGAATTATATATCATTGGAAAGGTATCATTCAATACTGTTGATATGTACATTCATTTAACCCTTTAGCTGCACAAATAATATTTTGAGATATCCGGTACATAATTGGTTAATTTAATTTTAACGACAAATAAATGGATAGTTGAGTATATATGTCCTCAAAAGCAAAAATTGATAAAAAAAAAGTGGCGAATTGGTATAAAATGGCGGCTAAATTTCAAAAACTCCTTTTTATTCGATTATTATCGCGGTTTTAAATTAGTTTATTGTCTTTTTCACAAATTTATCAATATTTAAGTGTAATAAGTACTTCCATGCGACTTATTTGCAAAAATTGCTAATTTAACCTTTTGGAAACTAAATGCATAAAATTTACCCTCTGGCTCTTAATGGCTTAATTACATGTTATCTTCAATAGTAATAGGATATTCCTATGGTACAATAAAAACTTATATATTTTGAAAAATGTCCGAAATATATAAAATTACATGTTTGAACAAAGAAAATATGATAAAAAATGTTAGTAAAATCTTAATATTCCGCGACTGAAAAGAGACATAATTATTAAAATGAATATTCAAGGTCGTAGTATGCCACTATTAAAATTTAGTAACTAAAATTTTGATAATGATATTGAAAAAAATACGTAATTTTAGAGGTGTTTTTAAAATGGTCCAGCTCATGTAAATTTCAATAATGATATGAAATATTTTGGGAATCATATGATCTTCATTTATGGAGGGGTACATTTGCAACTTTTTTCGTGAAGCTCTTTAATGTACATAATTTGTAAAGGAGCTCCAGCATTTTTTGTAGCTCTTATTTAAACGCGATTTAACTGAATAAGTTTTTCACATCTGGTCTCACTGTCCATAATGTAAACACGAGAGAGTTTAAGAAGCAACAAAAAAGGTAATACCAAAGACTGTCCTTGCAGCATGTTCACCAATGTAAACCACTTCATACAAAATTTAAACAAAAAAATCCACCCTGTACTGTTATAAGCCTTTGAATTCACCTTGTCAAAACAAACCTACCACTTTTGACAATATTATATTATATGTAGTGTTGTCAACTCTGTTCTATAAGGCTCAATTAAACAAAATTTGACGTAGCGTAAGAATTAATAAGAATGTATATATATTTCTTTCTAATTTACAAAGAAATTTTAAATTTGTAATACATTTTGGAGATAAAATTTGTTTTATAAGGCGTTTCAAATTTAAAAGTTGTTTGTGTAAGTTTTTCGATTCTTGAAATTGTACACAAATATAAAACATGCATTTTGTTCATATTACTTACTTATTATCAGGGCAAGTTTAAATATGCATGAAAAAACCGACGTATAAAATAGTCAAAAAAAATTCTAGAAATCATTAGATTGAACTCCAAAAAATCAAAAAAAAAATTGCGTTTTTGTTAAGAAAACTAATTTTTGTTTCCATTATATGCAAATTTATGCCAAAATTTAAAAAACAAGCATTTTTGTGAAATTTTTTTAAAATATGCAAATGCTTACTTTCCAAGCGAAAAGCTTGAAAAACTTGCCCTACTTATTATTATTATTTTAGTCGTTTGAAGAGGTAAACAAATTTCTTTAAAAAATCGTTTAAAAAATGTGATTTTTGCATTGAAATAATTAAATAATGTATGTATGGTAGTGATAAATGGAAAACAAATAACAGAGGTGAAAGTTGTAAAATACTTGGCGGTGCATTTCCAAAGAATCTTACTTGGCAGTCCCACATTCAGTATATAAGATCCAAAATATCTCCTGATGTTGGCATTTTGTATAAACTACAATATAAACTTGATATATGTAAATACAAAGCTGATGATTTTCGATTCGTTGATATAAAGTAATATTAATTATTTGTCTCTTACTTATGGACACAAAAGAAATGCAGATTTAAAATCCCTGCAGGTTTTGCAAAACAAAGCTTTAAAAAAATTTTATAAACTACTTAATATGTTCTCCACTTTGCTGTTAACTTTTTACTTATGTATATAAGGTTTTGCACAACATTGGATACCATACGATTAAATTGCAGATGAGCCACCATAACGTAAACACAAGGTAAAGATCCAATCATAGTATAATTATAAAGTATACTCATAAGAACAGCTGTTTTACATTTTTTTCATTGACATACCTCGCGGAACTGTCAAATTGTTTTTGTATTCCGATGCAAAATTTTTTCGTGTTTTTTTTACTCTTCCTCTGTTTCTTCGTTTTCATTTTCTGTTCAAGCATTTTGACATTATGTGCAGTAGTTTTACACTAACAAAATACTAGCAATTTTTGTTTTTGTAAATGTGCGGCCACTTCCTAATTACGCTATGGATCCAATTTAGAAACAGTTAGGTGCCGCCTGGAAACTACCAAACAAAGAATCGAATACAATGGTAGTTTGAAATACAATAAGTTGACAGTATTTGTATAAAATTCGGATTCTATTTCTATATTTAAAAGAAGATTGAAACAATATTTGCTACAACACATTGATATGCTTCTAATATAAAACATGAAACAATAAATTATTACAATTTTTTTTTGTAATTCTCTCTTGGTAAATTAAAATACCTAATCTGTAAATAATTTTTGCCAGATATCCTCAAAAATGCCATAATGGCGCTGAGGAATTAATATTCCAATAAAATCTACGGATATATCTACATATGCTCGTAGGAAGTGCTTAAACCATGTTTTCAAATTAAAAAACAAATTTGTTTAAATTTTTGGAACATGCGAGCTCCTACGCAAATCATTAATTCAACCATGATATGACTGCATGAAAAAGGTAACATATTAATACTTGTGTATGGTTATCATAATTTGATTTAGTAAAACATAACATATTAAAATAGATGTCTTTCATTCCATGAGAGATTTATAAAAAATGTCAATTTTTTTTACGGAGGGTCATCCGATTTTATTTAATTTGGTACCAATATAACCTATGGAGCCACTTAAATATTTGCATTTTTTTTTTTTTGAATTTTAAAAAATTCACGAATGTGAAAGCTGTCAATATTCTTACGAAATTTTTTTTCTGAAAATTATCATAGCCTAATTCTATAACTTTTCGTTCGTTTTGTTAATGTACAGGAACGAAAACGTTAACAGTATATTTTGCTATTCTGTATTATTCGTTACGTGTAACATTAACAAAATATGTTAACATTGCATTGATTACGTTCTGTCATTTTAAACATTTTATGGAATCGCCAGTTAAAAACTTAACAGTTTTTAGATGTGATTTTGTATAAACATTTTTTTAAAAAATTAATATTTTTAAATCTGGCACATATTAGTATTTCAATTGAATGGCAATTATTATTGTCAGAAATAAAAAAATAAACAAACTTAAAAAAATATCAAATTTAATTTTAAGAATATAAGAAATATGAAAAGTTTTTCAATAGCAACACAACTTATTGTTCCTCATAAATGACCTTGGATCTAGTGATGTTTTCTGCAATCGACTGCTTATGCTAACAAGACGCAATTAATCAAAAGCTTCCAAACTCAACAGAATCTTGATAATAGCTAAAGATTCGTTAAAAGTTTTGCTTTTAATGTCCCATTACATGGAATTTTGAAATATAAACTGTCTTTAAAATCTACATATTTCCTGTTTTATTTTATTTCAGCAGTGGTTTATTTCTATCGGTCATATGCATACGTTTAATCCGAATTTCTTAAAAATGTTTTACAAGAACGAACAAAAATTTACAGACGGACATCCATCCAACCGGATGGGCTGACGGACATTAGAAATCGACTCATATAATGATTCAGACTCCACGTAAAACAAAATTTGGCATGGGTAATTTTTTGATATAAATTGGTTATGATCGGTCATAAAATTCTTTTACTTAAATAAGGGCAGAACGAACATAAATTCTTAAATTAAGTAATTTTTAGATAAAATTGTATATAAATGCATATTTTCATCCTATATTTACTCTTGCAAATTTCATGGGGGTCGATCCATATGTGAACAACGCTCCCACAAAAGGACTTCCCCGAAAGTGACGCAAACATTAATAAATTGCATTAAAAATTTGATATTTGGATGCAATTAGCACAAATATGTTTTACTTAAGTTTAAACAGACCACATTCTTTGCCAATTTATTTTTATTTAAAAATAATTTGAGAAACAATTTTCCAAGGTTGGAAACCGATACCGTTATGAATACCGATACCGATTAAATACCGTTTAAAGTTGGTTACCGTAACTGATACCGATACCGAAATTATTATTTTGTTAAAAATACCGGTATTCAAATACCGTTTCCCTCTGTACCGGTATATACCGGTATTTTAGTTTCGGTATTTTAAAAATACAAATTTTCAACATAATATAATTTTTAATAATAAGAGTGTATTTAATGTAATATTTATAGAAATTTGTTTTAAAGAGGACATTTATTGTTCACTTCTTTGTTATATAGATTGCAATAAATATATTTTTAAAGAGGTTTCAATGCCTTAAACCTTATGCGAATTTTATTTGATAAAAAGTCTTACTGCAAACACAAAAAATGCTTTATTATTCACCCCTATTATGTAAGTCGTTGTCGATGTCGTCGTCAATTTGTAATCGTTGTCACATTAAGTCGACATCGACATCACCTCGACGCTAAATCGGTATTTTCTAATAGTATTGTGTGACGTCGACTTGTTATCGATAATTTAGAAGAAATAAGTGTCATACATAAATATTTTGTGAAAATTGTTTAATTTTATTTTGAAATTTATCACAATAATGTGTTTTTTTTTTTTTTTTTTTGCACTAAATTGCTGTAAAAGATCTAAAAATGAAGAAAAGTCCTGACACAAATATTGGACGCCGAATGATTAGTTGAACAGACAGAAGTGAATTGTGACTTTACAAAGAAAATCATCTTCAGCTACGAGGCACACTTTCACCTCAGTGGATTCGTTAACAAGCAGAATTGCCGCACAGCCAACGAAACAATGGCTCTTTTGCAATATCGTGCATTTTGGTTGGACCACACTTTATATTAAAAAGACGTTTTATCTTGTTTTGCAAAAAATTTACTCTGCTACTACCTCCTGTCAAATTTTTTTCAGCCACCACCCTTGGTCCATAACCAAAAATATAATGATACATAATTTATTTATTATAAATAAAGAAATAATTATATTTCGATTTTAAAAAAGGTAAATTATTATGACTTTTCTTCAATTTTACTAACATTCATTCTGAGTCGACATCAAAAAATGTGTCGACAAAATCAGAGTCGTTTCAACTCGACGTCGACTTTAAATCGCCTTAGAAAATTACAAAACTTTGTCAATATTGAGATTTGTAGTCAATATTGACATCACAAATACCATTTTTGTTTTGTCGACGTGACTTGCTGTCGACAACGACATACATAATAGGGGCGATTATTTATTAATATGATCTAAATTATTTATCATTTGAACGTACTGTTGAAATTATTGATAGGTTTTTGATATTTGCTTCTATGAAGATTCTTTCCTTAATTTCTATGAAGATTCTTTCCTTAATTTTTGTTTCTCCAAAAGACCGACTAATGTTCATCAGAAGGTTACAACTTGGGCTATCTTTGAAGAATGTATACCAGGATTTCTCGGGAAATTTGCGATTTTTCATGTCCCTCTCTAAGGTAATTTTGTCCGTGATTTCCGGGAATTAAAGCACTTAAGTGAAAGAAAACTGCATGAATTTCAACAATATGTTATATATCTTCGAAATTTGTTTAACGAATATAATATAATATGCTAAATCCAGCTGGGAACTATGTATACATATAATTTTATTATTCTTTGAATTGCTTGTATAGGATGAATCTTAGGTATGGATTCAAATAAACATCGTGTCAGCACTAAGAAGCAGCAAGAAAAAAAACTTAAACTTATTGAAACGATCTTGTAGGCATCTTAAATATACTATATAAATTTTTCATTGGTATGGACAACATCCAGAATTAATCTCTAGAAATTTGGAAAAAACATTTAGAATGTGAAAAGAAAAAGATAGTCATGTCAGACCTTATAGCATTATGTTCCAATTATTATGAGAAGTTGACATTTTTCGAAAATATTTTATTCGATCACTTTCACAATTTAGGTAGGTACGTTTCAATATGTGATTCACTTTAATTATTTTCAATAATGTTGATGGAACACCCTATTGAATCTACAGACAATTTTATTGCATTTGAACTAACTAAATTACCTCAAACGTTTTCGGTTAAAACGTTTATCAACCACTGCTTTAAAAATTATTAAACTCTACATTTTTAATAAATTAATTTTCAAAGAGATTTTCGAAGCATGTGTAAAAATTTTTAAATAAAGTATATGAAATGTCTTTAATTGTCTGGCTCAAATACAACATTTTTTGATACATGTCTGTTACATGTATGAATAACGATTGTGCGGATGTCCAAAAACGTGTTTCACAATGTATAAGTCAGAATTCATTTAATTCGAAAAATCAGTACAATAACAATTGTTTAAATTTATTTTTGTCTGTACATTTACAACTCTGTTTAAACCTGATATTGGAAAGTTTCATCTCTTATTTGATCTCAGTTATTAAACTAATGATTGAAGAGATAATTAAAGTATTTAATCCGCGATACCGGGGAGATCAAAGAGTCCGGGAAATTTTCTCCTGAGCGTTTTTAGAGTTTGAATTTCTTACTTTCATTCAATCATGGTTATGGCGAGTCGTTTTAATCCTGCAACTTTAAAAACTTCTAGTGAGTAAATGGAACATAATTAGTACTTTCTTGCTAGAGCACTATTTCTCATCTACAAAATCTCTTGTCCATAATTTCCTTTTCATGGTATTCTGTTTTTTTGTGCTACTCCACAAATCTTTTGCATAATTTTACATTTTGCAATTTGTATAATAAAATTTGCATTTTTTTTAAACATTTTTGCAAAATGAATTGAACGATTTTTGTCTTTATTAAAATCTGTGGTAAATACAAATTTTGTCCAAATTTTTAACTTCACTGTACTGCAAAAAATTATACCAATTTGTCTTTAAGGAGTCGAGTTTAATATTCCTAAAAGCTTTGTTGCCATAAAACAGGCAATCAAATTAAATATAAAAATTTATTAAATTAAATATGTAATTTAATCATTTTTTTGCGAAATTTAATTAAAAATGATTTAAAAATTTAACTTTTTTAAGATTTTTCCAGTTTTTTTAACAATAACGGTATTTACCGGTATTTTTGTTTCGGTACCGGTATACCTATACCGATATAATTTAAAATACCGTTATCGATACCGTTACCGAAATAAAAATAAATTGAATACCGATACCGTTATTCGTTTCGGTTTCCAACCTTGCAATTTTCGTATCACCTTCAAAATACTTATCGTTGAAATTGACAATTCAATTCGCTACAACATTGCTTATAAAATATGAATTTCTGTTATTATAACGTATTTTAAGTTTATAACAGAATTTCGTCATGTTAAGTTAAATAATGTGATTAATAGCCTAATTCTATAACTCAAACGTTCGTTCTGTTAACGTTGATAACATGAAATTTTTGAAATTTGTATTCTATAAACAAATTATTTTATTTAACATAATGAAAATCTGTTATCAACATAAAAAACGTTATTATAACAGAAAATTATATTCTATAAGCAATGTTATGACGAATTTAGCTGTAATTTCAACGATAGGTTTTATGAAGGTGATGGGTTTTTTTTTTTCTAAATAATTGATATATTAGTGCAATTTTACCAGGAAAATGGTGATATTTTTGAACCAATCTTTAAGATCAATTAATTTAATTTACAAAGAAAGACTATTTGGGAGTTATGGCTAGGTATGGTCCGTTTCAAATCAAATTTTAATTAGGGGTTGCAAAAGGTGTAATTTTGCAAAATTTTATCTTTGAGAAATTTATCAATTTGTGAGTCTCTACATGTGGTAGTTATCTACCATTGTAACAATTATTTACAAGGGTCAGTTAGTAATTTTAAAAATAATTTGATAAAAGTTGATGTATGTACACAAATTATGAAGGTATTAAGAAAATTTCATGAAGGTCATTTTGTATTGAATATATGTACATAGATATCATTAAAGGGACTAAAAACAAGCGACTTCACAAAATTCAAAAGAGTCAATTCGGGTCACATATGCAAGAAATGAACATAACGTACACACGTCCAATGGACGCCTGATATGCCGAAAATAATGTACAATTATCTTTAAAGTGAGCGGGAATCTTCACCTTGCAAAAAAAGTATTTTCTTCATATGCACATGATCAACATATAAATTCAAAAGGAACGTATCACACAGGGGCTAGCAATAGACATTCGCAAGAATGGATTTTATATGTAAAATTTGCGATTTTGTGATTTTGATCTGTTTTTATACCCTACACCACCAAAGGTGGTTGGGGTATTATGTGTTTGTGCAAAAGTTGTAACGCAGAGAAAAAATTGTCGGACCCCCACCTTAAAGTATACCGTTCGACTCAGAATCATTTTCTGAGTCGATTTAACGATGTCCGTCCGTCCGTCCGTCCGTCTGGTCGGCTGGCTGGCTGGCTGGCTGGCTGTCCATGTAAAGCTTGTGCGCAAAGTACAGGTCGCAATTTTGAAGATAATTTTATGAAATTTGGTACATATGCTTTTTTCAGCACAAGGACGAAGCCTATTGAATTTGGTTATGATCGGCCCATTATTTCACCTAGCCCCCATACAAATGTCCTCCCGGAATAGAGTTTTTAACACATAAAGATGCCTTAAAAATATGAATATTTTAATGAAATTTAGTACATATAAGTTTTAACACATAAAGATGCCTTAAAAATATGAATATTTTAATGAAATTTAGTACATATAAGTTTTATGTCAGCAAAAATCCGTCTGCCAAATTTCATGAAGATCGGTTCATAACTGACCATAGCTCCCATATAAACTCATCTCCCGAAAATCACTAACGTGCATAAATCCTATACAAATGTTAGCATTATGTTAATATTTAACACAAGTAAGTTGTATATAAGTAAAAACAAAATTATGTGGATCGAAATGGTGTAGGGTATCATATAGTCGGGCTTGACCGACTATATCTTCTTCTCTCGTTTCTTGTGATTTTCTGAATTCGTTTGTTTCTCCAATTGTTTTCAAAGATGATGGTCTGGTGTTCTTCATTTGAAATTTGTCGTTGATTTTTGGTATCATTAAAAGAATAATAAAAATAAAATCTTTTAAAAATATATAAAATTTTGTTAATTTTCATAAAAAAAAATTTTAAATACAAAAATATTTTATTAATTTTTATTTTTCTAAAAATGACAATATAATTAAATTTATATTGTTTCCATATTAAACATAATTGTTTTGTTTTTAATAAAGCTCATCTATAAACAACTCTGAAAATAGTAAGATTTGTATCTGGTAATTATATAAACTTTTCAAAATTACATAACGCAATCAGTTTAATATTAACATATTTTATTAATGTTAAACGTAACGAATGATATAGAATAAAAAAAAATACTGTTAACGTTTGCGTTTATGTACGTTAACAGAATGAACGAAAAGTTACAGAATAAGGCTATAAGGAATACAAATTTTGAAAAATTCATGTTATCAACGTTAACAGAAGGAACGTTTGAGTTATAGAATAAGGGTATCAATTAAATTTTTCTTATCCATTTCGAATCTAAAATCGGCAACTTTTTCAGATTATCGGTACGTATTGGTAAGAAAATATTTACGTGGTTTTAATCGAACAGAAATTAACCACTGGGTAAATTTATAATGCACATACTACATTCATGTAAGTATTAGTATTAAAAACGTTTTTACATATGAATGTAGCTACGATTAATAAATGTTTTTTATACTTGTTAACAAACTAAAAAGATTTAAAAGATCTTGTTCTATTCATGACAGACACGAAATCGTAAATTATAGTCGTTATTACTTTAAATAATAAAAAATGTATACCTTGATAGCCTTCAATTTTTCGTAATTTAAGTTTAATAAACTCTGACTTTAATAAAAACATTTTTAATATTATACGGTTGATAAGTCTGCATTTATATTACAGAGTATGTATTACATTATAGAGTATTATATCACAAATATATCTCACAAATTATATTCTGTCAGAAATTATGTATAATCAATAAATTCAATCATAAATACAGAATTTTTGATTTTGCGTGCTCCACCGTTGTTTCTAGTAGATAAGTAGTGCGAAAGAAAAGCATTTATTTAAGAGTTTTTATTCAGAATAAAAATAAGAAGTTTTTAACGTATAATTTTTTTTGGTCTACTTACTTTGAGTTGTAGGGGACTTATTGACTCTTAATTTATTTTCATAAACATTTTAATTTTTCATTTATTGAAATTCATATACATACATACCCAGCTAAAAATATTATGATATTCTAGTAGACTAATAGCCTTATTCTTAGCCTTATTCTGTAACTTTTCGTTCGTTCTGTAAATGTACAGTAACGAAAAGGTTAACAGAAAAATTTTGTATTATGTAACATTCGTGATTAATAACATTTTCTAATTTGGTTTGTGAATTTGAAAAATAATTCAAAATTACCAGACACAAATATTTATAATATTTAAAGTAAACTAAACAAATTTTTGTTCCCAATTGTAATTTCTTTTTGTATTGGTAATATATTTTTTTTAATTCTTTTTTAAATGGTAACAAAAATTATTTGATAAAATAAATAAAATATTGTTGTTTATTTTTGAGCTACAAATGAAAAAAAAATTTGAAAATTTTTTATTTTTTAAGTTTCCTCTATAAATGTTCCTTTAATTTTTTAAATTATACTTGTGTACAATAGATTAAAAAATGTGGCATTTTACTTAATATGTGCAAATTTTTCTCAATTATGGTGATTTATGGCATTAGGCGCATAAAATAAAAAAGAAATCAAAACTGTGCTTATAAATATCATATGAAATAAAATGGTATGTTGCAAATAAAATTAAAAAAATCTGTGAAATAGTTTTTAAAAAATAGTGTAATATGCAAAAAAGTGCTGTGTTTTATTTGTATACAGATTATTTTAAGAAAATCCCTAAAATTTACACATATTTTAACTTATCACTTCATAAATACCTACAGTTGAATTTGACAGTTAATTTTATGTTAAATATTTTATAGAATAGGATTTTTTTACGTTTTTAACAGTTATTCGTCAATAACAGTTATTTATTCTGTTACATTTAAAATAAAATATTTGTAGAATAGAAAAATCGAATTTTTCCTGTTATTGACGAAAACAGAACGAACGATAGAGTTACAGAATTAAGGTATAAAAAATAAAAAATTGTACATTTTTGACCACAAATTTGATATTTATGAATTTTTCTTGTAACCTAAATTTCTTCCTTTTTTATTAAATTGCTTGTATGTTAAGAACTTAACTGTGTATAACAAGTACCAGTGTTGCCAGGATTTGAGAAAAAAGAAGCTAAATTGGACTTAAAAAAAAGTTAGAAAAGGCTAAATGCCCCAAAAAATAAAGCCAGGAAAAAGCTAACATATTTTTTCATTTAAAAAAGCATTAATTTTTTTGTTCTCATTAGATTTTAGTATTTGTTAAATTTTAGTGAATTTGTAAATATAAAGTAATTAGTTTATATGGGTAATAAAGTTTGTCAAAAAATGATTGTAATATTTTTGGTAGAATGAAGCGCCGCAGGCGAAAATTTTCATATTTTTGTAAGAATTAATACACATATGATTAAATTGATGATTTTGTAAAAATAAAGTTTGTAAAATTTTAAAATTTTTTTAGTTAAAAATAGAAAAGGCTAACAAAAAAGCTAGAAGCTAAAGTGAAAATTTTGAGGCTAAAATCAAAATAAAAAGGCTAGATCTAGCCTTAAAAAGGCTAAACTGGCAACACTGACAAGTACATATAAAAATTTTACAATTTCAGCTTAAAATATGTGAATTTAGCTGTTTTGTTGCTAACGTTCATGGGTAATTTCATAAAAATTTTAAATTTATATAAGTTAGGAGTTAACGTGTAAAATTCTATACGTTAACTTTAACTTCGATAAAAGTGCTACCAACTTATAAACAGAAATACAATTATGAATATTTGAATGTCAAATAAATGAAAAAATTATAAATATAAAATTGAAAAGAAATAATAAAATTGTAACGAAGTTTTATGGTATTAAACGAATTTATACCATGAAACGTTATTACATACATTTTTTATTATTTTTATATGGGTTATTTTATTTACTAACTTGTTATATTACAGCATCTGTGAATACCCTATTATTATTCTACCTTACTTTTGAACACCCTTATTGTTGTTCTAAGAATTAAGATTTAATAATTCTCATTAAGTTTATATAATTATTATCATAAGTACTCTAAGTTTGGATGAAGTAGTTGCGATTTAATTTGCCAAAATCTAAGACAGCTGATATTACGATATAACTTGCCTTATTTCAAGACACTTGATATCGTAACATCAGTCACTGTTTCTCTGGTACTCGGATTAGGTCCGAGCGTCAGGGGGATACCTTGCACAGCATTTCTGTCTGTTTCGGACACAGCGGCTTTGCTCCGTCTGTTTCGGCACTACAACTTCGGTCGTCAGTCCCGATACCACTACTTCGGTTGTTAGTCTCGGCACTACGATCTCGGTTGTTAGTTTCGGCACCGTGACTTCGGTCATCGGTTTTGGCACAGCGAATTATCGTCTGTCTCGGCACTGCAACTTCGGTTGTTAGTTTTGGCACCGTGACTTCGGTCATCGGTTTTGGCACAGCGAATTATCGTCTGTCTCGGCACTGCAACTTCGGTTGTTAGTTTTGGCACCGTGACTTCGGTCATCGGTTTTGGCACAGCGAATTATCGTCTGTCTCGGCACTGCAACTTCGGTTGTTAGTTTTGGCACCGTGACTTCGGTCATCGGTTTTGGCACAGCGAATTATCGTCTGTCTCGGCACTGCAACTTCGGTTGTTAGTTTTGGCACCGTGACTTCGGTCATCGGTTTTGGCACAGCGAATTATCGTCTGTCTCGGCACTGCAACTTCGGTTGTTAGTTTTGGCACCGTGACTTCGGTCATCGGTTTTGGCACAGCGAATTATCGTCTGTCTCGGCACTGCAACTTCGGTTGTTAGTTTTGGCACCGTGACTTCGGTCATCGGTTTTGGCACAGCGAATTATCGTCTGTCTCGGCACTGCAACTTCGGTTGTTAGTTTTGGCACCGTGACTTCGGTCATCGGTTTTGGCACAGCGAATTATCGTCTGTCTCGGCACTGCAACTTCGGTTGTTAGTTTTGGCACCGTGACTTCGGTCATCGGTTTTGGCACAGCGAATTATCGTCTGTCTCGGCACTGCAACTTCGGTTGTTAGTTTTGGCACCGTGACTTCGGTCATCGGTTTTGGCACAGCGAATTATCGTCTGTCTCGGCACTGCAACTTCGGTTGTTAGTTTTGGCACCGTGACTTCGGTCATCGGTTTTGGCACAGCGAATTATCGTCTGTCTCGGCACTGCAACTTCGGTTGTTAGTTTTGGCACCGTGACTTCGGTCATCGGTTTTGGCACAGCGAATTATCGTCTGTCTCGGCACTGCAACTTCGGTTGTTAGTTTCGGCACCGTGACTTCGGTCATCGGTTTTGGCACAGCGAATTATCGTCTGTCTCGGCACTGCAACTTCGGTTGTTAGTTTTGGCACCGTGACTTCGGTCATCGGTTTTGGCACAGCGAATTATCGTCTGTCTCGGCACTGCAACTTCGGTTGTTAGTTTTGGCACCGTGACTTCGATCATCGGTTTTGGCACAGCGAATTATCGTCTGTCTCGGCACTGCAACTTCGGTTGTTAGTTTTGGCACCGTGACTTCGGTCATCGGTTTTGGCACAGCGTATTGTATCGTCTGTTATACCCATTAGATTAAGTCTGAATTTTGTAATCTAGCTTTAAGAAACCGTATTATTACATTAGTATTCATAAGTTATATTTAAGTATCATCAACGATCCTGCTTGCTGCATAATACCAGAGGGAACCGAGTCTTCAACTCCGCATCTACCAGTAGAATCCGAATTACCTGAGAAATAACCGACTGAATCCCTACATATCATCATGCTGCTAGTAATTTATATAACACAAAAGTATTAACTATAATTTATTGTTACCGATATCTGAAACATTGAATTATTAAATAAAGATACACTGTATAATTAACCCCCAGAAAGGGTAAATCAATTGTGTTCTCACTTCAGGTTCGTGGATCCCGTAAGTCGACCCTGGACGCGACTGAACTACCCCAGCCGACGACAAAACCACGTTACAAATGGCGCCCGAGCAGGGACCCGATTCTAAATCGCAACGCGAGAAAAAGGAAACCGTCGCCAACGAAGAAGGATCGGGCCAAAATTACGAAAGCAGCGATCATCCGACAGCAAGTCAAGTCGGCTGGATATACATGTTACACAAGAAGCAACTTGTAGAACAGTGTAACAACGCAGGAATACCAACCGCTGGGTTCACCGTAGAATATCTTCGTAAGCAGTTGGCCGAAAATTTTCGTACGAAGCGGATAAGAGCTTCCGCGGAAAATATATTAATGGAGTTAAAGAAGGAGTTAAATGCAACAGAACGAAGTATTATTACCGAAGACGAAACTTCGTTTTCAATTCCTCATAAGTCTGCACAAAATCAAAATTCGGATATGGATATTATGAACATCATACATAGATGGGACCTGAAGTTCTCTGGGGAAACCGACCTAATGGAATTTTTTGAGCGAACCGAGGAATTAGCCGAATGCCACCAGATATCTCTCGACCGTATTTTACCATGCATGATAAGTATGCTGAGTGGTAATGCTCTCAAATGGTTCCGAATAAAGAAAGAAGAGATTAAAACCTGGCAGACTTTTAAGTGGGAAATGGGAAAATTTTTTCTCCCAACACGATATCTCTCACATTTGGAGCAGAGTTTTTATAATCGTAAGCAGATCAACAGAGAACGAGCAAAGGATTATATCCTTGCTATGCTCACATTGTCCAGACGGCACCCTATTTTAAAGAAAAATAACCACCTTGATCGTATTTACGATGGCCTTCGTATAGATTACCGGCATTACATCCGACGTAACGATTTCACCAATTTAGATGAGCTTATCACAATGACCGACGAGTACGAGGCACTAAAACTAGAAGAACGAACTCAAACTTCGCACATGATGTCTGATCTAGCCTACAATCGAGCCACGAGTTGCTGGAGATGTAAAGGGGTAGGCCATAAGAGAACCACATGTACCCTTCCTGGAAGGCTATTTTGTTCATATTGTGGACGCGATGGTGTTCTGTCACGAAAATGCCAGTGCCGCAAACGTCTCCAATCTATAAGCATAACCCACTCACCACCAAACGACTGCCGATATTTTGTCACGGTGGCGATAAATGGTAAGCACATTCGGGCTCTGATCGACACAGGTTCGTCTAGTACCTATATCGGTAACTCCCTATCTCAACATTTACTAGATTCAGGAATTAAACCCATCAGATGTCACAACATAGTACAAATGGCTGATAAAAGCATGGCAAATTGCCGCGAAGTATTTTCCGTCACTATCGGGTTTCAAGAAACGATAGCAAAGTTACAAGTATCAGTAATACCCACCTTAGCAGAACCAATGATATTGGGAATGGATTTTTTGAGCACCGTCAAAATTGATTTACGATTAAATGGCCGAAAGTTACAACAACTTACCGCCGCCCCACATTCGAATCTTTACATGATCACCGACTTTAACTTCCGTTATGGGTACGAAAGCAAAAGTTTAAATACTATCACCCAGCATAAAGTTCGTTGTTGTCGAACACCGATCAAGCGGAGATATATCCCTAGAAATCTTTCCGCTGACAAATTACTAAGCAAACACCGTACCAAACTATCGCATCGTGAATATACTTTACCTATACTATTAACTAAGATGAAACGAAAGAAGAATTTTGACTCTCATGTAGTGCTTAAGAAAACACAACAAACCGATAGTGATCATCGTCACTGTGATCCAAGGATATCCGAAGTAATTAACAAGAAAAACATTGGAATTATCAATTTACCCGACAAGCTGCATTGCGCAAAAGACTCCCGTTTTTCCAGAAAGAGAAGAAAAAAAAAGTAATAGACGAAAAACCCCCAGAGCAGCGCTCTCCGAAGAAGGGGGAAATGTAACGAAGTTTTATGGTATTAAACGAATTTATACCATGAAACGTTATTACATACATTTTTTATTATTTTTATATGGGTTATTTTATTTACTAACTTGTTATATTACAGCATCTGTGAATACCCTATTATTATTCTACCTTACTTTTGAACACCCTTATTGTTGTTCTAAGAATTAAGATTTAATAATTCTCATTAAGTTTATATAATTATTATCATAAGTACTCTAAGTTTGGATGAAGTAGTTGCGATTTAATTTGCCAAAATCTAAGACAGCTGATATTACGATATAACTTGCCTTATTTCAAGACACTTGATATCGTAACATCAGTCACTGTTTCTCTGGTACTCGGATTAGGTCCGAGCGTCAGGGGGATACCTTGCACAGCATTTCTGTCTGTTTCGGACACAGCGGCTTTGCTCCGTCTGTTTCGGCACTACAACTTCGGTCGTCAGTCCCGATACCACTACTTCGGTTGTTAGTCTCGGCACTACGATCTCGGTTGTTAGTTTCGGCACCGTGACTTCGGTCATCGGTTTTGGCACAGCGAATTATCGTCTGTCTCGGCACTGCAACTTCGGTTGTTAGTTTTGGCACCGTGACTTCGGTCATCGGTTTTGGCACAGCGAATTATCGTCTGTCTCGGCACTGCAACTTCGGTTGTTAGTTTTGGCACCGTGACTTCGGTCATCGGTTTTGGCACAGCGAATTATCGTCTGTCTCGGCACTGCAACTTCGGTTGTTAGTTTTGGCACCGTGACTTCGGTCATCGGTTTTGGCACAGCGAATTATCGTCTGTCTCGGCACTGCAACTTCGGTTGTTAGTTTTGGCACCGTGACTTCGGTCATCGGTTTTGGCACAGCGAATTATCGTCTGTCTCGGCACTGCAACTTCGGTTGTTAGTTTTGGCACCGTGACTTCGGTCATCGGTTTTGGCACAGCGAATTATCGTCTGTCTCGGCACTGCAACTTCGGTTGTTAGTTTTGGCACCGTGACTTCGGTCATCGGTTTTGGCACAGCGAATTATCGTCTGTCTCGGCACTGCAACTTCGGTTGTTAGTTTTGGCACCGTGACTTCGGTCATCGGTTTTGGCACAGCGAATTATCGTCTGTCTCGGCACTGCAACTTCGGTTGTTAGTTTTGGCACCGTGACTTCGGTCATCGGTTTTGGCACAGCGAATTATCGTCTGTCTCGGCACTGCAACTTCGGTTGTTAGTTTTGGCACCGTGACTTCGGTCATCGGTTTTGGCACAGCGAATTATCGTCTGTCTCGGCACTGCAACTTCGGTTGTTAGTTTTGGCACCGTGACTTCGGTCATCGGTTTTGGCACAGCGAATTATCGTCTGTCTCGGCACTGCAACTTCGGTTGTTAGTTTTGGCACCGTGACTTCGGTCATCGGTTTTGGCACAGCGAATTATCGTCTGTCTCGGCACTGCAACTTCGGTTGTTAGTTTCGGCACCGTGACTTCGGTCATCGGTTTTGGCACAGCGAATTATCGTCTGTCTCGGCACTGCAACTTCGGTTGTTAGTTTTGGCACCGTGACTTCGGTCATCGGTTTTGGCACAGCGAATTATCGTCTGTCTCGGCACTGCAACTTCGGTTGTTAGTTTTGGCACCGTGACTTCGATCATCGGTTTTGGCACAGCGAATTATCGTCTGTCTCGGCACTGCAACTTCGGTTGTTAGTTTTGGCACCGTGACTTCGGTCATCGGTTTTGGCACAGCGTATTGTATCGTCTGTTATACCCATTAGATTAAGTCTGAATTTTGTAATCTAGCTTTAAGAAACCGTATTATTACATTAGTATTCATAAGTTATATTTAAGTATCATCAACGATCCTGCTTGCTGCATAATACCAGAGGGAACCGAGTCTTCAACTCCGCATCTACCAGTAGAATCCGAATTACCTGAGAAATAACCGACTGAATCCCTACATATCATCATGCTGCTAGTAATTTATATAACACAAAAGTATTAACTATAATTTATTGTTACCGATATCTGAAACATTGAATTATTAAATAAAGATACACTGTATAATTAACCCCCAGAAAGGGTAAATCAATTGTGTTCTCACTTCAGGTTCGTGGATCCCGTAAGTCGACCCTGGACGCGACTGAACTACCCCAGCCGACGACAAAACCACGTTACAAAATTTAAATATTTTGTTTTATAAAGAAAATTTTGTAAAATTTTTTGCGAAAATCTTGTTTGGATTTTAACTTATACCAAGTCGGATGAATAAAGTTAATGTTAACTTTCAACACACAGTGCACAGTGTCCCATTCAAAAAATAAAATGGAAATAAATCTGGAATTTCCAAACGGCTAGTCCGATTTCAATCAAATTGAAAATGAAATGAAATTGATAGACAGTGTTAGTAGAGGTGTAGGCGATTTTAAGTTTTGAGTTTGGACGTTATAGGCATAACGGGGGCGGGTCCAGAGGGTCCTAAAGTGCTAAAAAAAATTTAAAACGATCCAGATTCGTTATATCTCAGCCAATTTAGATTTTAGATTTTTATATGAGAGGATTCTGCCAGTCAAGATCTACAAGTAGGTTATCTCTTTTAGTTTAAGAGATATTTGTCTTCAAATATTAAAATTTTTATTTTTCGGACTATCTTGGTAAAGTTTTTTCGCTATAGCGGGTCCAAATATCACTCAATTTTTTTGAAATATTTTATTAATAACAAATAACAAAATTGTATAAAAATTTTTTTTGAAAAAATCTTTAAGGAATCAAAATTTATATGCATTTGAATTTTGAAAAAAGTCGATTTTTAGCCGTTTTTTTATAAAAAAGGTTGTAACTTTCTTTTTGAGTTATAAAAAAAAAATCTTAAGTAACATATATAGTATTTATACTTTTCTGAAAATATAAAAATATTTTAAATAGGCTGAGATAAAACGAATCTGGATCGTTTTAAATTTTTTGAACAACTAAAGTTGAACACTTTAGGACCCTCTGTACCCGCCCCCGTTATGCCTATAGCGTTCAAACTCAAAACTTAAACTCGCCTACACTTCTACTAACACTGCCTGTCAATTTCATTTCATTTTCAATTTCATTGAAATCGGACTAGCCGTTTGGAAATTCCAGATTTATTTCCATTTTATTTTTTGAATGGGACACTGTGCAACGTTAACATTGAATGTTAGCAACAAAACACAGCTATTGTAGAACTTAATGCTAATTTTATAAATAAATACATAAATATTTAAGCAATTTTCTACAGAACGAAAGTTAAATCGATGAAGTAAAAAAATTGACTTATCAAAGGAACGAAAAAAAGTTAGTTTTCGGAAGTTTGTCTTATATGGGGGTTATAGTCAGTTATGAATCAATCCTAATAAAATTTGGCAATGCTTTCTACTTTGATAGGTCTTATTTGTGTCAATTATATTATGAACCTGTGGTGATACTACAATTAAATATTTACTTTATAATTTGAAATCTAAAAAATATTTTTTATCAAATATGCTTTGATTTTATAATTTTTTTCTTTTGAACTTTTTCAATAAATGAATTTTAGTTTTGGGTTTCAAGATTTGGTTCGTCTGATAAAATTGATACTATCAGAGGACATCAATTTACATCAAATAATTTTCGTTACTTAACTCAATTTTTGGGAATAAAAATCAAATTTACCACATCCTACCATCCTCAATATAACGGATTAGTAGAGCGTTTTCACAGAACATTAAAAGCTTCAATTTCAGTCATGAAGAATCGCAATGGACAAAAGTATTACCATTAATTTTGTTGGATTTACGATCATCAACAAAATCTTCTATAAATTGTTCTCCAGCAGGAAATGGTCTATTGTGAAACTCTACATCTGCCTGGACAATTTCTCAGTGATTCGACAAGTCTAGTGAATACTAACGACTTTGTAACACTTTTACAAACAATAATGTCAAGAGTTAAACTAATATCTTGTTCAAATAATTCCAAACCTTCAGTTTTTGTAAACAAGAATTTACACCAAACTAGTCATGTCTGGATAAGAAACGATCACGTTCTGTAACCACTTCAACAAAAATTCCACGGTCTTTATAAAGTTATTAAAAGGTTTGACAAATATTTTACCCTTAAAATTGGAAACAAAACAGACAATATTTCGATTGATCGTTTGAAGCCTGCCTTTATAGAAATAGATGCAGAAGAGGTTGTGGATACTAATCCAAAACGAAAATCCAAATCTGTATCGTTTTCACCAGGAGGGGAGTAATGTGGTCATACTACAATTAAATTTGTACTTTATGATTTGAAATATAAAAAATAATTTTTATAAAATATGCTTTGATTTTATAACATTTTCTTTTGAACTTTTTCAATAAATGAATTTTAGTTTTGTTTGAATTTTTATAAATAAATGTGTTTCAATAACCACAAACCGATTTGTCTAAAATTTGGTACATATAGATATATCCTAAATATAGGACAATATATCAATTTTGGTTGCAATATGCTTACATTTGTGGCAAAAATATAATTTTTAAACTCAGTTTACAAGGAAAGTGTGCGTGTCCTTGACTCGATTTGGTTGGAAATTAAAATTTTTTCCTAATTTTGACACAAAACTCTACTGTGCCAAGTTTTATGTTCCTACGGAACAAATGTTTTCGTCCCCCTTCAAGAAAAAAAAAAAAAAATATGTGGACTAGATGAAATTCGACATGATAAATCTACTTTCAGTTTTTTCCCATCAGGTCAAGATTTTGTATGTCTAATATTTCGCCCCAAATAAGCCGATTACTCTAATATATTTCACTATAACTCGTGTGCACGATTGATATAAATGATACACCAAAAGATGCGGACAAAAAATGTCTTCAAACCATCCTAACTTCATTTTCTTATGTCTTCAATAGTTTCGGAGTTATTTCGAAATTTTTTACATAAAAAATTAAAGATTTCTTTTTCAGTAAAATGTCCTTTGAAAAACTTAAAACATTTTTAATCGGCATCATTTATATCAATGGTACACACCGTCCTTGAGTTATGGTGAAATATACTCGTGTAACGGCCTTCCCAACAAACCAAGAAACGATACAGTATCATTAATGATATCATAATTTTAAAATTATATGATAAAATATAGAAATTATTTTTTCCTTTGAAAAAAACTTCAAACATTTTCAAGAAAATAAAATTAAATTGAAATGTATTAGAAGAATATTTTATGTTATGTATTATATGGAAATTATATTTTTACAGCAAAATTTAGTGGAATCGCAAAAATAAAAGACGATAAGATAAAGAAACCAATATCAGCTCGGATTTATTACATGTAAAATAATTTGGAGCAGGATGAACTTTAGTTTATTATGGTTATTTTATTAATTTTTAATAAAATATTTATAATATTATATATTCATCTAATCTTAGCATATATGTATGTATATATTTTGCAATATATTGCTAAATTATAGCGCTGCCTAAATTTAACGATATCATTACTAATATCGTTATTTTTAAAAATTATAATATCATTTTCGAGTGTACCTTTTAGAAAGCAACAGTGGCTCTCAGCTTAAATTATGCAGTATACATATTTATTTAAATGTCCATAACAAAGTAAGACTGGAATTAAAAATAAAATGTTCTTATCATTAGAAAGAGGAAGATTTCTAGTTTAACATAGAACCATTATTTATTGTTAAAGTTTACCTTTAAGTACCTTAAAAATATGAAAACAAAAAAAAAAAAAAAGTTCAAAATTGCGACCGATAATTACAGTATTTATTATCTGGAAAGATAGTCTTAATTGCATGCAAAAGATTTGAGGCGGTTTGTTACCGGTGCGTGCAGTTTTTGTGTAACGTTAAGCGAAATGTGTTCCTACTGCATTTTTAGGGCCTAATTCCTATTTTATTATGTAAATTTTCAATACCACATTTTTAATAGTATTTTGGTATGGCGACTGTTTAGCGAGCGTCGTTAATTTGGGCCTTTATATATTAGCAAATTTTGCACAATACTAAATTTTTTCTTCGGATCGTTATCTTGGAAGTATCAAAAATATGATATTATACCCTGATTCTCCGCACTCTGCAACAAATCATCCTTTAGGATCTAAAGGTATCTTATACTATCCATTAATGCTCCAATAAATTCCATGAAACTGCCACCAACATGCTTTACTGTTACTTTTAAGTTCAGCTCGGTATTCGGTTCTCGCCACAAATAGGACTACTATCTGTGCCAAATATATAGAATTTTAACTCATTAACAAAAAATAATCGAATTCCAAAACGTTGGATCCTTGGAAACAAGTTCCTTGGTAAAGTTGAGCATGCAGCCCCTTTTGTTTAAATTTTTAAAAGACTTCTTGCGTGAAACTTGACCTTCAAAATATTGTTGATGCAATACATGGAAAAAAGTTTTGACACAACATTGTTTTCCCAAGTCAACTTAAACTCAGGATGTCGGTTTTGGTGCTGAGAACCTTGGGTTGGCCTTTATTTTCTTTAAAATATATTGCAGGTACGATTGCTAAAATTTTTATTCGGTGCTTCACTGCCTTTATTGTTCAATAAATACTCCTTTCTATAGAGCTGTGCGTTGACTAATTTTACATCTACATTGTAATTGACGCATTAACCAACAAAATCAAATCAGAAGTAGTAAGCAGGGCATTTCTAGAAGTAGATAGAAAAAATAAAGTCCACTGGACAACTTACATTGAAGTACTTTTCCAAAGAGAAGTGGCTGCATAAATTATGCTGTGAGCTAAAAGATTTAGTATAATTATATTTTTTACTTTTAAGTTATTTAAATGCAATTTTTTGCAATAAATGAAATAGTTTTGTGAAACTAGAGTTTTTTCTCTTTCGAATGATACCATATTTTTTTAAAAGTTTCTATCTGCTGCATAGCTATGGAACATTAATCATGAAAATATGTTCTACATAAAATAAGCTGTGAGCCACTGTATATATAATATCATTCTCGGGCTTCTTCATTTCCGAAATGATATCGTTATTGATTTGTTGGGTTATTAAGAACTCATGGAAAAACAAATGAAAGCAGATTCTTGTTTAGCACATTAAGTCCAATTATTCATTTATAAGTGGGGATTTTTCTCCCGACCAGTGTCCAAAGATGGTCCAAAAGTCTTTGCTTTAAGGTAGTATAAAATCTTGTGATACAAACTCAACTTTAATAATAAGTCGCAGATCCCTAAGAATATTGTTAAAAATTATTTAAAATCAATCTTTTGAGCCAAGATGAGATTTAAATGAAGGTTTAAATTGGTACATCATCATTATGGTTTGGAAAATCTTCAATTTCTCTTTCAAATGTTTCTATTTTAATATGTTTCTATTTTAATATAATTCTTTTTATTAATGATTAGATGATTTTTTAACCATTTACATACTTTATTACAAATTTTAATGATAATGTACCAGTTTAAAACTGCATTTTAATTCTATTTTGGCTCTTAAAGGCAAGATCTTGTTAATGCTAAGCGTAAGTAATTGATTTTTCAACCTGTGTAAATAATTTTGAAATATCAAAAATGTGTGTAAAAATTTTAGAAATGAAAAATGCATACGAATTTTGCTTTTAATATCAGAAATAAATAGCAATGCTTTTTTAGAAATTACTACAATCTTTCTACACATTTCAGCCATTACAACAACAAAACAAAATATCTTTGTAATAAGAAGTTCTTATTAAGAACTGTTAAAGAGACGATTTTAATCCAAAGTTATTCCTTTTTAATAATGTTATTAATGTTTAGTTTTCAAAGAAACGTTTAAGTTTGTAAGTAAGATACCGTTAACAAATTAAGCAAACTTTTAATATTTTTCAAATCAGGTGTCCTCTATTAAATATGATTTAAATATGTATTTACTGGAGTTTAAACTGAACTGAACCATGCGGTGCTATTGTGTTTCAATATTATGAAAGAAAATAATTTTGTTTGATAATAATTTGAAAATAAATAAATTTAAACGGGAAAATGTCAACGATCTATAATATAACTGTAGAACACGATGAAGAATCTTCTACGAATTGTGTTAGATTTTTAGAGTTTTCTAAACCTGTAAGAAAAATAATAATGTAATATAAAAAAGATTTTAATAAAAATAAATTTAGCTTTTAGGATGTGCAGTTGTTGCAATTTTGATTCTTGTTATGCTGCTTTTGTCTTATTGGGTGATTAAAATTTTGGACTGCATACCAACAAAAATCAATGGATCTTTCAAATAAAATATTTTTATTATTAATATTTGTCTGCATTTCGTTTGTAAATCATAGTTTTGGAATTTTAGAATTTTTAAAATGCTGATATAAACTGGGCAATTACCAAGTACCTTATTCTATTGGCAAATTGAAAATTCGTTTTCCGCTATAAATAATATTCATTAATGTTCTTAAAAGTAAGAATATCGCTGGCTGTCCATGTAAAGCTTGTGCGCAAAGTACAGGTCGCAATTTTGAAGATAATTTGATGAAATTTGATACATATGCTTTTTTCAACACAAAGACGAAGCCTATTGAATTTGGTTATGATCGGCCTATTATTTCACCTATCCCCCATACAAATGTCCTCTCGGAATACAGTTTTAACACTTATAGATGCCTTAAAAATAGGAATATTTTAATGAAATTTAGTACAAATAAGTTTTATATCAGCAAAAATATGTCTGCCAAATTTCATGAAGATCGGTTCATAACTGACCATAGCTCCCATATAAACTCCTCTTCCGAAAATCACTAACGTGCATAAATCCCATAAAAATGGTAGTATTATATTAATATTTAACACAAGTAAGTTTTATGTAAGTAAAAGCAAAATTATGTAAATCGAAATGGTGTAGATATAGTCGGTCTTCTTTTCTCGTTTCGTTTTATAATTGGGGGATTTTTTTTCGTAGATATTTATTTCAGGGGTGAAATTGAGAAAAATGGAGATTAATTGAAAATTAACATTTTTAAAAAGTGATTAATGCTAGATAAAAATAGATAAAATAAAGCAACATTATCTGTTAATAGAATTCTGAAATTTTTTTTACACTCCGTGTAGCGCGCCGCACAGTGGTCCCAAAACGAAATTTTTTGGAAATAATTCTGTAAATTTAAAACTGCTGGATGTATTTGAAAGAAATTTCACATAAACAATCGCCAAAATTAAAAAAAAAACGAGAGAAGAAGATATAGTCGGTCAAGCCCGACTATACGATACCCTACACCATTTCAATTTACATAATTATGTTTTTACTATTATACAACTTACTTGTGTTAAATATTAACATAATACTAACATTTGTATGGGATTTATGCACGTTAGTGATTTTCGGGAGAGGAATTTATATGGGAGCTATGGTCAGTTATGGACCGATCTTCATGAAATTTGGCAGACAGATTTTTGCTGATGCAAAACTTATTTGTGCTAAATTTCATTAAAATATTTCTATTTTTAAGGCATCTATAAGTGTTAAAACTCTATTCCGGGAGGACATTTGTATGGGGGCTAGGTGAAATAATGGGCCGATCATAACCAAATTCAATAGGCTTCGTCCTTGTGTTGAAAAAAGCATATGTACCAAATTTCATCAAATTATCTTCAAAATTGCGACCTGTACTTTGCGCACAAGCTTTACATGGACAGCCAGCCAGCCAGCCGACCAGACGGACAGAAAGTGATTCTGAGTCGAACGGTATACTTTAAGGTGGGGGTCCGACAATTTTTTCTCTGCGTTACAACTTCTGCACAAACACATAATACCCCAACCACCTTTGGTGGTGTAGGGTATAACAACCACCTTTGGTGGTGTAGGGTATAAAAAAAACAGAAAAAATCAAAACATTTTGCACATAGATAGTCCTTATAATTCTCTACAAAAAAGTATTTGGTATCGTTGTTATTCCAGTTCGAGGAAAACTTGCTTCAAAAATTGACTTTTTTCAGTAAAATGGTCACCCTGTCGTTGTAAGAGGCGTGGCTTATTCAATATTTTTTGTGTGTTTAGCTAACATATGTAGGTAAGTTTTCAAGGTATTATTTTTTTAATTTCAGCTTTGACATTTTTGAGCTCCAAAAAAAACTAAAGAAACAAAAATTAAAATTAACGAAATTCTGATAGGGCTAGCGGGTAGACTGTTACACCAACTGCCCTCGGATTTGTTTTACATGTATTTATGTTAAGTATTCTTTTAGAAACATGAACAAAAATTTATAGTCCAGAGGAAAACAATGGATTTTAAAGTAAAAAAATGTTACAACCTTTTTTAAAAAAAATCACAAAAATCACATTTTTTTTTAAATTTTCTATTTCAAAATAATATAACTTTTTATCTAAACCATAAAGGTATATGATCCTTGCACGAAAGTTATTTAGAATTTTGTACAGAATCCAAAGAATTAGAAAAATTGTAGGACTCAAATTGAGCCCACCAAGTTAAAAAAACTGAAAATGTCCAAAAATGGGTTAAAATTTTACTTTGGTCCAAATATCTCTTAAAGTAAAAGACATATCCCACAGATGTAAGCGTATTTTTGTAGAAAATTATAAGGACTATCTATGTGCAAAATTCAATCAAATTATAAATGATATTTTGGCGATTTTTTAAAAAATGTTCATACCCAAGGTGACCAACTTTGGATGTCCTCCCCTCGTCCCCCAGACTCGCTAAGAACCTGTCCTCCTCCAAATCCATTGGCATACACCTCAGGATTGTCCATGTAAAATTTCATTCATATACATCCAGCAGTTCTAAAGTTACAGAATTATTTCCAAAAAAATTCGTTTTGGGACCACTGTGCGCCGTCAAAGTCACAGAATTTTTCCAATTTTCACAGTAGTAACTTTTTCAAGTATATTTTAAGTTAATTTAATTAAAAGTAGTTTTGAAAAGTAGTTTGAAAATTTATAAACACATTTACGTATTTTTTGCTAAAAAATTTTTGTAGAAATGTTTTTTTAGGAAGCAGAAGTCTGCGTACGAACATATGAAAGACATTATTGGCGCAAGTTTTCTATATATTCTTTAAGATTTTTGGAATTTTTACAGCTCTATTTGATAGCTTAAATCTTACACAATGTTTAAGTAAAACATCAACTTTAGAAAAGTTGATCTTACACAATATTTAAGTAAAACATCAACTTTAGAAAAGTGAATAGATTCGCGGTTATCCAAAAATATAAAAATATAGTGATATAATTATACAGCAAAAGTCTGCGTACATTATTGAAAAATAGAAATTTTTCGCTGATTTTTTAGTTTTAGATTACTAAATTTGTTGCGTTTTAAATTTCTGTTGTTTACTTAATTGTTGTTACAAATTTTCCATTATAATTAAAGATGCTTTCGTAACAAATCAAGGAAGAAATTAATTTATTCTTAATGAAAGTATAAACTTAATTTTTGTAAGGATGCTAAATAAAATATTCAGAAATATTAATAGAATACTATTTATCTGCGTAAGTATTAATCGAAATAATAGGATAATTTTCACTTAAATCACGTTTTAGAGAAATTAACGACATGGATTAATGAAAAAATTTTAATGCGGTCATTTTATACGTGAAAAAAATCGGGAAAAACAGCTATAAAATTTACAAAAATATTAAATTCGAATAAAGTAAGAATATTTCAGATAGAATTAATAAAAAATATTGATTGCGTTCTTGATTCTCGCGGCATAGTTGCATCTAGAAAATATTTTTATATATTATAAATGAATAGAAAATTACCACGTTTTCTTATAATGGGACATTAATAGCATGATCCGATTTTCTTACCATGTTGTGTTATGGCCTTATTCAGAGAGAACCACATTTACCATCATTAGAATACACCTTTTTTACACACAGAAAAAACAAAATTTCAAATTCAATAATAAAATTCGCAAAGTCAGTAATTTTATTTACTGAAAGAGCACCTATCACGAACTTCGTAAAAACAAAAACTCTAATTTGTAAATTGTTTATTGAAAAAAAAAAAAAAAAAAATTTTTTTCTTATTAAAAAAATATACTATTTATAAACAATGATATTTGAAATTCTATAAAAATTTCAAACAATTAAATTGTTAGAATTCAACAATAAATTATTTGAATTTAAAAAGATATCCTAACAAGTAATTTTATTGGTAAAAAAAATGCATATAAATGTTTTGCTAAATGTTTTTCTTTATTAAAATAATTTACATATATTGCACAAAATAATGTTATTTCTTTATAAATAATTTATTTATACATAAGGGTACCTGTTCATATAATTCTGAGTGAATTAGATCTATAAAAACGGGACTAACGGGTTCTTGGTATCTTTAGTGGTAAATTTATCAAAACCTATGTTCCCTGTAAATAAAAAGGATTTTTGAGAAACTTGAATGTTACGGGAAGCAATAATAGTTGAATTTAGTAACTTAATATCTTCAAAATGTACAAAGAAAGAAAGAAAGAATATTTTACTCACATGTTTCGCTGATAGGTTTTTGGTATTTTTTCAGGGAACAAATTGACAACAAATCCATTTTCAAGAGTAAATATACACTTGGTTGTTTCAAGAATTAAATGATTGGAACTACATACATATCCTTTAATTTTCTAATATACACAGGGAAACGGCCAAGGAAACGCACAGGGTATTAGCTAGTCTAAAATAAAACAAATGTTAGTTTATTAGGAACTCCACTATATAGTATATAACATTACTCACATTAAGATCCCTTAAAACTATCAGATTATTAATGGATTCCATATTTTTCTTGGTTGAAAGTAAATACATAAATTATTTTCTAATTTAAATTAAATTTGTCAAAAAAAAAAAAAAAAAAAAACTATTTTGTTTTTTTTTAGAAATATTTGAAATTTTTTAAATCAATAATATAATATATTAAAATCAAATAACTACGTTTATAGAATTTAATTTAAAGCCAAATAATAAATTGTTAAACAAAATTTTTGTCATAATTTTTTCTGTGCATATTCTATTGATTTTTTCGCTTTAAAGCAGTGATCATATTTTTTGTTTTATTTTTTAATAAAGCATAAGTTTACCCAGCAGGCCACATGTCCACTAACGACACTTTCATCGATGATGTCGTCTAAATTTGTCGTCAAGAAAATGCATGTAGAGGACAAGTTTGATTAAAAGTCACCTATATTGTCAACATACCGCATTTTCGGCGACTTCAATAACAAAATATAAAAAATTGTCGTTCATATTTAGTTCGGTGACAACATGAGTAAAATGTACAGCGAGAATGTCGTGAGTTAGACCAAATACACTACATGCTGCATGACATTGTCATGCAGCATGTCGTGTATACCTATAAGGTAAATAAAAGCATTAATAAAACCATTAAAAAGTAGAGAATGTTGTAGCTGAAGTGGTAAGTGCGCTTGACTATTCGATAAGGAAGAGAGAAATTGCTGGCCTGGGTTCAAATCTCGGCAGAACCCTACTTTTTTTTCATTTATTTTTTTTAAAATGGTTGACGAAAATATACATGACACTGTCGCTCAGGTTATCGTTGATGACTTAAGTGCCCTTTGTTTGAAAATGTCACCAATGTTTGTTCGGAGCTGTCGTACATGTGTCATCGATGACTGTGACAAATCTTCAAGACATCGTCGATATTTTCTACAAGACATGGCCTGCTGGGATATTAATGATATTCCCAACAAACCAAGAAACGATACAGTATCATTAATGATATCATAATTTTAAAATTATATGATAAAATATCGAAATTATTTTTTCCTTAGAAAAAAACTTCAAACTTTCTCAGGAAAATAAAATTAAATTGAAATGTATTGGAAGAATATTTTATGTTATGCATTATATGGAAATTATATTTTTACAGCTAAATTTAGTGGAATCGCAAAAAATTAAAGAGGATAAGCTAAAGAAAACAATATCCGCCCGGATTTACATATAAAATGATTTGGAGCAGGATGGACATTAGTTTATTATGGTTATTTTATTAATTTTTGATAAAATATTTAGAATATTATATATTCATTCAATATTAGCAGATATGTATGTAAATATTCTGCAATATATTGCTAAATTATCGCGCTGCTTAAATTTAACGATATCATTACTAATATCGTTATTTTCAAAAATTATGATATCGTTTTCGAGTGTACCTTTTAGAAAGCAACTTATATCATTTTAGAATTATAAATGATATCATTCTCGGGCTTCTATATCACCGAAATGATATCGTAATGATATCATTACGATATCATTTGGTTTGTTGAGTTATAGCATAAAGCCTAATATATAGTGATATCTTTTTTACAATCTCAACAAAAATACATTTCAATTTAAATAGATCTTCACAATTTAGTAAATTTTATAGCGGTTTATTCTGATTTTTGACGTATAACATGATCTGATTTTTTTTTTATGAATCTTTGTCCTAAATGCTTTCAAAACGTGATTTAAGTAGGAGGAACTCTATTATTTTGATAATTACTCATTTCTCTTTTAACAGATGAATGGTTTTATATAATTATTTCCGGAACTTTTATTCAGCATCTTTACACAAATTAGGGTAAGGATAAATTAATTTCTTCTTTTATTTATTACGAAAAACATCTTAAAATATATTGCAAAACTTTTAATAATAATTAAGTAATCAATAGAAACTTAAAACCCAACAATTTCAATAATGTAAAATTAAAAAATCCACGAAAAAAATACTTTTTTTAATAGTGTACGCAGACATTTGCTACATATTTATAGAACTTTAATTTAAATATTCTTGGATAACCGCGAGTCTATTCATATTTTTTAAACTTAATATTTTACTGTATTATTGTTAAGGATTTAAGCTACTACATAGAGCTGTAAAAAATCAAAATCTTTAAAGATATGATAGAGAAATTACGACAAAAGATATTGTTTAATAGTTTGTACGTAGATTTATGCTCCCTAGTGTATATATTTTTTAAACTTGTCTAAAAATATATATATTTTTTAATTTTATATAGAAATTTTAAAAGCTTTTAGAAGAACTGGATGATTTTGTATTTTTATTTGATATGTGTAGTATGAAAATCCAGAAAAATATTTTGCGAATTTTTTGCAATTTCGAAGAAAAAAATATTTTCTAAAAAATTTAATGAAAATATGCTTGTTTCCTGAACAAAATCGAAATAAAATAAAATGATCATATATTTTAAATTAACGATTATTTAACTTATTTATTTGCTTTATTTAAAAGGTGATCTGTATAGAATTTTACGAAAATATTGAAAAAGAGTAAAAAAAGATGTAATCGTGCAAGTTTTGCCTTTTTAAAACCTTTTAATGCACAAAAATAGTAGAATTGGCATTGCACAGTGGGGTCAAACGCAAATTTTTTGGTAATAAATCTGTATCTCCTAAACTACTGGTTGGATTAAATTGAAATGTATGGAAGAGTTGCAGAGGAGGACCTAAGCTTTGAGAAAAACTATCTTGCAGTCACCTTGTGATAACACAAGAAAATCTACAGGGTGTCAAAATTGACTACCTCGAGTATGTAAAAGTTTAAAAAAATCGTAACTTATAAAAATGAAGTCCGATTTTAAAGATTTTTATATTTCTGTAAAGTGCTTGGCAAGATAAAGAAAAAATAAGCTTACTGACCTAAGTTATCTCTTACAGTTAAAAAGATATTTTGACTTGAATTTTGAATTTTTGATTTTTTGCCTCGACTTTCTTTCGTTTTTCGGGAATAAGTCCTGGGATATATGAGGTAAAAATTTTTTAAAAATATTTTGTAATTTGCTATATATTTTAAAATAACATGCTGAAAGAATTTTTGGATTATCTCAATGCGTCTAGACGTGAAAAATATTCAAAGTCAGCACTCTGAAATTGGTATGAAAAACGGCTACTTTTTACAAAAATATAGTACAATTATTTCACTTTTTTCTCAAAGTTCCGTTAAAGAAAAATTTTGTTCTTTATATATTTCAAAAGACAAGGCTTCATAAATGGTTAATGTAGAAATTTTGAACTGATTTAGGCTTGCACCCTACATCAGGCATTGGTCGAAAATGCTGAATTTTGGAAAAAGTTAAATTTTTGTCGATTAATAAAAAAAATGTCACGGAAGTTTTTTTAAATTTTTTGACGATATTTCATCCAGAAATAGATTTAGAACAATTTGACACTAAACTGCTTCCCGCCCGGCCATAAACGAATGCAGGAGAGCAGATTTCATGAAAAAAGTAAACTTTTTAAACGACTTTTTGTAATTGCATAAAAAAGCATATTATCATAATATTTTCGCCATTATTTCTTAAGTAGTGTATAAAATATGTATTGATCTTTCACTCCTGAAAAAATTATTAGAAAAGCTTTACAAATCAATTTTTGCCAATTTTTCAAAATTAAAAAATATAAAAAAGATATAAAAACCAAAAAAATAATGTTTTGTAAAACAAAACTCCGCCTATTTTCCAAAAACTAATAAAATATTACAATAATGTAAAAATAGACTTATTTACCAATTCATTGATGTATAATATGTATATATAGATCATTTTAAAAGCATTATATCATGGTCTCAAATCTGACAACTTAGGTCAACTTTCACAAAATTCATTGTTATACAATATTTCCATATGTGCGTATACGTAACACACAATTGTATTGGCACGTTTTGGTTGCTGAACGAGATAATATTCGTAATAATCGCTTATATTTATTAAATATTGTTTATTTTTGAAAAATTGCCAAAAATTTATTTGTAAAGTTTTTTTAATGATTTTTACAGGAGTGAAAGATCAATATATATTTTATACACTACATAAGAAATAATGGCGAAAATATTATGTTAATATGCTTTTTTACGCTATTAAAAAAAGTCGTTTAAAAAATTGACTTTTTTCATGAAATCTGCTCTCCTGCATTCGTTTTTGGCCGGGCGGGGAGCAGTTTAGTGTCAAATCATTCTAAATCTATTTTTTTGATGAAATATCGTCAAAAAATTTAAAAAAGCTAGCGTGACATTTTTTTTATTAATCGATAAAAAATCTAACTTTTTCCAAAATTTACCATTTTCGACCAATGCCTGATGTAGGGTGCAAGCCTAAATCAGTTCAAAATTTCTACATTTGCCATTTGTGAAGCCTTGTCTTTTGAAATATGTAAAGAAAATTTTATATGGGCGACCAGTGAAATAATGGTTCGATAATAAACAATTTTAAAATGTTATAATATTAGCCTAAGAAAAGCTCACGTACCGAATTTCACTTACACTACAGACTATCTCAAATATTGGTTTTTGATGTACAGGCAGCCGGACGGACAGTGGTTAAGGCCAAAAAATAATTAGGCAATAATTAAAACAATTATAAACAATGCCCTCTACCTTCTTCCTAAATTAAGCGCCATTTTTATTTTAATTAAAAAGGAATCTAGTAAAAGTATGATGCATCACTAAAGGTATTCACCTTAAAATTTAGCAATCCTTGCAATTTTGCACTGTTTAAACTTGACTTGAGCAAACAATTTTGAAAGGATTTTTTAAAGTTAGCAAAAAAAAGTAAAAACATTTCTTTCAAGACACTGAAAAAAGTGATAATTCATTTCAAATATATTTTTTATTTACACAATTCAAATTAATCAGTTTATTTATTGATATTTTTCTTTTAATATAATTTAATTAATTTAAAATTTGTTTGTTTTATTGCTGTTGTTAAATTCCAAACACTATTTTTTACGTTGAATTTCAATGATGTTTTCTTCAGTTTAGAGTTGAATTTTTAGTTCTTTTGAAATGTTTTAATAACTCCATTGTTATTTTTATTTATTTTTTTGAAAGTCGTGTATGCAGTTTTAAACATTAATATCTCTATAAGTTGTTAACGGATTTTAATGATTTAAATTACATATAGAAGGTGAATATGGTCTCTATAAATGAAATACAATATAAACTCGATAATTGATTGCTGACCCCTATCCGGATTATCAAATTTATTCAAATGCAATTTTAGGATGAATTTTTTAAAAGCAAAAATAGTGTATTTTCTGAAGAAAATATACACATAAAATTTTTTGTAGCTTCGGTTTCAAATGTACATATGTATGACTAATACTGCTACAAGACATTTTTTGAAAAAAAATTGTTAAACAAAAAAACAAATAATTTTGACATTTTATTTTTCTCTTCATATATGAAAGCTTACTATTCTAAAATTTAGCAAACAGGATATATAAATAGTTATTTTAGTAGGTTTTATCTGGTTTTTAAAAAAAACAAGTTGGAAATAATTTTTGATTTGTATGGAATATGCCATTTATATCAAAACAAAACAATTTGGTTTTTGGAAAAACTAATTTCAAAAATCGTTTACATACCTTGTTTTCTCTCCATGTGGATTTCCTTGATGTATTTACCTTTTTTATTTTTGTATTTTGATAAAATTGAAATTAGTTTTGTTGTTAGAAACGTTCTTAAAAAGATTTTAAAAATAATTTATACGAAAATTTTATATAATTTTTTTTTTTAACCAAACGATATTATATCGATATCGAAACGATATTATCTAGGTGATAAAAATTATCACTAGTGATAATCGTTTTCGAATCTAAAACAATAGTTTTTACGGACTAAAAAAAAAAAAAAATCCGCGAAAAATAAAGATAGCAAAATCGTCTGTACCAAATTTTGTTCTGAATGATTTTAGTACAAAACGTGAAAAGTATAGTCGGTCAAGACCGACCATATGATACTCTACACCATTCTGATCCACATAATTTTGTTTTCAATTATATAAACCTTATTTGTGTTAAATATTAACATAATAGTAAAATTTCTGTGGAATTAATGCACGTTAAAGTGATTTTCGGGAGAGCGCTTTATATGGGAGCTATGGTCAATTATGGACTGATCTTCATGAAATATGGCAAACGGATTTGTGCTTATATAAAACTTATTTGTGCTAAATTTTATTCAAATATTCCTATTTTTAAGGCATCTACAAGTGTTAGACTCTATTCCGGGAGAATATTTGTATGGTGGCGAGTTGAAATAATGGACCGATTATGACCAATTTCAATAGCGTGCTTCGTTATGCCAAAATAAACATATGTGCCAAATTTCATCAAATTATCTTCAAAATGCAGACCTGTACTTTGTGCACAAGGTTTACAGTGACAGACAACCAGCCGGCCAGACGGACGGACATCTTTAAATCAACTCAGAAAGTGATTCTGAGTCGATTGGTATACTTTAAGGTGTGTGTTGGGATATTTTTTCTGTGCGTTACAAACATCAGCACAAACGCATAATACCCCAACCACCTTTGGTGGTGTAGGGTATAATAAAAATTCGGTCATGTTACACGTCAAAAAATCGGAGTAAACCGCTTTAAAATTTACTAAATTATGGAGATCTATTTAAATTCAAGGGTATTTTTGTTGAGATTGTAAAAAAGATATCATTAAATATTAGGATTTATGATATAATAGCACCAATATAGACTTTGTGCTTTATTAAAAAATAAAACAAAAAATGTGCTCACTGCATAAAAACGAAAAAATCAATAGAATTTTTAAAAAAGGAGTTTTCTAAGATGATGCTAAATGTGGTTCTCTCTAAATAGGGCCATAACACAACATAATAAGAAAATCGGATCATGCTATTAATGAAATAGTCCCATAAAAAAAACCCTGGTTATTTTCTATTCATTTATAATATATAAAAGTGTCTCCTAGATACAACTATATCCCGAGAATCAAGAATGAACAATTTTTTTTCATTAATTTTATCTGGAATACTCGTGCTTTATTCGAATATAATATTTTTGTAAATTTTTTTAGCTGTTTGTCCCAAGTTTTTCACATGATTTCATATTACATGACCGCATTTTAATATTTTCATTAACCCATGACGTAAATTTCTCCAAAACGTGATTCGTGAAAGGGACCTTATTATTTCATTTAGTATTAATTTTTCCTTAGTCAAATAAAAGTTTTGCTATTAATTTTTCCGAATGTTTTATTCAACATCCTTTCAAAAGTTAAATTCATACTTTCAGTAAGAATAAATTAATTTCTTCCATAATTTATTACGAAAACATCTTTAATTATATTGGAAAATTTGCAAAAACAATTAAGTAAACAATAGAAATTTAAAACGCAACAAATTTAATAATCTAAAATTTAAAAAATCCGCGAAAATTAGTTTTTTAGTTAGTTAGCGTACATTAATTTAGTTTTTATACCCTACACCACCATACACTGAAAAAAGTAATTTTAATGAATGAAGTACATTAAATGAAATTCATTAATTTTTTTTCAAAAATTAATAACTTAATGAAGAAATTCATTGCTTCAATGAAAATATTCAATGAAATTATTAACGCTATTATGAACATTACATTGAAACCATTCATTCAATTTATTTCTTATTACAATAGGTAAATTAGTTAATTGATTTAATGTATTAGTTCATTGAATTAATTTATTCAATGTACTAATACATTGATTTAATTAAGAAGAAGCATTACATAATGAACATAAGCATTGAACCAATGATAATTTTCATTAAATTATATTAAAATAAATGATTTATAACGGGAAATAAAGTAAACTGAAAACAAATACAACTCAGTTTTCTTTTATCTTTTAACAAGAAATGACGCGTTTTAAACAAAAGCAAAAAGTAAAAAAATGAGTGTTATATTAAAAACGAAAATAATTAAAAAATAAATAAGATAAATCGAATTATGCCCGTAATTTCTACAAATAGATACCTTTCAGTGCCTGGATATCTATGGTGTAAATTAAATTTGGTAATTTCAAATCGTAGGTATGAATTACCGAATAGATAACAGTAGTGTTTCTTACACCATAAATTTTGTTTGGGTAATGTGTTAGGTAAATAAATTACAACAATTTTTGGGAGAATTATGCTTAAATGCTTCATTTTAAATCCTAAAAAATTACCGGAAATTGCATATTTTGCAAGAGAATATCTGCGGTCAATTGGTCGCGAATTTTAAAATTGTATATGTAATTTTATAAAACGTATGTGTGTAATTTTAAGTGATTTTTGTAAGTGGTTCTTAATGGGAGCTCTAATCTATTATGGACCCATCCTTAAAACTGTAATTTTTGCATGGAACAATGGAAATATATATATGGCAAGTTTTATGAAAATATTGACATTTTAAGACCCTCAATGGTGTTAATACCTGGGAAAAGCCTTGAATGCGGTCAAAACTACTTTGTTTACATGGGCAGACGGACGTACAGACGGTCGTTGTTAACTCAAATCAGAATATGTTTTCAAATTGCCCAGAATACTTTAATGTGAGTTTTGGTAGGCCTAATACCTCAACCTAATACGATGAAAACAATGTCCAATTGTCCAAAACCGGAAATTCTAATGACCGAAACCATTGTAAACACATTGACTCTAAATAACAGCGGTGCCATTAAAGTACATACAAAAGTATTGCAATGAAAGGCAGCAATTTCAACAATGCTGGTCTCTTAAATATAAATATAATTTTTATACCGGAAAAATATTTCATTATAGTTATTGATAAAAAAAGCAAATAAAACTTGGAAATATTAATTTGTTAAATATGTAAATTTTTTAATAAATAAAATTTTAATAATTTTTATGACATTTAAATTACGAATGTTACCATATTTTCTATATAACTTGTTCGGTAGAAACACCTAGGTAAAAAAGCTTTGAAATTACCAAACCAATTTTACCAGTTAGTTAAAGATATCTAATAGATAATTACACCCATACATAAATATAATTTATTCGCAAAGGAGAAGTCAAGCAGCATAATTGAATACACCAAATTAAATTAATTACCCAAAAGAAGGAATTTGGAGACTTCATAACACGTAAGTTTAACAATGTTTATGATTTTAAACAGTTTTTAAATATTACATTTCATTTATATTTATGTAGATAAAAACACTAAGATGCAGAAGAATGTGTTATTAGCCTTAAATACCAGGGTTTAAAAAAATATTGCGATTTCAAAATTAAGAGGATTCGATTCGTAAGTATACATAAATATATGAAATATTTTAATTGAATTCTTAATAAAAATATATTACAGACTAATCAAGATTTGAATGCTGCATCTGGTGATCGTCAAAATAAGGAAATTTCTATAGACCAAAAAGATTTAAAGGTAACTAGTTCAAAAATTTTAAGCAATTGAACGAATTTTAAAAATTTTATTTATAAACTTTCTTTGTTAAGGATAATGCTGTAGTCATATTAATGTGGCATCTAAATGGATATTCCATACCATCATTGAGCAATATAGAGGACAACAGGAATTACTATATTATTATAAATGACAAAGCAAACACGATAACATCTGTAACACGCATTTTTTTATTTAAATTTTTTAGTGAAATGAAATAATTTTATTTTTATATTTATATTTAATTTTTGCTTATATTAACTCAATATCATATACTTTAATCATTTAATATAAAATAAAATAGAAACAAAAACGAGAGAAGAAGATATAGTCGGTCAAGACCGACTATATGATACCCTACACCATTGTGTATGAGCACACAAATTCGGGAAGTGGATTTATATTAGAGCTGTAGACCAACACTTTTATTAAATCTAAAATAAAGTATACAAGTACAGAATAATGGGTTAATAATAATATATTGATGATTTTATGCATTATAGGGCGATTTCCGAAAGTGGGTTTATATGGGAGCTATGGTAAATTATGGACCGATTCTCATAAATTTTAGCAATGTTGTTTCTACTTATATAAAACTTATTTGAGTCGAATATTAACTTGATACTATCTTTCGTATGTGATTTATGCACGTTAAAGTGATTTTCGGAAGGGGGGTTTATATGGGAGCTATGATCAATCGTGGACCGATTTTCATAAAATTTGGTACAAAGATTGGTACTTATACAAAACTTCTTTGGACCGAATTTCATTAAAATATTCCTAATATTAAGGCATTTTTAAGTGTGAAAACTCTATTCCGGGGGGACATTTGTATGGGGGGTAGGTGAAATAATGGACCGATCATAACCAATTTCAATAGGCTTCGTCCTTGTATCATAAAAGTACCACCTGCCAAATCTCATTCAATTATCTTCAAAATTGCGACCTGTACTTTGTGCACAAGGTTTACATGGACAGCCAGCCTCCAGCCAGACGGACGGACGGACGGACATCGTTAGATCGATTTAAAATGTGATTCTGAGTCGATTGGTATACTTTAAGGTGGGTGTTGGATAACTCATTCTATGCGTTACAAACATCAGCACAAACACATAATACCCCAACCACCTATGGTGGTGTAGGGTATAAATACAGAACACACATTATTATAATACATTTTTAATGTATAGTTTCATTGGGACAAAATATGAGTTCATTGAAACCAATGTACTGTTCACTGAAATTATTTATTTTATTTAATGAATGATTCAATATAAGAATAAATTTAATCAATGAACTTGTACATTGAATTATAATAATAATGTATGACAATTAATTGTTTCAATGAACCTGTACATAGGGTCAAAATTAGTGCACAAATTCATTGTAACAATGAATTTTTCAATTGTATTTATGTACCTTTTGGTGGTTGGGGTATTATGTGTTTGTGCTGATGTTTGTAACGCATAGAATAAGTTATCCAACGCCCACCTTAAAGTATACCAATCGACTCAGAATCACTTTTTAAATCGATCTAATGATGTCCGTCCGTCCGTCCGTCTGGCTGGACGGCTGGCTGTCCATGTAAACCTTGTGCACAAAGTACAGGTCGCAATTTTGAAGATAATTGAATGAAATTTGGCAGGTGGGACTTTCATGATACAAGGACGAAGCCTATTGAAATTGGTTATGATCGGTCCATTATTTCACCTACCCCCAATACAAATGTCCCCCCGGAATAGAGTTTCCACACTTAAAAATGTCTTGTAATAAGAATATTTTAATGAAATTCGGTCCAAAGAAGTTTTGTGTAAGTACCAATCTTTGTACCAAATTTTATTAAAATCGGTCCACTATTGAACATAGCTTCTGAAAATCACTTTAACGTGCATAAATCCCATACGAATGTTAGTATCAAATTAATATTCGACACAAAGAAGTTTTATGTAAGTAGAAATAACATTGCAAAATTTTATGAGAATCGGTCCATAATTTCCTATAGCTCCAGTATAAACCCACTTCTGGAAATCACCCTATAATGAATAAAATCATCAAGATGTTATTATTAACGCATTATTCTGTACTTACGTACTTTATTTTAGATTTAGTAAAAGTGTTGGTCTACAGGTCTAATATAAATCGACTTCCCGAATTTATATGCTCATACGCAATGGTGTAGGGTCTTGACCGACTATATCTTCTTTTCTCGTTTTAATAATGTACGCAAACTTTTGCTATATAATTATATCACTTTATTTTAATATTTTTGGATAACCGCGAATCTATTCACTTTTCTAAAGTTGATGTTTTATTTAAATATTGTTAAGGATTTAATCTATATAAAACTGTAGAAATTCTAAAAATCTTAAAGGTTATTTAAAAAAAAATGCGTTAATAACACTGGTCGACAAAAATTTTTTTTTGAGCTCCTTCAAAAAAAAATATATATAGATTAAATGGAATTCTGCATGCTAAACTCGAATCTGTTTTCAGTTTTTTCCCATCAGGTCGGGATTTTTTTTATGGGCGTGTCTAATATTGTGCTCTAAATATGCCGATTACTCGAGTATATTTCACGATTTATAAAAATGATACACCATAATATGCGGAATAAAATTTGCTTTAAATCGCTCTACTATCAAAGTTTTATCCGCTCGATAGTTTAGGAGATATTTCGAAAAAAGTGTCGGAAAAATTTTTTTCATGTAAAATTCAAGATTTCTTTTTTTTTTACTAAAACTGTTTTTAAAAGCGAAAACATCAAAAATATTTAATTTTATCACCTTTATCTCAAAGCTGGCAAAACTACGAGTAAATAAAGCTACGTATCATAAGAATTTATTCACAAATCTTGATTGGATTCAAGAATTTATTCACAAATCTTGATTGGATTCACAGTTAAGTTAGGATACCCATGCATACCTATAGCCAAAGAGTAACAAGAGACGAGACTAATTGTCAAAAACCTAACTCATGCAACAACAAAATACATGTAATCAAATACATTTTGTTGTTGCTAGAAGAAAATAAAAACATATTTTTGTTTACAAAGCAACAATTTTTTTCAATTGTTAATCGAGAATTTCGAGAAAAAAAATTTTTTTCGTCTTAAATAGAAAAATAGGTGGAATTCTCCGTGCTAAATAAGAATCCGCTTTTACTTTGCACATAAAAAAATTAAGTTTGGAGAATTTGATGATATTTTTAATCCGCATCTTTTGGTGTATCACTGTACACACCGTTCTTTAGTTATGAGGAAATATACTAGAGTAAGGCTATTACTCTATGGGCGAAATATTAGACACGCCCATAAAAAAAATCCAGACCTGATGGAAAAAAATTAAAAGCAGATTCGTGTTTAGCACATCAAAATACATCAAGTCCAACTATTCGTCTATGGGGGAGGATTTTTTTGTCTACCAGTGTAATGTCATTAACACGTTCGTATTCAGACTTCTGCTTCCTGGATTTAAAATAAATACAGTCTATAGTGTGCAAAAAAATTGTAAAATTATTTGGACAAGCGCGTAAAAGTGCTTTATAATTCGAAAATTTTAATTTAAAAATGTTATTTTTTTGTTTTTGTGAAACACGAATAGTCGGATTCGAAGTATTGTTAGAAATACATCGCGTCATCGAAAATGCAAAACAACGTAACATCACTTTACTTAACTTTACAGGAGGCACAAAAAACTTTCTAAAATCAAAAACAAATTGTTCTACAAACAAGATTTTTGAGTTATTAAATCCTTAAATGTAGCCTAATATATTAGTGATGAATATTTTCATTTTTATTAAATATTTTTTAAGTTATGTGGGTTACGTTTTTCAAGATTTCAATTTTCTGAAGCCAAAAAGACGTAACATCAATAAAAATTTTAGTAAAAATTATAATTAACAAAATTTTTGATAACTTTTACTACAACTTTTTAATAGCTATTATATTTTTATTAATCTGTTTTGTTTTAAGAAAATCATTGCCTTCGTTAATACAATCGTTATTTTTTGAGCTACAAGTCTGAAAATTTGTGATCACGCGTATTTTGGAAAAATAAACCATATTTCATCAAAAACCCAAATTTGAAAATTTTGATGTTACGTTGTTTTGCATTTTCGGTGACGATAGATATAAATAAACAACTATAGCAAAAATTATAATTGAATTTTGTGGACCACCCTATGAAACATAAATTAAATCAGTTGCATATTAATATAAAAACTTCACTTTGGATAATCGATTATCAGTTCAACATTGAATACAATACATACGCAATAAGTTCATTTGAAAAAATATTTAATATTTTCATGACTTTAGAGAAATTTACTTTTGAGACTAATTTACACCTTACATCTGCTCAAAAGGTACAAAAACCTATTTCAAAATAAAATACATATTTAAAATGTACATATGTTTGTAGGTAATATTCTATACAATTGGTTTATTTGCTGCATTAGCGATTTTCTTGTTAATTAATTTTTCAAAAAATAACTAAAATAACAAATATCAAAAGGCGTGGAAAAAGTTTAAGTCCTTCTCGCAGACAATTAATTAATAAACATGGTCAAATGTTCCAGAACCTCATCAACAAGTTCCAATTCAAGTTCTTTGCATACAAAATTCGAAAGTACAAATCAGTCAAACATTCAAAAACCTAAAACTTCTTCAGAATCTTCGTTCGATTCCATTTCGAAATCATTAAATTTATCTGATGAAATGTCAACACAACCACCCTCAAAGGTTAAATTTAGATATGCTAAGGAATTGAAGTCAGGTCAAAACACATCAAAACATATGAGTAAAAAATCTCGTATAGAAGCCGAGATCGATAAATTTCCATTTGATTTTAACAAAATTAATAGAACACACAAATCTAACAAATCGAGTGAGAGCAATGATGACCGGATTCTTGGAAATACTTATTATACTGGTGTAACGTCCGATGATGAAATTTACACAATGGATGATATATTTAAATACCAGCAACTACCCAATATGTCAGATTTTTGGGAGGGGGTGAATACATTTTTTTATTTTGTTTGATTATAAACTTAATCTTTCGTTACAGTTCACTGGTTTTATTTTAACAGCTTTATCAGTTTCCCTTCTAATCACTTTTTCATTCATGATTGTTTTTTCAATTGATGTAATAACAGCTACTATTCATAAATTTAATTAGAAAACTTATACTATTGTAATTATAGCTAATAATAAAATATATTTCAGTTACTAAATGAAAGAAGAAACATTTGTTTTCAAGATCTTTAATAGTTAATATTGAAGTTAACCCTGCAAACAAATGGAAGATATCTTCTTGGATGATAAAGTGGCAATATCCCCAATTTATAGGGTATACAATTATTCGGGTGTTCATATTAATCGGTTTATTCGTCAAATAATTATTCGGGGTTAAAAGTTGATCGGTTAATAACCGATTATTGAGAAATTATTCGATTAACCGAATAACATTAGTTATATATGTAAAACATATAAATTACACAAATTATAGCATTTAATCTATTGAAATAGTTGCTTAGAAACATAATATAAGATTAAATTCTTTTTCTTTCGTAATTATTTTCTCTTATTTGTATGAAAAAATTTAATTTTTTAGCTAATACTATAAAATATTCTCCTAATTCCGCATTATTTAATACATTTTTCACGTAAGTGTATTTTCTGTGTAAAAATGATAATTTGTTAATAGAGTCTAAACTAATATTTTTTGGGTACATTTAGGAATGACAATTAAAAGTATTATGACTTGTGTAACTTTGAATTTACTTTAATCAAAGTAATGTTTTACGAATTTCTATTGACACAAGTTTAATTATTTATGAAGATGTAATATTATTACCTTTTCTTATCGCTTTTTATAAAACATTCTATCCCAACAAAAATACATTAAAAGAAATCAGTAAGATACTAAAATTGTGATCCAGAAATAGAACAAATTTGTATAATTTTCAATGAATTGCATTTCTTGATACCTGTGTTATGTCATGTCCTGTTCACGATGTGCAAAATTGCAATGAATATCCAAATTTTATAACAGCTCATCGAAATTAGTTTTAATTTTTATTATTATTTTAATAAAGAAAATTATGTATAACATTGTTTCTCATTTGTTTCAGGTTTTTTTTTTTTTTTTTTTTGTAAAGATAACATCCAAATATCAACGTCTTATAGCAGAGCAATTCATTTAAATCTTTCTATATATATTGGATCCTGTTTTATTACTTCTAAAGCAGAAGAAAAAATATCACACTAAAAATTATTTTTATTTATTTTTACTGGAATATAACAGTAAGATGTAGTTTACATAAATTTATCATAAAAATACAAAATTTTCTAATTTATAATTCAAGAAAACTACATTTCGGTTAACCGGTTATTCGACAGAAATTATTCGGTTTATTCGTTATTCGAAAATAGACAGTTTTAATTTATTCGGACAGTTAATCGACAAAAATTAACCGGATAACCGAATGACGGTTAATCGATTGGATACCCTACCAATTTATCATCTAAGAGAAAATAATGAAGTTATATTTTGTATTTTCTTCCTTTTGTTGCTTCCAAGAAATTTCCGCAATATAAAATAAAAAAAACTTATTTATTGTCAATTTTTATTTGTTTATTTTATAAAATTTTGTTTAGATAATTTTTAATATTTATTGAATTTCGTTTTTCTATTGGCTTAAACAAATATTTAAGAAATCCTCAAGGTAAATAAAATTATAGTTTTTGTACATTTGCAAAATTTACAAATATTATTTTTTGTTAAAGGATATATGAAGAAAAATCATTGGTATTAAGGTCATCATAAAGCACTGTTATACAAAGAAACTCTAAAATTTTATATCACTATTTTTTTAAATTCTTTCTAATTAATGCAAATACTAAAAAAATAATAATATTTTTTATAATATAAATGCATAATTTTCTTTTTCTTCTGGGTGGGTTCTGGGAAAAATCTTCTTTTAATCTTCCAAATATCATATCTTTCTATTTTCTTCCATATGATTATCTAGCGATATTGCCAGATTATCATCTAGAAGAATCGCTATCGTATTGCTTAGGCGTATTGCCGTCGGAAGATACTTCCTTCACCCGAAGGAAGTATCTTCCGCAATACGAATTCGATTATTGCCGCAATAATTATTTTTATCCAGGCAATACGTTTGGCGAAACATTTCTCGTATTGCTGTGTTTGCTGGGAAGTATATTAAATTTTATGACATAGAATACACATTTTATGGTATTGTCATAAGTGGGGAAAAAACACTAAATGTAGGTATTTTTGTCGCTAAATTAGCATTTTAGAGAAAATATATTTTGTGTTTTCTTCAAAATATTAGTACTTTTTCTGAAAGGGCACTTTTTTAAAAAATAGGCAAATTTTTATTATATTCATATGAAATATGAAAAGTAAAAAAAAAAGATAAAAAGCTAATATTAAACATTTGGTTTGGATGCGGGAAATTTCTATATAAAAATCATTTTTCGAAATATCTTATCACTTACCTTCTCATTTATATTTTTTAAGAAAACTTTCTTTTGAAATCTTAACCCTTAGTGCGCAGTGATGCATATATGAATCAACCATTTCTTGCGGTTAAAATATTTTAATCGCATAATACTGGTATCAAATATTAATAGATCATTTCATATTAAAGCCCTCCTTTATATGGAAGAAAATAAAAGTTTTTAAATTTTCAGTCTCACCCCTAGAAATGTTCGAATAGCCCAAAAACAATTAAATAAAAAGTTTTAGATTGATTGGAACAAATTTAGAGGTGGCTCAAAGCGATTGAAATATCAAAAATTTTAGTTTTTTTATTCTGTCCAACCATAACATTTTCATTAGAACTTAGATTTTCCTCGGTTTCAACTTTTTGAATTCTACAGTTTATTACCTTTCTAAAATTACCCAAATGAAGAAAATTGAACAACTAATAATATCACAGTTATTAAAATTAAATTACGTAAAACGCGTAATTTTCCACCAAATACAACCCAGTAAAATAAGATTTCATCCAAAACTTTAGAGAGAGAAACGAAATTTATCTTATTCATCATATCAAAATTTTTCGGTAATCACTTGTGGTCTGCGTAAGATATTCACGATCAAAATTCTCAAAAATCTCTTGTTTTACATATATTTCACCTACGTATTTTTTTTCAATTACAAATTATTTACAGGATATATAAAATGTCAATAGGGATCTACATGCCAAGTTTCGTTTCTCTCATTAAAATTTTGGTTGAAATCTTATTTTTCGGGGTCTATTTACCAGAAAATAACGTATTTTACGGTAATTTTATTTGAATAACTATTATGTTATTAGTTGTACGATCTTACTAATTTAAGGCGTTTCTGAAAGCTCATAACATGGAATTCTACTAGATATAAACCCAGAAAATTGCATTTAAAATTAATTATTTATGATCGGTAAAAAGAAATAATTTTTCAAAAGTCAGCATTTTTAACCACTGTTGTTGTGGTAAATTGATGTCATTCGAAGCATTTTATGGAAAGGAGAACGTTTCTGACCATTTCCAGATTCAAACAGATTTGTTAGGGAATGCAAAAATTAATTCTTAATTTCCCAACTAATTCAAATAATGAAAAAAGGACGTTTTGATCCGCGACTCCTCATATATGATTCAATAAAATTTTAAATTAATTTACGCAAAAAGTTGCAGATGTTGGGTATAATAGATTCGACCAAGCCGAATATATCTGTTTTACTTGTTAACCTATGTCATACACATTTTATTGTATTTTTGATGTATATATTTCCTCTTTATTAGCAAAAGATAAAATTAATTTGTTATCACCAAATGAAATAAAAGATTGCTTAAAGGAAATAATGTTTATACAACCATTAATTTATCACATAAACTATTAATTAATTTAAAATTCCAGTTAAAGTAATCACGTATGAAAGAAATAAATTTAATTGCCAATTTTACTACTATGTATAGTATCCACAATAGTTTCTAATTATTTGTACTCCAAATGTAAAATACTTGTATGTATTAGAGTATTCGGATCTCTTTACTAAGTATATGTAATAAATGCGAAGGTGGCAATATGAACTTTCTCGCATTTTGGAACACACTGGGTGTATCCATGATGATGTTGATTATTTTGTGTACCGAAACCGTTTATCGGGTGGGCGATTTTCTCTGATTTTTCCTGTTGGGGATTGCTATCGCTCTTAAATTCACACATATGCTCTGAAGATCTACACTAAGGGATTGAAGAGGAGCAGTTGGGGTTGGTTTCTACATTGAGAAATATGGGGTTATGATCACTTTCAGACTACCAAATGGATGCAGTGTTATACAGATGAAATTCCCAGCCATTAAACACGCTGCTAAATTTGTGAGGTATTATATGTCTATTTGACTGACAGAAAAGTTGCCATAAGATATAAGATCTCGGAGAGAAAATTCCCATAGAACATAACCTAGGTTAGGTTCATTCAAATTATTCGAACAATTTATTACGAATGATTCTTCGAAAATGGTCTTAGTATAACGAATAATTCGAATGTATTTATTTAGGTTAAACTTAATTTATTTTCAATTCCGATAACATCAAGGATTAGTGACATAGCTTTTTCCAAATCTACACCATTTTTAAAAGAAATTTAAAAAAAATCAATAGAAAATTAGATTTTCCATTTAATATTTAGAAAATATCATTTGAAAATAAGATTTTACGTTTAAATTTTTGAAAATAATAATTGAAAAAAAAAAACGATTTTTCATTTAAATTTTATAAAAAAGCAGTTGAAATTTATGTTTTTCATTAAAATTTCAGAAAAGATTAATTAAAATTAGCATTTCTATATAAAATTTGGAAAAAATCAAAAATGGAGTTATCAAATTATAATTTAGAAATGAACAATTGAAAATGAGTTTTTTTTTATATAAAATTTAGAAAAGAACAATTTAAAATAAGTTTTTATACCCACCATCAAAAAGATGGGGGGTATATTGTTTTTGTCACTCCGTATGTAACATGTCGAAGGAATCATTTAAGACCCCACAAAGTATATATTTTCTGGGTCCTGGTTATATTCTGAGTCAATCTAGCTATGTCCGTCCGTCTGTTGAAAGTAGGATAGGGCTCGAACGGGACAACGTAGGGGAACGAAATTTGGCACAAATATTTGCCTTATATAAGGTTTGTTTGGGATTGAAAATGGGCACAGGGTGTCCATTTCATATTTTTCTACTGATATCTCTTAAACAAAAGCATGTACGACAACGAAATTGTATTTATTATTTTATACATAGTTTGGGGGTCGATATAAACTTGGAAACCCAAAAATCACGTGGTCCGCCCACTTTGCCGCCCACCGTATAACCTAAATTTTGAAAAAGTTGATGGTGGGTATATTGATTCGGCCGAGCCGAATATAACATTCGCGCTTGTTATATTTTAAGTTCAAAAAATATCAATTTATATTCAAATTGACATTTTAAATTCAGAAAAGAACAAATAAAATTCGATTTTTTGTTTTGGAATTTAGAAAGGAACAATTGAAATTGAAAAAAATTACTTCAAATTTAGAACATTAAATAAGAGTGATTTGAATGAGGAAATAATGTAAGGTCAACTTAATATGTGTTACCTTTAAGCAAATAAAATTTAGGAATTGTAGCAAAACCATCTGTAGTGCAAAGTTTCAATTACTTTATATGAAATCATTCCATACACAGTTTTCATTCTATACATTATTTCAGCTGAATTAAATTCTGAATTAAATTTAGTTTTTTCTTAATTTTAATTGTATTTTTCTGAATTTTAAATGGAAAATCTTCTTTTAAATTGTTCTATTCTAAAATTGAAATAAAAAATTGTTATTTTTAAAATTATAAATGGTAAACCTTATTTTAAATTTTAATTTCTATGTTCTGAAATTAAAAGAGAAATATTATTTTATTATGTTCTTTTCTGAATTATGATTTGATATGATTGAGATTTTAATGAATTTGAAAATCTCATTCTTAATTGTTCTTTTCTGAAACTGAAATGAAAAACCTCATTTTAAATTGCTGTTTTCAGAATATCATATGGAAAGTTCTAATTTTAACTTAAAAATGGTGTAGTGAAAAAAGGAAAAATTTTTATTATTTTTAAAACCTGCAAAGTATGCTTAAATGTCGATAGTCGTATTTTGCAGGCTTTTTCTGTCATTAATGAATCATTTGAACGTTAACGCTATTCTACGATCGTTAGCATTGGAGATATACATACATACATATGTATCTTAAAAATATATATGTTTTTTTGTACATAAGTCTTTTTCTCGCTTAATTGGTATCGTAGGAAAAATTGGACATATTTTTAGTTTTCTTTAAGATGTATCTACTTTTCTGAAAGTTAACTTTTCTGAAATAAGCTGCTAAATTAAATACAATATCAATAAAGAGAAAAGTAACTTTTATTTTCAAATCTTCATTATATTCATATGATTTTATAGAAATCGAAAACTCTGAATACAAACATAAAAATTTATATTTAAAATTTTGTAACTAAGAAATTTAACAAAAAAAATATTTTCATCCTATGCAATTTAATGCTGTTTTTTCAAAAACCAATAATACAACATCCCAATTTCGCTAGGAAAAATCTTACGTATTTCATTCGATCCTCAGATATCTCATTGCCAACGAACCGTTATAACACGATGAATTAAAATATAAAACTCAAACGACAAATATAAATAAATATTATTTTCTATAGATACTTTAAAATAATTTAGTTTTTATATAACCTATATTGTTAATTTTTATTAAATTTTTAAATTTTTTATTCATTTGGTAATTAAAATGTGTAGGAATTTTTTGTAGGGGAAAATTTTTCGATGCGTAGGGAAAAAACGGATTTTTTTCATCAGGTATAGGTATTTTTAAAAATATTCACTGGCAACACTGTTTTCTAGTCTATTCGTTTTTTAGATCTCCTGAAAAATTTTAAAATTAGACTTAAATTGTTTTGATGAAGTCCACAGATTTTAAGTAATTTGCGTAATTGCACAAAATCCATGTATTTTAGATGAAAATCAAAGCAGATTTACAACATCCTAAGGTACTCATACATAATCCACGAGTGACTTTTAAAAATTTGATTTTTTCATATTTGGTACGCTTTCTGATTGTTTCCAAGAAACTCTATAAAGTAAATAGCTTTAAATGTTCATAGATCTTTATTATGTAGATGAGATTTTATTGTTTCAGAGTTTTGACGAGCCCACCTTTTTAAAGTCAACAATTCAAAAGTAAATTGTTTATTTTTGAAAATGCACTCATAATGCATTTGCGGTTTTACAATACATTTTTGATACCCATTAAATTTTTGTCTTTTCATATGTTTAAAAGCAATATCTTTACTACAAAGGGTTTTGGGACAAGGTGATCAATTATTATTATTATTTTTCTTTATAAAAATGAATTAGTTTTTTTCATGCAAAAAAAGCTTTGTTCCCGTACTATAAATTGGGAGCACCAATTTTACTCGAAAATTGGGTAAATAAGAGTTTTTTTGATTGAATAATGTTCTTCTTCTTGCACGAAACATCCCAAACAATTTCTTCGGGTAGACCATAGATAACGTGACCAGACATCCCGCTTTTTAAACTTTGATCCCGCCTAAAATATTTTTCCCGCTTTTTATTAAAAAAAAATCCCGCTTTTCTATCTCCAACAATTACTTATTCGATTTTCTTATTTACATTTTCTATAACATTCATTCCAATATTAATAGAAGTCGTTTTTGATAATTAACCTATAAATATTTTATTACGCTGATCATCTTCTCTATTGACTAATTTTAAATGTACTTTTTGTGTATTTCTTTGATGACTTCGACGTAGGAAAACCTCCCTAAATTAAATTTTTTTTAACATATCTTTAGTTCTCTACCAGTGAATGAAAAATCTCAAGTCTGATATACATATTTTGACCAAAAAAGTTTAGAATTTTTTTCCAGAAATAGGTTTAAAACTTTATTTTAAGAATGTTAGAATAAAATATAAATACATTTTTGGAGAAAGAAATTTTGTTCTTTCAAAGAGATTTGTAGATTTTAAAAATTCATTTGTGTAAGGGCTATTAAAATAATTTTTTAAACCAATTTTATTTACCAAAATGTCCCATTTCAAAAAGATGTTTTGATATGAACTTTGATCTCAAGGTTAACATAGATATTTTCATATTGTACCTTTAATAACTATCTGGAATTATATAAACGATGTGTCGTATTGGATACTTTTTTATTTTTGTATAAACTAAAAGTTATAAAAATATAATATTGACAGCCGATTCAAAAAGGTGAAAAGGTAACAGTATATCGGATTATTTTAATAACGATTTTTTAGAGGTAACGATATTTTTAGTTATTTTGGTATCGGTATTTAGCGTTATCGATATTTCGAGTTATTTTGTGGTATTCATAAATTCTTTCATAAATTTCGAAATATCGTTTCAGAAACAAAAAATTTAATTTGCAGAAAAATATTATAATGACGAGCTGAGGTAGCCACAACTTTATCACCAGTTTTATTTCAACTTTATTAAAAATAATAATATTTCTTAAACCCAAAAATAAGGCTAACGATATTTTAGCGTTATTGGTTATATATTTTAGCAGTAACTATATTTTCAATTACACTTTGGTTTTATTGTTAGCGGGTTTAAGAATTATTTAACAAAATTTATTGCTATCAAATTCAAAAAGTACCAATTTTTATATCCACCATCAAAAAGATGTGGAGTATATTGATTTTGTCATTCGGTGTGTAACATATCGAAGGAATCATCTAAGACCCCATAAAGTATATATTTTCTGGGTCCGGGTTAGATTCTGAGTCGATCTAGCTATGTCCGTCCGTCCGTCTGTCTGTCTGTTGAAAGCAGGATAGGGTTCGAACGGGGTAACGTAGAGGGACGAAATTTGGCACAAATATTTATCTTATATAAGGTATGTTTGGTATTGAAAATGGGCAAAATCCGTTAATAAAAAGTTATGGGCTAAAAACTAGAAACACAGGGACGGACACCCTTTTTGCTGATATTTCTTCCATAAAAGCATATACGACAACAAATTTTGTACGTATAGTTCAGGGGTCAATATAAACTCGAAAACCAAAAATGGGCGTGGCCCGCCCACTTTACCGCCCACCTCCCATATAAGGTGAAATTGTGTTCAAATATCTCAAGATCCAATGTAAATTCGAAAACATAAAATGGGGCGTGGTCCGCCCACTTTACTGCCCACTTTACCGCCCCCTCCCATATAACGTAAAATTTGAAAAATTGATGGTGGGTTTATAGATTCGGCCGGGCCGAATATAACATTCGCGCTTGTTTTTTATCAATCTGTATTTGAATTCAATCTTGAAATTTAACTAGGAATATTTTGAAAACATTTAGAGAAACACGTTAAAATTATAATTTTTAATGTTTCAGTTTGTATTTCGATGTTCCAAAATTTGTATGGGTCGTTCTCAATTTTTAATGCCCCAATTGGGTCGTGAACAAAGTGCTTGCGAGAGAACAGCTGATCTAGATTTTTAATTGAGACATAAAAATAAAATCCCTCTTTTTTTACAAAACTGTTCAAAATCCCGCTTTTTTCATAAAATTTTGTTAAGAATCCCGCTTTTTAGTCGTTCGGGTCCCGCTTTTTGACAAAAACCCTCTGGTCACGTTAACCATAGAGTAACACATAGAGACGAAATACTCGATTGACAATTAAAAAAAATTTTTTTTTGTAAACAAAAATGTGTTTTTATTATTTTTTGGCAACAACATTTACATGTATTTTGTTGTTGCATGAGTTAGGTTTTTGACAACCGACTTAGGTTTTTGACAATTTCTTTCGTCTCTTGTTACTCTTTGTGGTAGACTGGATAAATTGTCAAATAACAAAAAATAAAAATATACAAATTAAAAATTTGAATGAAAATAAATAAGTTTCATTCAAAAAAATTAAAAACATACAAAAATGCTGAAAAATAAAATTACATTCACATATTAATTTTTAAAATATTTTGATGTTTTGTTTCTGGGTAAACAAATTGGTTTCTTATGTTCTTTTTTATTTACTTTTGTAAATTTTTGCAATTTTTGAGCGAAACAAAAAAAATATATATCGTCCATTCCATGAGAGATTTATAAAAAATCCAATTTTTTTACGGAGGGTCATCCGAGTTTTTTCATATTTGGTACACATATAACTTATGGAGCCATTTAAATAGCTCCATTTTTATTTTTTAGAATTTTAAAAAATTCTCGAATTTATTCACGATTTTGATTTTTCTAAGAGTCAAAAAATCACAAAAGTGTCTAACTTTAAACACCAATATCTCTGAAAATTGTTAACGGATTTTAATGATTTAAACTGCAAGTAGAAGATGAATATGTCGTCTTTTAATGTAGTAATTTAGAAATAATATTGCAATATAAAAATGCATTCATATTAAAAATAGTAGATTTTATTGTCCCAGAACAGTTATATTTGCATTTTATAGTAAAGATATTTCTTTTTAACAATTAAAAAAATTAAAATCGAAAGGGTAGAAATTTTTTAATTTTTTTTTTTTTTAATTACTACATTTATAGTGGACATGTTGTTCTTAAATATGCAATTTAAATCATTTAAATCCGTTAACAACTATCAGAGATATTGGTGTTTAAATTTAGACACTTTTGCGTTTTTTTGACTCTTCGAAAAATCAAAATCGCTAATAAATTCGCGAATTTTTCAAAAAAATAAAACTGGAGATATTTAAATGACTCCATAGGGTATGCGTATGCCAAAAATTATTAAAACCGGAAGACAAAAAAATATTTTTGGGCGTTCTCTCATGGATTGGACGATATATTTTTGTTTTCAGTTTTTCTCATTCAGTAATATGTAATTTCAAGCGTTCATAACTCTTTAACTGTACTTTGGATTTTATTGATTTAAAAACAAGTATAGAGTTTATTACAATAAATATTGTAAAATTCTAAAATAATATGCAATTTTGATGTCAATTTGATTTAAAATATTGCGGAAAAAAATATTTTTATTATACAATTACAACGTTATGTCTAAAATTAATTATTAAATAAAATTACAAAAATTAAAAAAAAAAAAAAAATAAAAATAAGTAGACAATTTTCAAAAATGCATCCCAAAATGCATTTGCATATGGTAATATTATTTTTAATTTAAATAATTAAATCCGTTTACAGCTTAAAGAGGTATTTTGTTGTTAAAGTTGCACACTTTTTAAATTTTTTTCTTTGGCTTTTCAAAAAAATAATAATAATAATCATTAATATATTTGCGAGTTATTAAAATTTATAAATATTTAAATGGCTCCATAGGGTATGCATATACCGGAAATTGATATAATAATAAGCGAATGAAAATAACTAGTCTAGTGAAATCAAGATAAATTTTTATAATTTGATTCAACGAGACTCTCTAATATACATATACATATGTACAATAGGGGTATAACTTTTTTAACAAAAAAAACACAGGATACCACATCATAGACTGATAATAAAAACCGTTTTCTAAAGTTAATTCGGTGAAAAAACCTTCCGCAGCGAAAGCAATTTATAAAACCATCTGAGATTTGTTTTATTAAATAATTATACTATTTTTAATATTAAAAAAAGTATATTTTTAATTTTGGTAATAAAAATTGGCACTATACTAAAACTTCTGCTCAGCTCCGAATGGTTCTTAATTATTTTCTTATTAACCACTATAAAATAAAATGGTAAAGTCATATTGGTCAGCATTTTTTAAATTTTTGTTTAATTCAAACGATTTTTAAAAGTCAGTATATTTAACCACCAAATATAACGAATAATATAAAATGCATTTCAATATTAATGTTGACTAAAACATTAATTAAACATCATATTTAAAGAATAAAAAGTTAAAAAAATGTAAGAACTAAAATTATACATTTTTGAAACAAAGTTATCGCTTTTTATAAAAAAATATATATATATATTTTATTGGTGGTAATGACAGGAGAGATACAATATAATTTAGTTTCTAATAAAAATAATGCATTATATGAACGGATTTAAAAAATTTCTAAATTCAAAACTTCAACGCGTTTGGTACGGAAACTTTTTTAACATTCGTGAAAAATTAATATCGTGTTTCTTAATATTATTTCATAACCTATAACGCTGTACAATATGAATTTCGATATTCGTAAAGTAAGTCGATTGCATATAGTATCTTTTTTACTAATCAACTTTTAATTTAAGAAAAAATTAAACCAGATTTCAAATTTATGTGCATATTTATAAATATTTTAATTTTTAGATTTTTAAATCGGTCATAGTTGCATGACCCCAAATTAAAATAAAGAAAAAGAAAAAAAAAAAAGAAAAACAAATTCGATTTAATAATAAAAGCACACTCTTTAAGACTGGCAAAAAATTCCATTAAATTAAAAGTGAATGTGTTTATTATAATTATATGTCAGTCGCTCGATAAAATGATAAAATACTATTAATTTGTGCATATGAAATTCGTGGAAAAGTAGAAAAAGGTACAAAGTCATCAAAAAACACTTTTGAACTTGACATCTAAAAAACAAGTTCGTAAGCAAAAATATGATGTTTATTGTTTAAAAGAGACTAACTAAACCAGAAACTGGTTTCATAAACAATTTAGCAAAATAATAAACAAAAAGTCTAATAAAAATAAATCTTTCGAACAAAACTTGTTTAAACAAAAAATAATAAAAAAATCATTCGAAGAATACAACAAAATAATTGAAATATAAAGTAATAGGAGTACATACTTAGTCAAATGAAAACGTTGGTCATTACAACTCTAATAATACACTAAAAATAAAATAATATTAATATTAACGAAATCTAAATGTTAAAGTTGTTTACTTAAGGTAAAAATCCAATTGGGCTAAACTGTTAACTATACTTATTAGATTTATTGTAAACTGTAAATAACAATTTATTTAATTAGAATAGATAGTATATACAGGTATGTATGTATATATACTTATGTACATTTTTGTGACTTTGTGACTTGATTAGTCGCATTACAACCCTATCTACGATATAGGGTATTAAAACCACAGACAAACAAATTAATATAATCTGTTGGTGTGTATGAGATTTCTTTAAAAATCAGAAAAAAAATCTACGTATATTTGTTTACACATGCTCTATTTTTCTTTATACTCTACACCATAGACAGTGGTTTAAAACTCGTTTTTATTTCCTTAGACCACAAAAGGTGGTTGGGGTATTAAGCGTTTGTGTCGATTTGACGATTTGTATTTTGTGGGGATACCGATCCTCACAAAATACATGACCATAATTCTCATATAAATCCGTAAGTGCATATATAGCATTTCATTTGTATTTGTTAGTTTTAAAAATCCCTTTTTTAAGCTGAAAAAAATTATGTCAACATGAAATTCCATTCCATTCTAAACCTAAGGAAAATGCCTGGCCGTTTTTTCATGTTATTAATGATATGAATATGGAGAAATTTCCAGTCTGGTTGTTAAAGATGTCATTAAAGCCGATTAGAATTTCATTTTGATGGTTCACCGAAGTTCAGTCGGCATATCAATTATTCAAAATATTTTTAAACTATTTTAACTTACTAAAATCGGATTATAAACGATTTTCATGTCATCATCAAAAAACGGACTAGAAATTACCAATTATAATTGATCAATTTAAAGTTCTAGTAGAATATTCCCTTCAAAACTAAAAAAATAAAAATGATCTCAATTTTTTTTTCTTGCCTTTACTGAAACTATTTGGGTGTAAAAAAAATATAAAGTGGGCCTTTCAACACTAATCAAGGGTTTACTACACTAATCAAATGCTACTAACTTGGAATGATTCCGTCCCCACAATGCTGTTGCATAGTGTTATTTAATAGAAATTTTTAAATTTTACTGTATACCAAATTTTTTGCACTTTTATAATTGTAGAACTAAATTTGAAATAACTATTTTTAAATAATTATTTAATGATAAAGATAATATCTAATGTATTATTTAATATCAAGTATTTTCAGAATAACAAATTATTTTTCTATGCTGTTCGAGTTTGGCTTGGATTTGCTGTATGTATTTATAAGTATAAATTATTAATATATATAGTATATACAATGTATGTAAGTATGTATTTAATAATTAATGCGAGTGACGTCAAACAAATAAACGGATTTTTGGTTCTAATGAAACTTTTTAATTGCATTCATTAAAAAGTTATAAAAATAGACATAAGTACTTAAAATGTTCTAGATTAGAGTCTGTCTTAAATTTTATTCTAATGCAAATTTTAATTGAATTTGTTGAATATATATGTGTATATAAATATGGACATGAGTATTTAAAATGATCTACCAAATGTTCTACCCAAGTGGGACCAGAATCCTACTGAAGGCGACCTGTGACACCTTCTGTCATATATTTTAGTACATATAGGCTTTGAAATCATCTTCGTGAAGATACCTTTCAGAAAAGTATAAAATCGTTCTAATATTGTATTTCAGAGAAAAAAATTGTAGACAACTTTTGGTAAAAAAAAACACAAAAAAAAAAAAAAAAATTTTTGTATTTTTCATATTTTGAACTCGGTGAAGTTAATGACTTAAAATTTTTTTATTCGGAGATAATTTTGTTCTTTCACTAAATACTAACAAAATTTTCGGTTCTGTCCCTCATTGTCAATAAAAAAGTAGCTATTAATAAGGGCAAGTTTTTCAAGCTTTACACTTTAAAAAACGGCACATTTCAAAAGTATTTTACACAAAAATGCATATTTTTGAAATCATTGCATGGATCTGCATATAATCTCAGCAAAAACTTTGCTTTCCTGGTAAGCTAGCAGGTATTATAAACTACTTATTTTATTGTTTTGTTCAAGTTGTCCACAAAATCGTGTAGTTATTTTTAGTCTCTAGGGGTACTCAAAAATATGTATCTCAACGAAAATAAAAAAACGTTGGCGTCAGTGAGTTTTGAACTTGGGCACAAATTAACCATTCGTTTTTTATGACTAAATTCTTACTAAGTACACCATCACGCACTTAATTTTCTAAGTGACAAAAACTTTTTTTTAGTATAAAATATATTTTTAGGCATTTTTTTTAAATAAACGGCTGTACGAATAATCGCCCAAGGGAAATTCGCCCAAAACAAAATGTACAAAGGCCCAATTTTTTGGGTCTTTGTTAGGGTTGCCAGATCCAGATTCACAAAAAACTGGACATTTGGGATAAAAAAGCTGGATGTTGGAAATAAAGCTGGACATTAAAAAACGGGTTTTATTATAAAAATACTTTTTGTGTTTTAAAACGCAATATATGTATATATTTAACTTAACATTTGAAATTATGGAGATTTAAATATATTTTCCGATATTTTGGAAGCTCGTAAGCAAATGAAAAAAAAAATATATATTTTTATTAAAGAAAATTAAAATTATTTTATTTGCAATTTTAAGCCAAGTGAGAATATTAAAAGTTTATTTTTTTGTTTTTTCGTTCTTGATTCTCAAATCTAATTTTGAAAAATTAAAATGTTTTAAAAATTAATTTATTGTTGTGGGTATAATTTGGTTTCTATGCGCATTTCACTGGTTGCTTATGCCATATCATCAGGAAACCTTTCCCAATTTTCAGAAATGCAAAAGTGGCTTATACATATATAAAAACCTTTTTTAAACTCAATGAGAGTTCATAAAAGCTAAATGTACAAAACAACAAAGCTTTAACAAAGCACAACAATAAATTAAGATTTTTCTTTTGATTCTTTTTACTTTAGGCCAGAATTATTCTGACATTTAAATGTAATGGTAAAGGGAGTAAATAAAAAATAATAAAAAAATATCTGGCAACCAGTGAAATGCGTATAGAAACCAGATTATACCCATAACAATAAATTCTTTTTTAAAATATTATAATTTTTCGAAATTAGATTTGAGAATCAAGCACGAAAAGTTAAGGCGTATGTATTTTTAAATTTTATGTATTTTAAAAGTTCAACAATTAATTACAAGGATTAAAATACTTATTTTCAATCGACCGTGAATGTATTTCACATACTATTGGTTTTTTAAAGCTTCTTTATCGATTTTGAATTATTTTACAAAAACTTATATTTTTAGCTGGACAAATTTTATTTTGGCTGGACACTGGACAGTTATCAAAAAAGCTGGAAAATCCAGCTGAATCCAGCCCACCTGGCAACCCTAGTCTTTGTGTAGTTGTGAAAAAAAAACCCAAAATATTTACAAAATCACCCAAAATTTTGTGAATAATTAGCCAAATAGCAAAATGAACAATCGCCCAACATGTTGGGTTATTTTTCATAATATAAAATAACCCATACATGTTATGAATATTCATCCAGAAACTAATTATACTGTTGTAAAAATTTTATTTAACCTATTTTCTTTCTTTTAAATTTTTGTAATTTCTTCTATAATTTAGCTATAGATTCTAAATAATGAAAATATTTTATCGAACAATATTTTTCTTAATAGCCGCCTTCGGTCGGTCGGAAGGGTTTTTAACTCTGTGATATATCCAAAAACGGCTTCGCTTTCTGACTACTTTTTTTTCTTTTGTTTGGTCATTAATAAGTATTAATAATGAAAATATTGAAGTAAACGTTTTTCAGTGCAATTAAATATAGTTATAGTCCTTTGAAAAACCTTTGAAGATCATATTTATATAACTCTTATCTTTTTTTTTTTTTTTTAATAATTGTGTAAAAAGAAAAATTGTGTTAGCGAAGATGCTTTCGTACATACTACAGAGTTAACAACTGTTCCGCCTTGTCGGAGGCCGGCTAAAAAAAAAAAAAAAAAAATAAATGAATAATCGCCCAATAAACATTTTTGCGTAATTCTAAATTTATAAAATTTGGGTGATTGTTAGGGTGATCGATTATTCGAATTTTTGGAGAAACCGGGTTTCGAATAGTTAGATTAGTTGGTATTTTTTTTTTAAACCATTGAATTAAAAAGATATTTTTAGTTAAAATTTATTTAATATTTTTAAATACTAAATAACTGCTGTAATACTATTTACTTCAGCAAAAAGCCGATGTGTGTTCTTTTAAGTGCCAAAAATGTCATTTATGCGACAAAAAAAGTAATTTGCAATACATAAATTACACATAATAAAAATATTCCTAAAATAAATTTTACTTTTTATTTTGTGGCAACGCTTTTTTATTTATTTACAAAGAAACAAATATCAAATAATTGGCTTTGAAGTCAAAAAAATGTTTGTGAGAGCAAAGTGGAACTACCTTCTTATATTTATATTATGTTTTAGGTTACATAAAAGAACTGCTAAATCTATTTGCAAATGAGTTATGTGCATGTAGTAACTTTGGGACCCACACACGGTAGGTCTATATGATCCAAGCCTAAAACTTAAGCTCGCTTACACTTCTACTATCACTGTGTTAAATTTCATTTAAATCGGATCAGCCGTTCGGAAATTCCTGATTTATTTCCATTTAATTTTTTGAATGGGATACTGTGCGGCGTTAAATTTCATACTTCGACCGAATTCTACAGGTGCAAAATTATGCCATTTTGAGTAATTTCTGTAAAATTAACTAGAAATTACGATGTACAGTCCAATTCTGTACATACTCGAAAATACAGTATTGTTCATTAAGCGGTCTCGTCAGTAAAAATTGAGATCGTTTTGTCCTATTAAGATAAATACAATAGTTTTTGAGTACATAATTTGGAAATTAGTGGCGAAAAAATTTTATTTTTCATATAAAATGTTTTTCTAAAATAAATTTTATTATGTATTTACATATGTTTATAAAACAATAAGGAAATATATTTTTTGATATACAGATTATAAAAATCAGTAACAAAGGCAGATACTGCAGTTTATGTTGTATTTTGTATTTTGCTTATATATTTTAATTACACATATTAAGTTCTTTTTGTGAATTAAAACCATTAATTTAACATTTTTATTTAGCTCAAATAACATGTTTAGAGGCTAAAGTCTAAGTTGTTGAATATAATTAAATTAAATTTTAATTTATATGTTTCTTTAAATAACAATAAGAAATGTTATTGTTATAAAATTTTAAGAAATATAATAATATCCCAACCAACCAAATGATATTGTAATGATATCATAACGACATCAAAACCCGAGAATGATTAATTTATAATTATAAAATAGGTTGCTTTTTAAAAATAACGATATTAGTAATGATATCGAAACGCATAAGCAGCGCGATAATTTTGGATGTACATATCCCGATTGGAATATATAATATTTTAAATTATCTTACACGATATACATATAAATTAAAATCCATCCTGCTTTAAATAATTTTATATCTAATAAAAAAGTTGCAGTAATCCAAATGCAGTTCCCCTTAAATATCAAACTAAACAGAGAAAAGAGTTTCGTTGTGGTAACCGATTTTTTTTTATCAATCGAATTTGGTCGGTTGTGGGTACTATCTATACGTAATTTAATAATTAATGAATAATTTCGGTAGAAGCTACTAATTTAAAGTAAAAATAATTCGTCTATCACAACCGAATTTAAAGGATATATATACTAATTATACTCTATACCACCATAGGTGGTTGGGGTATAATGCGTTTGTGCTGATGTTTGTAACGCACCCTAAAAAATTATCTTACCTCCAACTTAAAGTATACCGTTCAACTCAGAATCACTTTCTGAGTCGATTTAACGATGTCCATCCGTCCGTCTAGCTGTCTGACCATGTAAACCTTGTGCACAAAGTACAGGTCGCAATTTTAAAGATATCTTGATAAAATTTGGCACAAACAGTTATTTTGATACAAGGACGAAGCCTATTGAAATTTGTTATGATCGGTCCATTATTTCAACTAGCCCTCATACAAATGTCCTCCCGAGTTTTGTATAAATGTTAATCTTAGTGCCAAATTTCATTAAGATCTGCCAATAATTGACTCTAGCTCCCATATAAACCTCTCTTACGGAAATTACATTAATGTGCATAAGTTTTATATAAGTAAAGAATATATAAGAAATAACATTGTCAAATTTTATGAGAATCGGTCCATAATTTACCATAGCTTCCATATAAACCCACTTCCGGGAATCGCCCTAAAGTGCATGAAATCATGAAGATGTTAGTATCAATGCATTGTTCTGTACTTCTATATTTTATTTTACATTTAGTAAAAGTGTTGGTCTACAATTGGCCACAGGTCTAATTTTTGGTTCATACACAACTGTGTAGGGTATCATATGGTCGGTCTTGACCGACTATAGTTTCTCTCTCGTTTTTTTTAATCTTTTCTTGTTTTTGCTTACTATGCTTTATTTTTTCTTTTTATTTTATAGATACCATTAGAAATATTAGAAATAAATTGGGCATGGATAAACGAAGGTTGTAATACGGCTTTAAAAAGCTTTCAAGATACATGAATACATTTTTTGATACCGATACCGCAACCTATTAGGTAACAGTATTAAAAAATCGCTATATTTTTATATTATGATAGACACAAACGTTTTTATACCAATCTTTTTTCTGTGTGTATTATTAATTCCGGTTTTATTAAAAATGTTTAAAATAAAAATTGTCTTTGTTTAAAATCAGTCAAATATTCTATAATCTTTTGGCAAACTACCCGTAGTTTAGGGTATCACAACGTGACCAAAACTAGACCCATATGAGCTGTCTTGTACTGTTCAGACAGCTGCCCACTGAACCTAACCTAACCTAAATGTATGAGGGACTGCCAAGGTGATGTATTGAAAATCATTATATAAATTTTTTAAATCGTAACAGAAGATACATTTCGAACCGTATCCTCCTGTAGAAGCGTAAACTGCATAATTATAAGTCCATTATTTTGTTTACAAACGCGCAGCCCTAAAAGCAATCAGATATATAGAATCATAAAGAGAACCTTTCAGAAACTATGGAAATTACCGTAACATTATCTATATTAAACCCACCAAACTTAGAAATAAATAAGGTCTTAACATTTGTTCAACAAGAAGTCAGTGTTAAATTGGGGTGTCGTCACTGACCATAATCAACATTTGACAAAAAAATAGTGTATGAATTTATAAAATCATTTTCGTCGTAAAAGTCATTTTATCCTCGCTGGATACTTTATCAATATTACTGTCGCTTACTTTCATAAACAGTTTTCATCCCAAAAAAATTTTGACAAAACAAAAATTATGTATTTTACAATCCCGGATAGTTTATTAATTGAAATAAAAGTCTTTGTTTCCTTGTACATCCCGGACAAGGGATGACAATAAAGAAAACAAACATCTTCATTTGTCAAATTTACTTTATTAACTCTTCTAAAACCTCTCACGAAATTACAAAAAAAAATTAAATTAACCTAAAATCAATAAAATGTTAATAAGGTAAATACAATGATCATAATAAATAACCAAATAATCAATATATAAATGATTATAAGCAGGAAAACAGTGTGAAATTCAAACAAAATCTAATTTCAAGTATGTAGAGGAGTGCTCAGTGTATTTAAGAAGATACAACCATTTAATAAGTATTTATGGCAGAGTCTTGAAAGATTTTTTTCTGATGAAATATTACCATATAATATCATATTTTTTTCTTTAGAAACAAATTATTGGATACTATTATGGTATGTTTTTAATTCATTAAAATACTTCTTTTTATTGATTTTTTTAATTCACCATTTTTTCGTGCTTTTTCAAGCGCATATTTGAAATTTTTTTGTGCATATAAAAACTTGCCCTGGTTATAAGGTATTAAAATTTTCATGTAATAGCAAAAAAAAAAAAAAAGAAAAAATTTTTTTTTAATCAAAATTAAAAATATTAAATATTGTAACTGTAAAATGAAGAGGCTAATGTAAATTATAATGAGCATGTTTTAAAATTTTGTAATAACAATTATTTTTTAAGATAATTAATTTTTTAAGATAATTAATAACTCTAAAGCTAAAAGTCGTAGAATTATGATTTTTGCGGCATTTTTTAAAGCAAATAGTATATTTTCACTGTGTTTATAAAAGAAATATATTTTTAAAACTTTTTTGAAAAAAGTCGATTTTTCGGACCCTCTAATTGGAACACGATGCATTTTATGTGGGTTGAATAGTGCTCATTCTTACTAAAATTTTATGTAAAATTGATGTAAAAAAGATTTTTTTTTTTTTTTTTAATCAATTGGATTCGTCTCTGCGCAAAATGGTGCTCAAAATGTGCGTTTTTAGGCGAAGATATGCAGAGGAAGGATTTGGAATTTTAAAAAACAAAATACGACATTATTTTTACTGATGCAAAAACCTTCTAAAAAAGTATGATATCCAAATATCAAAAGAAAATTTTCTTTTCGAAACGAACCCTAATAAATATAACAAATTAAAATTTAAAAGAACAACATCTAAATATAAAGTCAATAGCACACAGAAAAAATTATGACAAAATATTTTTTAACAATCTATTATTTGGATTTAAAATGAGTTCTATTAAAAAAGTTATTTGATTTTAATATTTTAGTTTATTGACTGAAAATAATTTTAAATATTTCTTGAAAAAACAAAAACATTTGTTTTTATTTTGACAAATGTAAAAAAAAAATAGAAAATAATTTGTTATCCACAATTTTCAATTAAGAAAAATATTAGATCCAATAGCAATCTGTGTATTTTAAAGGATCAAAAGGTAATTAAAATGTATAGTATATAACTCCATTACCAATTGAATAACATTTTCTTTATTTTAGACTATGTAATTTCCGGTGTGCTTCGTTTTGTTTTTGGAAAATTGGAAAGCTATTTAGTTCTTTAATTATTCCAACTTTATATTTACTCTATGTAGGAGCATTTCCCCCAAGTACTATGCTGAACATATCCTTCCTGCATTTCATCTTCCCACCACATTGGATTAATCCATTTTTGTCCTCTAAACGTGAAAGGTAGAATATGTGTGTTTTTATCTCTTAATTGTCAGGTTTTTCAAAATTCCCTTCTTTTGTAGATCCTTTATGATGTAGATGTCTCTGTCGTTAAGGCTGTGTTTTGTGTGTACCAGAAAGTTCCCTTTTATGAATTCTTAACCACCAAATACCAAGTATCTCTAATTTCATCTGTTTAGGTAAATTATTAGAGAAAATTTAATAAAAGTACCATTAGAAGAACAACGAAAATACCACCTCTTGTGAATTCTTACCTACACAGAACATATTTCATCGTGCCATTAGAAAAACGAATAGAACTAATACGTTCTTTCATTTGCTCTCATTTAATCGGGGCCGTATATATCCAAATTTGGTTCTATCCTGGTATTTGACTTCCAAATTCTGTTCCATTATCTTATTGAATTTCGTGATAGGTCCTCTTTCAGTAAATAAAATTATTGACTTTCTGAATTTTATTATTGAATTTGAAATTTAGTTTTTTCTGTGCATAATGGAATACATAACGCAATATTTGAACCTTTGAATGGAAAAGGACTTCTACTCAAATGGTTTGTCTTTATCGCTTAGAAAAGTGTATTTTATTGTTCAATAGATTTTTTAAAAATTTGTTAGGAAAATAAATGACCGGTCGGAAATGAAATTAACTCTGTTTTTCTTCAAGATTGTGGTGGATAAGTTGAACAGAGAATAACCAAGGAGAGACTGAATATAAATTTAAGATATACATTTTGAAGAGAATTATTTGCATTTACCAAACTGATATTGGTAGTTACATAAATAAATATAATCGCTATTGTATAAAAATAAAAAATTGATCTCCTTGTATTGAAATATATTTACACTAGATGATACAGAATAAGTCAATAAAGAAACTAGAAACGAAAAGAAGTCAACAATGTTGTTACAAAGTTGCATTGTACCGTGTACATTAAAATTTTTTACCAATATTTTAACGTTTTTTGCAAAATATAGAGAACTTTTATCAATAGATATTGTTAAGTTTTTTAATTAAAATTTATAAAATCTTTTTACGTTTAAAATAAAAAACAACAAAAACCAGTTTTTTTTTTATCCTGACACTTCATTAGTTATTTGTTACTAAAATGTTACTAGTTTCTATTGTTTTTACTAATCATCACTTTAGTAATGTTTTAAATTCAATGCGTAATTCAACAGCTTAGAAGTAATTGGTTATTGTAATGACATCTAAGTAATGTATATGTATAATGCAGTTGCCTCTAATGTCATCACCTTGTTAAAATAATGAGTTATTCAGCTAATGTGTCAGTAGTGTGTAGCGTTTCAACTCATTACATGGCAACCAAAGTTTTTGCTGGGAATTTTGCATATGTAAGACAACCTATTTTAGAAAACGTTGTGATTATAAATTATAGCATATTTAAGAAACTTATTTATTTATATCTCATCAAAGTGCCAACGAAAATGTGACGCAGAGTAGTCCTTAAAATTTAAATCGAAACAGAATATGGCGTACTTCCATATTGCCGTACCAAATTTCGTCATACACTGCACTTTGGCGTACACAACTAACGGTATAATTATGAAACTTATTTATTTATATCTCATCAAAGTATCAATGATGATGTGACTCAGGTTAGACCTTACAATTTGGCTGTCCGTTGCAAGTAGGGTTTGGGGTTTCCCGTGATATTTTGTTTCCCGGGAAACGGGAATAAAAAATTCGATTTCCCGGGAATCCCGGGAAATTTAAATTTTAAAAAAAAGCAATGATTTTTTATAAAGAATGTAATTTTTTCTATTCAGTACTATAAAACATTATAAATCAAATTTATGATTAGTTAAGGTGCTTTTACACTATAATACTTTGTATTAATACCATTAAAAACGAAAAATTGAACAGAGTTGACTACAAATAAAAAAATTTGCCGAAATTTGCTTTAAGAGATGCAATTACATTAAAAAAATTTAAAGACTTCAACATACAAAGTATTGAAGGTTTTTACACCATAATACATTTGTAAATATTTTTGGTATTAACACAAAGTATTATAGTGTAAAACCAATTAAAAATTTAAACAATCTTAAATATTTCACAAAAAAAAAAAAAAAAAAAATAAGTGCTCCCTCCAAAGGTTTAATTGTTTAATTCACTTTTGAAAATGGAATTAAATTTATTTTCCCAGTAATTTCTTTAAAGCTTTCATATTTAATACATAGACTTAAATTCTTTAACTTTACAAGAATTAATCAAATCTGTTACGAACTAGATTTATAAAATATTTTTTGGTTCATTTTATAAAATATTAGCTTTGTTCCCGTACCTAAATTGGACCATGCGGGATCCCCATTTTACCGAAAAGTGTTCCCGTACTCCAAAATTGGGAAATGATAGAGATTTTAAGAGAATAATGTTCTACTTCTTGCACGAAACAGCCCAGACTATATCTTTGGATAGACTTAGTAAATAGTCAAATAAACAAAAAATAAAAATATACAAATAAAAACTTTGAATGAAAATAAATAATAAATATTTAGTTTTTGGTACTAAGAAGAAAGTTTCAATTAAAAAAAAATTAAGAACGTTGATATATGCTAAAAAATAAAATAACATTCACACATGAATTTCCAAATAGTTTGATGTTTACTAGGGTATCCAATCGATTAACCGTCATTCGGTTATCCGGTTAATTTTTGTCGATTAACTGTCCGAATAATTTAAAACTGTCTATTTTCGAATAACGAATAAATCGAATAATTTCTGTCGAATAACCGGTTAACCGAAATGTAGTTTTCTTGAGTTATAAATTAGAAAATTTTTTATTTTCATGATAAATTTATAAATAAAAATAATTTTTAGTGAGGTACTTTTTTTTCTGATTTAGAAGTAATAAAACAGGATCAATTATATATAGAAAGATTTAAATGAATTGTTCTGCTATAAGACGTTGATATTTGGATATTATCTTTACAAAAAAGAAAAAAAAAAAAACTGAAACAAATGAAAAACAATGTTACGCATAATTTTCTTTATTAATAAAAATTAGAACTAATTTCCTTGAGCCGTTATGTGGATATTAATTGCAATTTTTCACATCGTGGACATGACATGACATAACACAGGTATCAAAAAATTCAATTCATTGAAAATTATACGAAAATGGATCACAATTTCAGTAGTAATCTACTGACTTCTTTGGATGAATTTTTTGTTGGGATAGAATGTTTTATAAAAAGCGATAAGAAAAGGTAATAATATTATATCTTCATAAATAATTCAACATGTATTAATAGAAATTCGTAAGACATTACTTTGATTAAAGTAAATTCAAAGTTACAGAAGTCATAACACTTTTTTTGTCATCTCCTAAATGTACCAAAAAATATTAGTTTAGACTCGATTAACAAAATATCATTCTTACTCAGAAAATATACTTACGTGAAAAATATATTAAATAAAACTGAATTAGGAGAATATTTTATAGTATTAGTTAAAAATAGGATAATTATTTCAATAGATTAAATGCTATAATTGGTTTAATTTGTATGTTTTACATATATAACTAAGATTATTCGGTTAATCGAATAATTTCTTAATAATCGGTTATTAACCGATCAACTTTTAACCTCGAATAATTATTTGTCGAATAAACCGATTAATATGAACACCCGAATAATTGGATACCCCAATGTTAACCTTATAAATAAATTGTTTTTCGTGTTCCCGTATTTTTGTAAATTTTTTACAGAAAAATCAGCCTTTTCTCATTTTACCCAAAAAGTACGAGCACAAACTTATTGATAACTAAAAAAAAATATATATATATATATATATATATATCGTCCATTTCATGAAAGATTTATAAAAAATGCCAATTTTTTTGATGGAGGGTCATCCGATATTGTTCATAATTGGCACGCATATTTCCTATGGAGCCATTTAAATATTCCCATTTTTTATATTCTTGAATTTCAAAAAATTCGAGTATTTATTCACGATTTTAATTTTTCGAAAAGTCAAAATAATCGGAAAAGTGTGTAACTTTAAACATCAAAAAACTGTTAACGGATTTTAATGATTTAAACTGCATGTACTCTTTTAATATAGTAGTTATGAAATAATATTACAATTTAAAAATTCATTCATAATGCAAATGCAAATTTAGGATGAATTTTTGAAAAATGTCTACCCTTTTCACCCATTCACTTTTGTGAATAGTGTTATGGAGTGAAAAATTAGTATTTAAATGAAATTTTAAAATAGTACATCATCATTAAATGTTTAAAAGATTGTAGAAATATAAAGTTAAAAACTCGTGTATTCGGAATGTGATTGGACAAAATAAAACGTTTTTTCCTAGTGAAAAGTAGTCAAATAGGACTTTTCATCAGCGCACCGATGAAATGTTTTTCAATAATCTAAAATATCACTTGTATCTAATTTTATTTATATTTCGTATTAGCATCTAAAAATTCCTTTAGTAAATGTAAAATTTTCACTTAGGCGATACAAACAGTAAAATTTTTTCCTATAGGTTTATAAAACTACATGAATATTAAATTTCCCGTTTTACCCCGGGAATTCTCGGACCCCAAACCCTAGTTGCAAGCAAACAACTAAGAAGAGCCCCTCAAATAAAAGAGGATCGCCGGAACAAGGGTTACATTGAAAGTTTGACGAATAATGAATTCACTAACTACTCTCTTTGGAGGCAGAGAAAAGTATTCAGCCACAGGTAGAGGCACAAAGTCCTTTAAAGCCAGCATTGATTGGTTAATGAAAAGGCAATCAAAACTCAACCTTAACTCGTTCATGAAGAACGAGTTCAGGAAATTCAAGGCAAAATATATAACAAAATTGCATAACTAGCAAGACACCTAGCAGAAGCCCAAACATATTCAAGGCTTGGTAGAAATGAACTATCAACTCGCTTATATGAGGGTCATTAGATTCAGCTTTAGTTTTAAGATTTCTATACTTATTGTAAGGCCTAAAACACAGATTCAATAAAATAACATAAAAATAATAATGAAAAGAGTGAGAAATTATTCATAAAACTATCTAATACTTATTCAAAATTAGTGATTCCATGTCAAAACGGGCAGCAATCGGATTTAGCATCTCCCATGAAAAAGAATTTCAATGCAGACATTGACCAAATGTTTCTCAAATCATAAAATGTTAGACTCATGTCCTTTTTCAGTCCAAAAAAGTTTTAAGCTTTTTTGTCGTTTTTTGGACCGGAAAGAGTCTTCGGTCTGAAAGTTTGTAATTTGATCAACACTTGCAATAGGTAATAACTGTAGCGAATTTCATTAAAATTGGAGATATCAAATCCGAAAATGCCTGTTTTTTGTCTGTTTTGACATGGAATTACTCAAATGTATTAATGATTTTTAAATTAAGAGAAATAATTTGATCGCACAAAAATATATGTATGTAAGTTGTAGTTAAATTGTTATGGTTCACTGCATATGTACTAATAGCACGCAATACTACAATTATTCTTATAATCGAATTTGCAACTAATAAGTTAGTTATTAATCCACCAGATTTTTACTTTAAATATTTATTTATTATTTTTTTTTTTTATTGAATTAACCGATTAATGTTAAAACGATAATAATCGAATACCCTAATTCATACATACGACATTTGTAATTTTGTATGAATGAAACTTTGAAAACCTTGAATGTGAAATTGAATAAAGTTCAAATGCATGTGTATACTGGTGGGCATAACTTCAAAAGAAATGAGCCAAGAAATTTCAAGTTTCACAGTCAATATGTTGTGGCTTTTCTTTAATGTTATTATCTTGTATGTTGGTTTAGTTTGTTTGTTTGTCTGTCTGTCTGTTTGCCTGTATGTTTAATGCATCAAATAAAAACTTACCACGGCCTCTACTTGTGCATTGCTTGTAGACATTTTGATTAAATCCGATTTGATTTTTTCTGTGGTATAATAGACAGTCCAAAAACTGCAACTTTTGATGCTTTTGTTGTTTTTTTTTTTTTTTTTTTTAAAGTTTTCTCTTTCTTTCGATGGTAATTTGTTTCTGAAGTGTGTGAACAATTACAGCATCCGATTGTGGAAAGTGATGGCTTTAAGCAGGCCTACATATGTATGTATGTATGTTGTAAAAGGTCGATTACTTTGAGTTTTTTTTGGTTATTGATCAGTAGTGATATTTTGGCTTTATGTTGCAACAGACATTAACCGCACTTTTGTTAGATTATAATTAAGGTTTCTGTTTCTATTTTTATTTTATTATTATTTTTTTTTTTATTTCAGCATTTTACACTAAAACGAATTTCACTTTCAACACTAACAAGGTGTGATTACAAACAATTTCACATGCACATATTCATCTAAACACTTGTGTTTCAAATATTTTAAAAATAAATTAATGTGTTTTTTATTTAATTATATGTAAAAAATTAAAATAAACTTAAGCACATTCTTTAGAAGACATTCGAATAAATTTTATAATTAAACACACAGAGTACAGCGGTCAATAATGACTAAACTAAATTCGTTGAATTGAAAAAACAATTTGTAAAATGTAATACAACAATTGAAAAAATATAATTCCTCTTTAAATTTTTAGTCTTGTATTTCTTTGGTGAAAAATTCGCGTGGCGTTTATTTTCTGGTCTGGTATGTATCACAGTCTCTGAACGAGTGAACACGAAATAACGAATCCGGTCTTGTATGAACTAGAGTGAGTTGAGTACATTGCCAACAACTTTGTTGTTTGTATTGTTTATTTCAAGCTTTAAATCGGCAACATCATGCAAGAAAACAACCAGCTACCGGATGATCAGCAATATTGTTGGGTGCCAAGTTTAAGGTACATTTCATTCATTGGAAGCTTTCAAATCTACAAATAAACGTTAAATTTAAAATAAATGTATTTTATGATCTATTCATATGTATACTATTCTGTCATGATAATACTAATATTATTATTATACATAATAAGTATGTGATTAATGTTATTATTTGCTAACATTTTCTATAGACATTTAAAGTAAAGTGTAACGTCATAATGATATAGTTTTCTCATTATATGGATTGTGGTCTAAAGATATAGTTTTCTGGATGTGGTCTAATTACAGTAGAGAAAATGAAATGGTCCATAGGCATTTTTGGACCTTTTAAATCGCAAAGACTAAACGGTATTTATAAAAAATGGAGGTAGGTACAACATGATGTGGTAAAATATTACGGACCTGATTATGTCGAGAATAAAACAGAGTATACACCAAGGTGAGTTAATTCTAGCATGTTTTCCAGATATTGAAAGAACTTTCAACAACATCAAGTTAGTGGTTATTGATAAAGCACAGTTACTAGCTATTACAACATCGGTATTTAAGATTCTTACCCATGGAGAGATTCATTCTGAAATAGGTGGAATATTTCTAAATACCTTAGCCTACAGATGCACTCAACCGGGTGGAGTCACATCTTCTACTTTGTATACTTTAGCATTTTATGAAATACGAGCTGTAAACCCGCAACTTCGTTACCGGAAATTTTTTATAAAAACCATACTATATATTAAATTTAAACTAAGATTCTTAACTCCCTTGGGAACATTTTTAATAATGGTGTTATGTCATCCATAAATAACAATTTCTCTTTAATTTCAGGTTTCTAATCTTAGAATAACGAAAAATAAATATCAGAATTACTAAAAAGTATATTAGAATAAAGAAAAAGGACCACAAAAACCATTTTAAGGTTTCTGATTCACTTAGTACCTTACATCTTCAATTTTATGTTTCTAAGGATAAAAATTGCAGAACATTCAAGAAGTTCTATTAGAAAAACGAAAAAAGATACAAAAAGTCACTTCTTATGGATTCATTTAGGACCACATATCTTTAATTTAATGTTTCTAGATTCATAATTATATAAAATTCAAAAAGTACCATTAGAAGTACAAAATAAGTACCACCCCTCTTGTGAATTCTTTCTCACATAGGACCATGCATATTTAATTACATGTTTCTACTTTAAATATTATAAAAAGTTCAAAAAGTACCATTAGAAGAACAAAAAAGTACCACAAAGTCCTCTCTTATGGATTCTCATTCACTTAGCACCACATGTTCTTAATTTCATGTTTCCAGGTTCAAAATTATAGAAAATTAAAAAAGTACCATAGGAAGAACAAAAAAGTACCACAAAAACCTCTCTTATGGATTCTTATTCATTTAAGACCACATATCTTTAATTTCATGTTTCTGGGTTAAATATTATAGAAAATTCAAAAAGTACCATTAGAAGAACAAAAAAGTACCACAAAGTCCCCTCTAATGAATTCTCATTCATTTAGGGCCAAATATCTTAAATTTTATGTTTCTATGTTAAATATTATAGAAAATTCAAAAAGTACCATTAGAAGAACGAAAAAGTACCACAAAGTGCTCTCTTACGGATTCTCATTCACTTAGCAATTCATGTCCTTAATTTCATATTTCTAGGTTAAATATTATAGAAAATTCAAAAAGTATTATTAAAATAACAAAAAAGTAATAACGTCAATAACAAAATAGTACCACAACGTCCCCTCTTATGGATTCTCATTAACTAAGGACCACATATCCCTAATTTCATGTTTCTAGGTTCATAATTATAGAAAATTCAAAAAGTACCATTAGAAGAACGAAAAAGTACCACAAAGTCCCCCTTGTGAATTCTTTCCAACATCGGACCATGCGTATTTAATTTCATGTTTCTAGGTTAAATATTACAGAAAATGCAAAAAAGTACCAATAGAAGAAGAAAAAAGTGCCACAAAGTCCATCCTCTTGAATTCTTACCCACAGTACCACAAATTGCACTCTTGTGAATTCTAATCTACATTTTCTTAATTTCATGTTTCTATGTTTAATGTAATTGAAAATTCATTATTAAGTTTGAATAAAATGTAATTTCAAGAAATCTGGCGATAATTGCAAATTAAGCCAAACATTAAAAAGTCATTGTCCTACACGGTGGAACACAATGTATTACCTTTTGGAATCTGTGGAAAAAAATTGGATGGATGTCAATAATATATTGCAGCAAAAAAATGAGCTTCAAAAAGTCGAAAAAATAAACATAAGCCACATTAAAGGAATTGTGAACGTCATGAGACAATTTGAACAGGCGTCCAAAACTTTAGAAGGAGAAAAATATGCTACATTACATCTAGTTTATGCATACATCAATGGATTGAGGGACACTTGCATATCAGAAGATGATGATATTGAACTCGTAAAAAAATTTAAGGAAGCATTATTTGAAAATATACAGACAACTGTATTTTTAAATATATCCATGACGCATAAAATTTCACATTTCCTTTTTCCACCCGCGAATAAACTGTTACAATTTTCAAAAGACGAAATGGATAATATAAAATCAAAATGTGCAGAGGAGTTAAAAATTCTCTGGCAAAATGAAGGTGAAGAAATCATGGAATCACCAACATTAACTAAAACATCAGTAATATCATCATATTTCAAGAATTTTGTATCGCCAACATCAAATCTAACATGGGATGATAAAATAGCTAGAGAAATTCAAACATACCAAAACCTGGATGTTCCCTTCGAAGAAAACTTTAATGTCATCAGTTGGTGGTATTTACATCGAACACAGTTGCCTTTGTTGTATAAATTAAGCTGCAAACTATTGGCTACTCCAGCAAGTAGTGCAAGTTCCGAAAGAGTTTTTTCAATTGCTAGACAATTGTTATCGGAAAAAAGAACGAATCTTTCCTCCAACTCAACCATCTTTTCACAGATTATGTTTCTTCACATGAATACAGACAACATTATTATCTGTGATATAGTTTAAGTATTTATATACATATGTATAAGAAAGTAGTATATAAGTAATTAAGTATATATTTGTTTTAAGTAATAATATAAAAAAACCTTGTAAAAAACTTTAAATATTTAATAAAATCTGTTTACTAATAAAACTTAATGCATGTTTCTTTAAATAGTTATAACTAGTAACATTAATAATTTATTTGATCGTAAATAACAATAAGTTTATAAACAATACTTTTAAACGACTGTTTTACTTACGAAATTACTTTATACAGTCATGAACGCACACACACACATATAATTTTAATAAAAAAGAAAAACAATTTTTTTCCTTATTGAAGCAAACAAGTGGTCAAAAGGCTTGTATTTTTGTATACAAGCCTTTGAGAGGCTTGTTTGGTCGCTATCATAGCACACTCATGATTTGTTCATAAAGTTGAAGCACACACGCAGTATTTGTATGGTTTTAAGTGCCTGCAGAACAGTATTTATTACTCCGCACACACACTGATAACAACACTTGAAAAATATCAAGTGGCTTGTACAGCCTTATAAGACACAGTTTGCAGGGCTCTATTTTATATATATAAATTAGCAAAACTTAATTTCATCAAATTATGTGTTTGGCTGGATTATTCCACTTTTTAAACTTCAGTCCCGCCTAAAATATTTTTCCCGTTTTTAATAAACAAATCTCGCTATTTTACTCTCACCATTTCTTATTTGATTTCCTTATATACTTACGTCTTTTATAACGTTCTTATTAATATTTTTTAATTGTAAATAAAAAATAGTTTAGATTTTTCTTTTTTCACAGGAAACTCTACATACATCATACAAGATAAGTCTTCCTAAAAGTTGATAATTTTTGGCAATTAAATTTTTTATACATTTTTCAACGATGATTTTCTTTTCTGAATGTTTCTTGTTAATCCTGGAAGGGCTTCGATATTTTTACTCTTCTAAGGTGTTCGTTAGTCGAAACGACTAACACTAACTTTTTAAAAATTATTTCAAGACCTATCACTGAATTTATAAAACCAAACATTCAAATTCGTAAATGTTTTATAGAAAAAAAAAATATATATCGTCCATTCCATGAGAGATTTAAAAAATGCAAATTTTTTACGGAGGGACATCTGATTTTGTTCATATTTTCATATCCATTTAAATATCTCCATTTTTATTTTCTAGAATTTTAAAAGTCGCGAATTTACTCACGATTTTAATTTTCCGAAAAATCAAAAAAATTTGAAAAGTGCGGAAATTTACACATCAATATCTCTAAAAGTTTTTAACGGATTTTAATGATTTAAACTGCATGTGGAAGATGATTATGTCTTCTTTTAATGTAGTAATTTGAAAGTTATATTATATTCCAATGAGTTTCTAAATTATAGTGAGATCCCATATTAAAGTACTCATAAAGTACTCATAATATAAAAAAATGTTTTATGAAAAAAGTACCAAAAATAGGTGCGATTTTTACCCCTTAAACGTTTGAATTTCTTAAAAGTACCAAATGTATATTTCTCATTTTTTGATAAGTTATGAATAAGACATAAATTTTATCTGTATGTTGATTGGTTTCAAAGATACATATGGTGTCAAAAAAGTACCAAAATACAGTTTTTATACGTTTTCTCCCTAAAACGGCCGACTTTCAAAAAAGTACCAGACACCTGTCCAATTATTTTTTAAATGAATAACGATACTATTCAACTTTTTTGTATCATTATTAGTTTGCGAGTTATAAGGTTACCGATTTTCCCGTTTTTACCCATTTTTACCCCCTAAACATTCGAATCTTAGTGGATCTATATGGAGGGAGACCTACCTACGTTCCAAATTTCGTCTCTCTAGCTTCAGCCGTTTGGGCTGTGGGATGATGAATCAGTCAGTCAGTCAGTAACGTTACTCTTTTATATTAGTCTCCTGCGCAAGATGATTTGAAAAGCAAACACACTTGAATTTCAAGTGTGTGTTTCATAGCCAACATGTGCAAAAACAACAATAAATACTGTTCGTACTGTTCGCTGCCCGAAGCAAAGCAAGTGTGTACTGTGTATGAGCGACTGCAAATCCGTGCGTTCAAATCATTTATCGTTAACAAGTGGTGCAAGTGGTGTGGCAAAAAAAAGCAAATCATACAAGACGTTGAGAAATGATTTAAAGATTTCAAGTGGGCTTAATGATTTGTTTGTTTTTTGTAATACGTAGTTGCTGTGTGTGGCAAAAAATCTTCATAATGTGTAAAAAGTGGTTGTTTATAAATATTCTTGCATACACACACATATATACAGTATGTCTATATTTTATTGTTGGTTCTTCTTTTCTAAATAAATGTAAAAGGGTGAATTCATAAAGTTATTAAAAAATACTCTTTATTAAGAGTTAAAAAAGTAAAAAAATTAAAGTTGACATTTGAAACTGTCAGTTACATATGTATGTAAGTTAGAAAATTTTTATCTTTAGTATTTATTTATATTTTAAATAAAGTTAGTCTTATAATTAATTGTATGTTTATAAAAAATTTTAAAATTGTACTTATTTATATTATGATAGATTTTATTGCATTTAATTTATATTTACTAAGTAATCATTCTATTTTAAAACTAAAAGGAAATAATATAGAACAATGTCTTTTCATTTTTCAAATTCGTTTCCATATACGTTTACTCCTTGACTAATAAATTTTCCCAAATGTTAAGAATACGATGGAACATCTGCACTGTAATAAAATTATAAATGAAATATTTTAAGACGTTTACCTAAATTGTGTGTCCCGTCATATGTACATGTTCAATATATAATCAAGTAAAGGATGCTGTTTTACCTGATTGTAAGCGAACTCAATTCGTGGTTTTATAAAAAATAAATTTACATTTTTTACAGTGCAGAACATATGTACCTGTTTCTTATTGATCTATTTAGGTGCTTCTACAGATTTTATTGCCAAATTCTTGCTGTTTTAAATAAATTTTTTACACTAAGAAATATACCTGTTTTTATTGGACTAAAGTTATTTTTAGAAAAGGCTTATACCTAATGTAAAAATGAGTTTATAAATAAAATTATAATATTATTACCTAATATATTTCATATATGCTATAAATGAAGTTATGAATGAAAATCTTTCAACAGTTATTTCAAAAGTGTTCTCGTGTTCAGAATTGAATTTTTTGTGCTCCAACAAATTATTTGTTTTCACAATCGTGTTAAAATATACATATCTTCGTATACTTATAATGGCAGAAGTAATGGTAAGAAATAAAATTATTTTTTAAAGTTACTTTACTAAACAAAATATATCATATTTATGTATTTAGAATTCAACTCCTACTGAATCAATGGACGCTGCCAGCATCAAACAAAATATCCTGTCAGGAACATTCAAAATTAGATGCCATTAGATTAAAAGCTCAAACTTTACTAGGAAGATATGATTGCAAACTGGAAGATGGAGTTATGGTAACAGACAGAGGTTCCAACATGGTTGCTGCGTTCAATTGTTTTCCACACATATATTGCATTAACCATTTACTTAATAATGTAATCGAAAAGGCTATTAAAAATGTAGAGGAACTAAATGAACTGTGTAATTTATGCTCGAAATTGGTTAAATATTTCAAGAAATCTGGCGATAATTGCAAATTAAGCCAAACATTAAAAAGTCATTGTCCTACACGGTGGAACACAATGTATTACCTTTTGGAATCTGTGGAAAAAAATTGGATGGATGTCAATAATATATTGCAGCAAAAAAATGAGCTTCAAAAAGTCGAAAAAATAAACATAAGCCACATTAAAGGAATTGTGAACGTCATGAGACAATTTGAACAGGCGTCCAAAACTTTAGAAGGAGAAAAATATGCTACATTACATCTAGTTTATGCATACATCAATGGATTGAGGGACACTTGCATATCAGAAGATGATGATATTGAACTCGTAAAAAAATTTAAGGAAGCATTATTTGAAAATATACAGACAACTGTATTTTTAAATATATCCATGACGCATAAAATTTCACATTTCCTTTTTCCACCCGCGAATAAACTGTTACAATTTTCAAAAGACGAAATGGATAATATAAAATCAAAATGTGCAGAGGAGTTAAAAATTCTCTGGCAAAATGAAGGTGAAGAAATCATGGAATCACCAACATTAACTAAAACATCAGTAATATCATCATATTTCAAGAATTTTGTATCGCCAACATCAAATCTAACATGGGATGATAAAATAGCTAGAGAAATTCAAACATACCAAAACCTGGATGTTCCCTTCGAAGAAAACTTTAATGTCATCAGTTGGTGGTATTTACATCGAACACAGTTGCCTTTGTTGTATAAATTAAGCTGCAAACTATTGGCTACTCCAGCAAGTAGTGCAAGTTCCGAAAGAGTTTTTTCAATTGCTAGACAATTGTTATCGGAAAAAAGAACGAATCTTTCCTCCAACTCAACCATCTTTTCACAGATTATGTTTCTTCACATGAATACAGACAACATTATTATCTGTGATATAGTTTAAGTATTTATATACATATGTATAAGAAAGTAGTATATAAGTAATTAAGTATATATTTGTTTTAAGTATTAATATAAAAAAACCTTGTAAAAAACTTTAAATATTTAATAAAATCTGTTTACTAATAAAACTTAATGCATGTTTCTTTAAATAGTTATAACTAGTAACATTAATAATTTATTTGATCGTAAATAACAATAAGTTTATAAACAATACTTTTAAACGACTGTTTTACTTACGAAATTACTTTATACAGTCATGAACGCACACACACACATATAATTTTAATAAAAAAGAAAAACAATTTTTTTCCTTATTGAAGCAAACAAGTGGTCAAAAGGCTTGTATTTTTGTATACAAGCCTTTGAGAGGCTTGTTTGGTCGCTATCATAGCACACTCATGATTTGTTCATAAAATTGAAGCACACACGCAGTATTTGTATGGTTTTAAGTGCCTGCAGAACAGTATTTATTACTCCGCACACACACTGATAACAACACTTGAAAAATATCAAGTGGCTTGTACAGCCTTATAAGACACAGTTTGCAGGGCTCTATTTTATATATATAAATTAGCAAAACTTAATTTCATCAAATTATGTGTTTGGCTGGATTATTCCACTTTTTAAACTTCAGTCCCGCCTAAAATATTTTTCCCGTTTTTAATAAACAAATCTCGCTATTTTACTCTCACCATTTCTTATTTGATTTCCTTATATACTTACGTCTTTTATAACGTTCTTATTAATATTTTTTAATTGTAAATAAAAAATAGTTTAGATTTTTCTTTTTTCACAGGAAACTCTACATACATCATACAAGATAAGTCTTCCTAAAAGTTGATAATTTTTGGCAATTAAATTTTTTATACATTTTTCAACGATGATTTTCTTTTCTGAATGTTTCTTGTTAATCCTGGAAGGGCTTCGATATTTTTACTCTTCTAAGGTGTTCGTTAGTCGAAACGACTAACACTAACTTTTTAAAAATTATTTCAAGACCTATCACTGAATTTATAAAACCAAACATTCAAATTCGTAAATGTTTTATAGAAAAAAAAAATATATATCGTCCATTCCATGAGAGATTTAAAAAATGCAAATTTTTTACGGAGGGACATCTGATTTTGTTCATATTTTCATATCCATTTAAATATCTCCATTTTTATTTTCTAGAATTTTAAAAGTCGCGAATTTACTCACGATTTTAATTTTCCGAAAAATCAAAAAAATTTGAAAAGTGCGGAAATTTACACATCAATATCTCTAAAAGTTTTTAACGGATTTTAATGATTTAAACTGCATGTGGAAGATGATTATGTCTTCTTTTAATGTAGTAATTTGAAAGTTATATTATAATTCAAAAATGTATTCATAATGCAATTTTAGAATGCATTTTTAAAAAATTTCTACCCTTTCAATTTTAATTTATTTTTTAATATGTTAAAATGCAATATCTTTTCTATAAAATGCAAAAATAACTATTCTAGGACAATAACATCTACCATTTTTAATATTTAAAAAAAAAAATAAAAATTTTCCTTCAATTTTTTCATACAAAAAAAATTATGATTTTTAATTTTTTTGGTTATACTCTTTTAGTAATATGTAACTTTAAATGTTTATAACTCCTTACTATACTTTGGATTTTATTGATTTGAAAACCAGTATATAAAGTTAATTACAATAAATATAGTAAATTATATTGTATAAATCAAAAATAACTTTTTTGTAAAAGATGCACTAACGAAAATATTGCAATTTTCGGATGCATTTTTAAGAAATTTCTACCCTTTTGATTTTAAATATTTTTGTTTAATATTGAAGACAAATATGTTTATCACATAATACATCAAGTTTTAATCCGGGACAAATAGGTATTATACCTCAAATAAAAAATTATGAAATATTATGATTAAAATTAATTAAAAAAAAAAAAAAAAACTTCAAAAAATAAAAAATACATAAATTAAAAAAAAAAAAAAAATAATTATTATGAAAAAATTTGAAGAAATATTTAATTTTTTTATTGTTGAAAATAGTTCTTTAGGGCTTCAGCACCAACTTTTGTTTTCATAATTCCGTTTTTTACAAAATTACCGTTATTTTAAGGTTAGTGAAGAAAATCACAATTTTGACCTTAATATTTCCAGAATTCGACCAAATGATGTTTGGCAACTTTGTACAAAATCCTTTGGCGAGTATTTTTGCTGAACATATGAACTCATATTATTTGCAAATACAGGGTGTTTTGATGAATTTTTAATAACAATGAATTTTTCGCCATCTAGCGGCAATAATTTGTACTAACTATGTTCAGCAGTTAGAAAGGTAATTTGAATATCTTTCCAAAAAGTGCTTTGTTTTGAAAATCGTTTGAAAAATAACCGGAAATCAGTAAAAAATGTTTTAAACAAAAACATTGATACAAAGAAAAACAACAAAAAACAATAACATTACAAATGTAAACAAGCGCGAATGTTGTATAAGAGGTGGGCGGTAAAGTGGGCGAACCACTCCTATTTTTGTTTCCGTGTTTACATTTGTCCATGAAGTATTTGTAGAAAATTACTTTGACCTTTCACTTTATATGGGAGGTGGGCGGTAAAGTGGGCGGACCACGCCCATTTTTTGTTTCCAAGTTTATATCGACCCATGAAAATGTTATAGTACATGCTTTTATTTAAGAGAGATATAGCAGGAAAGTATGCAATTAAGCTACAACGGACACCATGTGTTTTTAGTATTTTGCTCATAACTTTTTTGTTTATTTACAGATTTTACTCATTTTCAATATCAAACAAACCTTATATAAGATAAATATTTGGGCCAAATTTCGTCCCCCTTTGTTGTACCGTTCGAGCCCTATCCTGCTTTCAACAGACGGACATAGCTAGATCGACTCAGAATCTAACCAGGACCCAGAAAACATATACTTTATGGGGTTTTAAATTAAAAATTGTGTATATTTTAGTAACATAAACTACCTTTTTTTTAAATATGCACTATATTTTTGAAATGAATGAGTAAAATTTTCCGAAAATAGGCTTTATTGTTTTTTATACGGCACAAATTGGACTGAATGTTATGCCTTGAAAGTCAACATAGTTGTTGATGACAATAATGTCTAAAATTCTGCGGTGGTGCTTGAAGATTACATTCCTACTTCAAAAGTTATATATGAATGAAAGTGAAAAAAACGCATTTTTTTTAGATTTTTTTTTTTTACATTTTCCAAATTTTCTCGTAAACGAAAAATGCGATCGTCAAGCACCACCGCAGAATTTTAGATGTGATTGTCATCAACAACTATGTTGACTTTCAAGGCATAACATTCAGTCCAATTTGTGCCGCGTTAAATGTTAGCAGTAGTATTTTCTTACTTCCATGTTTTGTTGTAGCCATTTTGTTTTTCTCAGTGTATTATTGGAACAATATCCGAAAATGAAAGACTACTACCCAGACTAACTATCCAACTAATAAAAACATTGAATTTGTAGCTGTTAACATAAATAATGCGTTAAATTCATAAAAAGTAAAAAATCCGATTTTTAAGGGCCACAATATATTTCCGTTTTAGGACAAGTGAGAGACACCCTAATTAGATATTAAAGTAGCTGACTCTACCTCCGAAGTATTAAAAATCCTCTGGCATTCATAGCTTGAAAATGAAAAAGTACTTTTTTTTGGCATATTGCTAATTATAATAGTAGTAGGGTAATGGGAAGGCAATAGTTGTTTTTGTTTTTAATGAAGAACAATTTTAAAGAGGAAATTGTTTGTATGAAATTGAAAACCAATGTATTTATTTTGTATAATAATATGTATGTAATTATGTTAAAAGTACATACAAACAATTTAACTGGTAGACAATTTTTTATTTTTTTGCAATTTCAATTGTGATGAAATTAAAAACTGATGACTTTTATAAATAGCGTTTGAATATTTTTTGGTTTATTAATCTACATATTTTATATGGTTATTTTTGTTTTTGTAAAGTGAAAAATAAACTTGAGAATTGGTTTATTTATATGGAAAATGTAAGGTTTTTGACATTAATGAAGTTATATTTTATGTTGTTGAGTATGGTCATGATTAATTTTGAATATTCTAATAACAAATTAATGGGGGTATTTTTTGTTATTCACATTAAACATTTTGATATCTAGAATACTTTTAAAATTAGTATATGGCTTAATATTTATATATGGAACCTAAATTAAGATTTTTAATTTGAAATATTAAAGAGAAATACCCCGATCGTATATTTTAAGTGAGATGGCTGTGATTTTTGTGATTTCTTTTGTTTTTGGTGTTTTTGTTTGTTTTAGAATGATTTTAGGTTGATTTTTAATTTTGTAGGTTAATTTTCTGGTTTGTTATTCAGTTATCGAAAATTTTGTAAAACAAGTAATTGATAGTTATTTATAGTTATTTATTAAATTCTGTGGAGATATATTTTGTGTTGTACATCATAAATCTTAAAAACATATTATTTATGATCTGTGTTACTTTGAGTATATAGAATGATAGAGTATTTTCCTTAATTAGGTATTTATGTATGAATTTAACACATAAAAGACAATTGCTATACTTAAGAAATGTAAACTAACACTATGTGAAAATCGTGGAGGTATCATCTTACGGTCAAGATAATAATTATAATAATGCAAAGAACGATTTTGTATCAAATCCGCTACCAGAAATAACAAACATATTGCCTTTTTCATGGTCCTCACAACAGAGTGACAGAAAGAATAAATTTACTCATACATATTATCACTGCCGTTTATACTTATACCTTATACTCTATACTTTAAACTCTATACTATATACCCTACACTTTATATAGTATGAAGTATAAAGTGTAGGGTATCGTCTCTGTGCTGACTAAATTACCTATGTAATTTTCAATAATTTTTGAAGCAGTTTAATTTCGCTTTTTTTTCGTTACTTCGCTAAATAATTTAGCACAATTAATGTATTTTATGAAAAAGAATGAAATTTTTGGCGTATCTTGAAGAAAATCAACGAAAACATTTCACCTTCCTAATATGATTGGAACATTCTACTAATCGGTAATTTATTAATGAACTCAGAAAATTAAAAAAATAAAAAAGAAAATAAAACAAAAATTCTTCCTAATATTAGTATTATGTTATACATAGTATAGAATATATTATTTCGTAAATCCAAAAACCAATGAAGATATCGGCTCAAAATGAAAAGGGGATCAAAATGCAGCAATAAAAAAAATAAATTTTAAATAGATAATTTAGTCAGCGGAGATAATGTATATCTCTATATTTATAGCTTATGCTATTTTCACATATAAAGATTTTTTAAAAAAACAAGTCGTTTTCTTAAAAAGCATAAACAAGTTAATTTGTTTTTTTTTTTTTTCATATACATATTTCAAAGCCAAAAAACACATGGATTCGAGTTATTTAGTTATTTAATTATTTAACTCACAAGAAAAATACTAAATTTCCATACAGGAAAGAAATTTTTAGTATGTTTAGTACATAGATATTTGTTGGAAAAATAATTTGTAAAAAAAAAAACAAATGAAATTAAAAAATATTATGCTGTGCCGAATCTTTGATACCCTTCACCATCTTACCGACAAATAATAAAATTTCCGCCTTAACGTATGCTTTCATACTTTCACATTTATAAATCTACATTTTTTTCAAACTACGAAAACTTGAATACGAAAAAACAAAATAAGCAATCACAGCAAGCTATGCTTAAAAAATAAACAACACCAATTCCATATTATATATTTTTTTATGTATGCACAGTGGTCCCAAAACGAAATTTTTGGAAATAATTCTGTAACTTTAGATCTGCTGTATGTATTTGAATCAAACTTCTCATGGACAATCCTGAGGTGTTTGCCAGTTGATTTGGAGGAGCACAGATTCTTAGCGAGTCTGGGGGACGGGGGGTGGACCTCCAAAGTTGATCACCTAGGGTATGAAATTTGTTAAAAAATCCCCAAAATTTAATTTATTATTTGATTGAAAACAATTTTTGCACATAGATAGTCCTTATAATTCTCTACAAAAAATATGCTTACATGTATGGGTTATCTCTTTCACTTTAAGAGATATTAGGACCAAAGTAAAATTTTGACCCATTTTTGGACATGTTTTTTTAAATTTCTTTAACTCAATTTGAGTCCTAAAATTTTCTAAAATATTTTCTGGATTCTGTACAAAATTCTAAATAATTTTCGTGCGAGGATCATATACCTATGTGGTTTAGATAAAAAGTATATTATTTTGAAATATAAAATTTGAAAAAAATTGTGATTTTTTTTTTTCAAAAAGGTGGTAATATTTTTTCACTTTAAAATCCATTATTTTCCTCTGGACCATAAATTTTTTTCATGTTTCTAAAAGAATGCTTAATATACATGCCTGTAAAGCAAATCCGAGGGCAGTTGGGGTAATAGTTTCCCCGCTAGCCCTATCGGAATTTCGTTAATTTGAATTTTTTAGTTTGTTTTATGACCAATCTTGTTGTAATATTCTGTGTTTAAGATTTTAGATCTTACGGGCTATTTTTGGTCAATCATTTGTTTCCAAATGTGTAAATAAAAATCATAACATTTTTACTTTTCACCCAACGTTTTGTTAGCTTGTTTCAAACTTCTTCAGGGGTATTTTATTGATGAATTGAATTTCTAGTGATTTTTCTTGTTGTTTATCATTTTACTTATTATTTAAAAAACTGGACTTCACGACACAGAATTAATAAATAAATAAATAATCACTACAACACAAACATATAAGTTAAAATTAATGCTAATATCACTTGTTTATTTAGTTTTTTGTGGAGCTCAAAAATTTCAAAGCTGAAATTAAAAAATTAATACCTCAAAGACTTATCTACACATGTTAGCTAAACACACAAAAAATATTTAATAAGCCACGCCTCCTATAACGACAGGGTGATCATTTTACTGAACAAAGTAAATTTTTTAAACAAGCTTTACCCGAACTGGAATTTTGGGTATTTCGGAGTAAGAAAATGGGAATCTGTTTACATTGTTTTTTAATGAAAAACTTTTTTATATTATACTAAAATTTCACAATGATAGCTTAATTAATGTAGACTTTAATTTTTTATTTTTTTTTGCAAAATAACACTAAATGCAAAAATTTTTCGTTTTTTGATCAATTTAATGAAAAATTTTTGTTCGAATATTTTATTATTTATATATTATTATTTTTCAAGTAATAACCTTTCTAACGATACCAAATACTTGCATAAATACTTTACATAATCGTTTAAAAACTAACTGAAACTTTACCTCCTTCGGCAAAATTTACACATTTTCCTTCAATTTCTTTGGTAAATGTGTGCTGAAGCATTCTATATACATAAGTGCACAGCAGTTTCAACGTGCTTTTTAAATATCTTTGTGTAACTTTTGAATCGTTCAATATATTTCAGTGAATGGTCATTACTGAGGTAGTTTACAACTGTTTTGGAGGAGCAAAAGTTTCTAGGTGGTCTTTGGGCAGGGGGGAGGACCGCCGAAATGGGTCACCTCGGATATTATATAAAGCATTCTATACTTTATATTTACACATTATATTCCATCCTTTACACCCGATACTTTATACTCCATACTTTATACCCAATACTTACACATAATATCTATACTTTATACTCTATACTGTATGCCCTATACTTTATACTCTATACTTTACACCTCATACTTTATACTCCATACTTTACCCTATAATTTACACTAATACTTTACGGTATTTGTACCTTATACCTTATACTCTATATTTTATACTATATATTCTAAACTTTATATTTACACTTTATAATTTATACTCTATACTTTACACTCTTTGCTTTATACTCTTTGACTCCATACTTTACACCCTATTCTTTATACTTTATAACTTAAACTTTATACTCCATACTTTATACCCTATACTTAACACTTAATACTCTATACTTTATACTCTATACCAGGGGTTCTCACAAGACCTCGCTTCGCGACCCCCCTTTTGACATTGCAATGGAAACGCGACCCACTACAGCTTTGACTAATTTAAAAATCAGAAAAAATGTAAAGTAATTTTAAAAAATAATGTTAATAATTTCGATATCGTTTTCCTTGAATATTGAGAGACTTTTTTGTATAATAAATCTAATCGTCACCGAAAATTTAAAACAACGTAACATCACTTTTGATGATAAATATTTTTATTTTTATTAAGTATTTTTTAAGTTATGTGGTTTACGTTTTTCAAGATTTAAATCTTCTGAAGGCGAAAAATCGTAACATCAATAAAAATTTTAGAAATACTATAATTAAAATGATTTCTGATAATTTTTACTCAAAAATTTTAATAGCTATCAAAGTATATACAGTTAGGGACAAAACTATTTGTACACCCATGCATTTCGTATATCTTCAATAATTTATAAAGAATAAAAAATTATTATATGTAGTTTTAATTCAGGTCCATTTTTATTGAATTATTTGATAAAAAAATAAATTAATATATAACACATTGTTAAAAAAAAGTACAATTTAAGTAAAAATCTTTGGGACAAAAGTATTTGTACATCAGTACTTTGTACAATTATTTGTACGTTGGACTCTTGTATGATGATTTTTTTAAATACCGTTATATTTTCTTCGTTAATCGAGTTTTATTTTACAAAATAAGAAGTTGGTTTTAACGTTTTGAATAATAAGCACATCAAAAATGGGAAAGCGAAAAGAGTTGAGTTTGGATATTAAAAAATTTAATTATTGATGAACATAAAAAAGGAAAATCTCTCCGGAATATAAGTAATTTAGTAAATTTGCAACATTCCACAGTACAATACATTGTAAGCAAGTATAAAAACAGCGGATCTGTTGAAAATGTGCGTGAAGGTATACGAAATATATGAGGTGTACAAATAGTTTTGTCCCTAACTGTACAAGTAGTCCGACTCTTTGGCAGGAGTACCTAACTCTAAGAGTGTGTTAGTGAAAAAGTGCCTAACTCTAAGTATGTATTGGTAACAAAAACTTTAATGTGTTTGTTATTTTTTTATTTTCACCATACACATAGAGTTTCATAAAAATGTTTTTAATTTTCACTATTTTTTATTAAGTACTTTTTGTAAAAAGTATGTGACAAAGATTAATAAATTAAATAATTTTAATAAGAAGTATGCTTGTGTTTGATTTACTAAACATCCTTAAATTTGTATTATCTTTAAAATCGTGAAAAACTGCAATATTAAGCAAATAAAATCAAAAGCAATAAAAAGTACTATAACTACATAAAATATCACCTTTAAATAATAATTTTGTTCTACTTTTAAATTCACCTCCTTGTCATACAAAGAATAAATAAACAAAATAGATTTATACTTCGCAAAAAATATATAACGGTTCATAAAATTCAAAATATTTTTGCTGCAAATAATAAAAAAGTAAACATCTAATTATTTCCCAAAAAAAAAAAAAAAAAAAAAAAAAAAAAAAAAACAATAATATTTACCACTCTTTAAACAACGTATGTTCATGTAAATATTTTTTGTATACGCAAATCATTTAATTAGATATATAAATGTATAATTTATAGATTCCTATAAAATTTTTCAAGATTTTTCAAAATGCCTAGAAACTGTGTTTTCTATTGCAAAAACTATAACAAATTGTCCAATTTCCCTGACAAGGATACAGATGCATTAAGGTATATCTATCTTATATGACCAACTAAAGGATCAAGTTAAATTATCCTACATGTCCATGGAGCTGGCTAAATTGAAAAGCATCCAAATAAAAACAAACAATATATCGTCACATAAAAAAAGGCCGTAATAACAGTTTTTTCTTTTTACACCAGAAACAAAAAACATTATAAAAATGTAAAAAGACGTAACACAATTTTAAATTTATTGCTTTAAAATAAAGGAATTTAGTAAATGGAACAAATTTTGCAAATGTTTCGTTTATGAAGTTGATGTTACGGCCTTTTGGCTTTTGTGATTATTGATGTCATTTTTGAAGATATGAATATGAAATTTTGTATGAAGATGTAGTTTGGGTCAGTGCATTATAATACTGTAAAAATCCAACATCCAATTTTTCAGTTTTTACGGCATTTTGAATTTTATGTGACGATATACATACTTATGTACACTATTACAAAATTTCAGTTTTTCTCGTTGGTAGTAGTTCGCGAACATTCTTATTCATAATATGGACAACAAATTAATAAAATGATAAGTACAAAACGTCGTTATTAAAATTATAGAAAATAATATAAATTTTAATATTTCGTATAAATTATATCGATCCATGTCCATAATATCTTAGAATCTTTTTTTGTTGTCTTAATTAATAATTGTCCAAATTGAGGTTATATATATTTATATGACTTATTCCGTACTAATGGACTCTTATTTTCTGAGAAATATTCACTCTCTCTTATTTTATAATCATTAAATTAAAAAAACAATATTGCAATGTATTCATTACATTAATAATTTTTAATTTTTTATTTTATCCTGATTAGAAGAGCAACATGGCTCGAATTATTTAACGTTTCTGAAAGCAAAAACTTGTTCGCATGTTCAAACCATTTTTCAAATATTATGTTCAGTAATAAAAATTTAAATAAAAACCCAATTCCAAATCAAAACCTAGATAGAAATGATTATGTGTTTCAAAATCGAAAATGTAATGATGGTTGCCCTCCCTGTAAAAAAATATGTATACAAGCTAATAATTGCAATTGTGCTAAATATTTGACTTATATTGGGGAATTAGAAGATAAAATTAAAAAACTTGAATTTGAAAAAAATGAACTTATAGAACAAAATCGTGTGTTAAGTAGGGAAAAAAACTTTAACGATAGCGTTTTAAATAATTTACCAAAATCAATGCAAATTTGTTTAGAAAATGCGCTTATTAAAAACAACAAAGAATTAAAGGGTAGAAGATATTCGAATGAAATAAAAACGATTGCTTTAGGAGTGTACTTTATTTCTCCCATGACGTATAGATATTTAAGATCAGATTTTCTTTGGCCAAGTAAATCAACTTTACTTGAATTTGTTTCAGACTGGCCGAGAGAACCTGGTCTTAAAAATCAACAACTAAATCTTCTTAAAATGCGAACACAAAATTTTACGAACCAACAAAAATGTGTTTCTATCTCATGTGATGAAATGTCTCTAAAAGTTCACATGAATTACAATAGAAAAGTTGACAAAATAATCGGGGTAGAGGACCATGGAAATGAGATCTTGCCAAGTATCCACAAATGTTTTAGTATTTATGGTACAAGCTGTTGGTGGACAATTTTGGAAGCAACCATTATGTTATTATCTTGTACATAATGGTTGTAAGGCTGAAATAATAAAAAAAATATCTATTAGAGATCATTGAAGGACTACAGAATATTGGACTTAAACCCGTAAACTTCGTATGTGATCAAGGGAAAAATTTTTGTAGCTTGTACACAATTTTAAATATATCTCCTGATAATCCTTTTTTTGTAGTTAATTCGCAAAAAATTTTTGCATTTCATGATACACCCCATTTAATAAAAAATGCACGAAATTCTTTGTTTAACCCAAATCATATAGTTTATTTTGAAGATTCTTTGTTAAACCCAAATCATATAGTTTATTTTGAAGACAAGTTAGTGTGTTGGAAAGACATAGAATATTTTTATGAACTAGACTCAAAATTATCAGTGAGATGTGCTCCCAAAATTACGGATGTACATATAAAACCCCATAAATTACAAAGTATGAAAGTTAAATATGCAACCCAAATTTTTAGTAACACAGTGTCATCGGCTTTAAATATATTATATTCATCCGGGTTTGTAAATACATCTGGTTATCTTTTGTTTTTTAACGATTTATTTGACATATTTAACAGTTCAAATTCAAATATACAATTTGGTAAAGAGTGATTCAAAGGTCTAGATGAACAAATAAATCTTTTAAAAAATGCTGAAAACGCCATTAAAACTATAAATATATTAAATAAAAATGGTAGCAATATAACAAACAAGTTTTCATTCGTAAATGGATAGCTTTTAAATATAGAAAGCTTACAGCAATTGTACACAATGCTTAAAGAAGAAGGTTTTTCTGACTTATGTACGAGACGATTAACGCAGGACAACTTAGAACACTTATTTGGACATGTTCGACGTGGAGCTGGTAATGCTGATTCTATAACAAGTACAATGTTCTGTAGTCTTTTCCAAAAACAGTGGGGGGTACATTCTGTTAGTATAGTTTCAGAAGGTAATTGTGAAGTAGAACGTGAGAACGACCTAACAAATAATTTATCTACTTCAATACCCAGCATTTTACTGGCGGAAGCATTTGCAAATCCAAATATCCAAGAATCTTGGAATGAATTTGAAAATAGTTTGGCTAATGATGATATTTTGGAAGATTTGTCTCCTTCAGAACATTCCAAAGAAATTTTTTTTCTAGAAGAAAATGCATTTACGTATCTCTGTGGATATTTTTATAACAAGTTATATGAATTACATAATTGCACACAAAATTTACCAAAATTCACGGAGGTATCATATTATGATAAATACAGTTTTTCTTGTGAAAAAGAATTTCAAATTTCAAGACTACATAAAGATTTTAAATAAGGAATTTATAAACAGTTTTGATAAAGTATGTCACCAAAATAATTTGTCAAAAATTTTATACGCCCAACTTTCGCAATGTAGTCCAAAGTTTTATTGTTGTGACAATATTGACCTTGAAGATTTCATATATTTTTTTATTAGAGTGCGAATTTATTTTGTTTTAAAATTTTTTTAACAGAACATCAGCAAATTCAAATTTACTAAAAAAAATACTTAAAACTTTCGCATCTTTAAATGGATTAAAAGCAATTTTTAATTATATTATTTCATTCGAATACTTTACTTTTTTACAGTACTAAAAAATATGTTATGAACTATTTATATCTAAAGTATTTTTATTTTAATTTTGCTATTGTTTTCACATTTTTCAAGAAATCTTTTAATTGTTATAATTATTATATAAATTTATTTATGTATATATGTATGTCAACCTTGTAAAATTGCATGTTGATTGCAATAAAAAATAAAATAAATTATTATATTAAATAATTGATATATATATATATATATATATATATATATATATATATATATATATATATATATATATATATATATATATATATATATATATATATATATATATATATCCAAAAATTTTATTGTTAATAAATAAAAAAAGTTTTTTTATTAAAAAAAAAAAAAAAATAAAAATTAAAGTAATTTATTTAATTGTTCATGGTAAATATCACCTTCGATTATTTCTTGTCTTCAATTTTTCAGATAATGTATTTTAATATTTTATAGGGAAATGTTAAGCTAAAATACGGGTTCTTTTGTAAATCATTTTAGCATTTTAATTTATATTACATACAGTGGCTTAAAAAATAACTAATATTTGGTTGGATAACCTTTTTGCTTTAAAACATCTTTCAGTCTAGATTGCATAAAACTTACAAGTTTTATTGTGTATACCGTTGATATTTTTTCCCATTCTATTCGAAGAGCCATTTTTAAGTCCTCGTGATTACTAATTTGGTGATTTCTGATGTTTTTCTCTAGTAAACTCCACAGACTTTCAACAAAGTTTAAATCTAGTGATTGGGCTGGTGTTTTAACGACGTGAGGACAGTTTCTTGATAGCCATGCTTGTACAATGTTCGATTTGTGTTTGGGGTCATTATCTTGATAAAACCAAAAATCATCTGCAATACCCAATTTTTCTGCACTTTGGACTAAATTATTTTGAAATAAATTTAAATAAACGGTTTTGTCCATCGCGTCATTAATAAACACGAGGTTACCAACGCCAGATGATGACATGCACCCCCACACCATTACATGACCACCACCATGTTTCACAGTGCCTCTTAGATTTTGAGGGTGGAGTTCTGTATTTGGTTTTCGCCAAATGTATGACTTACCATCTGACCCAAAAAGATTAAATTTGCTTTCGTCAGCAAAAATAATCTTGTCCGAAAATGATTGGTCTTTGTTGACATGATTTCTGGCGAACTGCAATGTACTCTTGAGATTCTTTGGGCTAATAAATGGTTTATTACGGGCGGTTCTTCCGTGGAAATCAGCACGACGGAGAATTTTTCTAATTGTCTCTGGATTACATGACTTTCCTAGGAAATTTTCTGCTTCTTTTGCCAATGCTGGTGCGCTTAATCTGGGATTCTGCTTAATTTTTCTTAGTATCCAAAATTCGTCAGCCTCAGTAAATATTTTATTTGGTGCTTTGCGGCTTTTATCTTCAATTCTCCCCTCTCGAACATATCGCTGGATAATATACTGAACTGTAGAGCAGCTCAAGTTAACGATTTCGGCAATTTGCTTTTGAGTTTTTCCATTTTTAAAATGCGTGATAACAAGTTCACGTTTTTCTACAGATGTTCGTCGACCCATGATTAAAATGTAACTAATTAATAATCTAAAACTTCTAAACATTATTAATAAATTGTTTATTACTCCATTCTATGCAAATTCTTATTATTGGAACGATAATAAGTAACGGTAAAATTTAAACACGAAATAAGCTGTGAGGCTATTTTTCTTTATATTGTGATTTTGTACTGAATTATTGCTATGATTGAACTATTTAATGTTGTTTTATTGTAATTGCAAAAAAATATGTATTCCTTTTCATTTATTTCAATAAGTAAGAATATTATGAAGTAAAATCTTAATGAAAATTAAAAACACGAAATAAGCTGTGAGCCACTGTATATGTATTTATCATATAATAAATATTTGTTAATATTTATCCCAGTTTTTATTTGAATTTCAGTACTGTTCTTAATACTAAAAATAACAACCCTTCTATAAGTTTAGAATTCCACCACAAGAAAATTTTACGTCAAAAAATTATTAATTTTTTCTTCTTCATTTATAAAAATTATAAAAATTAAAATCATTTATAAAAAATAAACATATTTTGACAATGAATTTGCTTTAAAACCGTTAAAAAAATTAATAAAATATAATTAATAAATGTAAAAAGGTGTTTAAATCGTTATTTAAAAAAATATATATACTTAAATATTGTGTTTTTTTACTTTGTTTACATTTCTCTCAAGTGTGTTGAAATCACACAGGACCTATATATGTGAGAGAGTAAAAATATAAAAAGAGATAGCTATTATCATAGAATAGAACTAGAAGTTTATGTGAGAGCCACCCTATACTAAATTTTCAGAAAATATACTCATTTTTTTGAAAATACAAAAATAAAATATATACATGTATTTTGTTTTTGTTTGAATTAGGTTTCTGACAATAGACTAACTAGACGCGCTACTGAGAGAGAAAAAACCTAAGTTAGCTGTCAGAAAACCTATGTATAAGAGTGTATTGGTAAATTAATTTGTAATAGTATCATTTTAAAAAAACATTTCACCTCAATACTTAAAGTTAACATAGTTGTTTCAAGGGTAGTAAAAAAAGTAACATATTTTATTTTAAATTTACTGTTTGCATTTTCGGGAAACATAAACAAAAACGATCAACTATTTTAGCAAATAATAGTTAATATAACAAAATATTAATTGTCTTTTAACATTTATATTAAGAAAAAAGTTGAAATTTTAAAAAATAATACAAAATTTTAATACTGAAAAAAGTATTAAAAATGCTACTGTGAAAATTACTATGGTGAATATATTTTTTTATTTTAATACACCACATATACATAACAAAATGTCACAAAAATAAAATTCGCTAATAAAAATTGTTTAAAATTTTTTAATTATTTCAAAATTTTTATGTTTTAAGAGTTTATTTATTGATTTTATATTAAAAATATACAAACATAATATAACAAAACAATACGCGTTGTTTAATTGTAATTTCGAATAATATGTGCATTTGTGAATCTGATGTTTTTTCATTGCCAAAATCTTTTTTAGTAGTATTTTTTATCTTTAACCGAGACTTATTATTTTTAATCAATATAATTCTTATTATATATGGATTGTATTTAATTTGTGAATAAAATTAATTAGAAATTTCCCTAAAAAAATCCTTAGAAATTATTATAATTGGAACCAATAAATAAGAATTACATTGATATAAATATATAATAAAAGTCCTGCTTAGTTAAACATGAAAAGTAAAAAAAAAATCGTAAGATCACTTAAAACTTTTACCAGCTCACTAAAATAAAAAATACTTTTAGATAAAGAACGTCGATGTTAATTTTTCCTTTATATATCGAGCTATGACCACCAAAATATCGAAAATTTCTTACAACTCAAAAAAAATTTTAAAACATATTCTAAAATCATTAGTTCTAGAACTGGTGTAATTAGAAACACTTCAGATTCTTTAATAACATCCTCAGAACTAGTGTTATCACAGTTAATTGTGACACTAATGGAATAGAACCTTATTATGATTCTAAATTCGTTTTAAGGAGAGTTTTATAGATCTAGTGCTTAAGAACTAATTCTGTATGACTTCTACATCACTTCTGAGAACAAATTACAGGTTCTCGAATGACTTCTAGTATTGTTTAAAATAGTTGTATAAAAACCAAAAATAAAAAAAAAAGTATTTACAAAATTAATTTCAAAAGTAGCCTTTAGGAAATTGCCCATTAGAATAAAAAGAACTGATTCTAAAACCATTCCCTAACGCTTCTATGGAACTAGTTTTGAACAAAAACTGCCCAGCAAAAACTTAGCTTCTATTTTTAAAATCAACAGCTTCCTGTATGCATTACATTGTAGCCTTATTCGCCACTCGCAGCATTACTTAATACTACTTCAATAACTGGTATTTAGTAAATATGAAAGTAATTTGATTTTTATGTGGATCAGTTGTCTAGAGCGCCTAACTAAAAAACGTATTTTCAAAATTAAAGAGAGTTCAACTCCCACTCAAGGTAAACGCATATTTTTATAAATTGTGTTTATTTATTTCTCTATATGAAAACTACTTTGGGTTCCAAAACAGCTCTTTTGGAACCCAAAAATAAACTTATTTAATTTTGGACATCTCGAACAAAATTCATCAGTTATAGCACCAAAAATGGAAGCAGTTTTTCATACCGACTTCGCTTACAAATCACGTTATTTGGTAAGCGAAGTTTTTGCTGGGTGATTAAAGAAGTAGTTCTAGAACCGTTCAATAGAATGTGTACTGGCTAGCCAACGCTTCCACAGAACTAGTTCTCATTGGTCGTAACACCAAAGTAGAAGGCTATCTTCATATATTCTGGAACTAGTAGTAGAACTAATAAAATTTTTCCAGGGAACTTTAATATTATCTAATAAATTTAAAACTATATTGTTATCTTAATTTACTATTCCTTTACATTATTTTGCAAAACATATTTAAAATAGAAACATTCGGTTCAAAACTAACTCAAAGTATAAATTACACAAACTGTCTAGAGGTTTAACCGTTAAATAAGGTAAAATTAGTCCTTGGTATAAAAAATTAGTGCGTTGTAGAAAAAAGTAGAAGCTGATTCTTTTTAAGCTCGTCTAAAAACTAATTTATAAAACCAATTTCTAAATAAATAAAAATATTTATCTTATTCTGTTAGGGTGGCATAGGTCATTTAGGATTTTTCACTAATATTAGAAGAATAAATAGAAATCGAACATTTCACCTGGGTGGGTTTTGTGTGCATAAAAGTTAGGTCATCTTTAAAAATTTATTAATTGAATTTTTCATTCAAAAAATAAAAAAAAATGTTTTTTTTTAACAAAATATTTTTAGTTTTTAAAATTATTAATTTTTGTTTATTTTACAAACTAAATGTCAACAGTTCGTGGTGAACTCCCTAAAGTATGTTGAATACACACAGTACCCGTATATGTGAAGAGAGTAATTTGGCTTATTCTCAGTAGCGCCTCTATGTACTCTATGTTTCTGACAATTGAACAAAGAATACTAAGAATAGAAGGCTTGTCAAAAAAACCTAACTCTGTTGTCAAAAAAAAACTAACTTTAAGATTGTGTTAGTCAAATTTTATTTATATGTATTAGTGCTGAAATCACTTTCACCACACATCATAATCATACATAGTTGCACAAAAGAGTATTAACAAATTATTAAATATAATTCATCACAATTATATTCGCAGATTTTTATCTTTTGATGCGGGTTACATCCACAAATAGTAATATAATTACATTTCTTTGCTTTTTGTTGATGAATATGAAAATAATTTAAAATTATTTTAAAATCTGTTTTATTTTTAATACCAAAAGTAGCAACCAAAGAATACTAAGAAGGGAAAATAGTACTCTTTCCTACAACAACAACAACATTTCTCTCTCTTCACATACAAGTTCTATGTGAATTCAACACACTTGTGAGAGAGAGAAACAACACAAAATAAACAAATATTTTTCTTAAAATTTAAGGAAAATTACACACGCGACACATTTTTCAACAAACACACGATATTTTTATTATTTTTTCACACGCGTTTATAGCATTTTAGCTCCCGTTAAACGAATATTTTCCACAAACTGAAAAAATATTTTTTTATTTTATTTTTGACATTCCTTTTTTGTATGTTGAAATTTAAATTGAACGAACAATGTTGCTACTTTTGGTATTAAAAATAAAACAGATTTTAAAATAATTTTAAATTATTTTCATATTCATCAACAAAAAGCAAAGAAATGTAATTATATTACTATTTGTGGATGTAACTCGCATCAAAAGATAAAAATCTGCGAATATAATTGTGATGAATTATATTTAATAATTTGTTAATACTCTTTTGTGCAACTATGTATGATTATGATGTGTGGTGAAAGTGGTTTCTGCACTAATACATATAAATAAAATTTGACTAACACAATCTTAAAGTTAGTTTTTTTTGACAGCAGAGTTAGGTTTTTTTTGACAAGCCTTCTATTCTTAGTATTCTTTGTTCAATTGTCAGAAACATAGAGTACATAGAGGCGCTACTGAGAATAAGCCAAATTACTCTCTTCACATATACGGGTACTGTGTGTATTCAACATACTTTAGAGAGTTCACCACGAACTGTTGACATTTTATAAATAAATAAAAACTAATATTTTTAAAAACTAAAAATTTCTTGTTAAAAAAGCAAATTTTTTTATTTTATGAATGAAAAATTCAATTAATCAATTTTTAATGATGACCTAACTTTTATGCGCACAAAAACCACCCAGGTGAATTGTTCGATTTCTATTAATTATTCTAATATTAGTGAAAAATGCTAAATCACCTATGCCACCATAACAGAATATGATCAATATTTTTATTTATTTAGAAATTGGTGTTATAAATTAGTTTTTCTTTAAAAATTTAAGATTTTTTCTTTTTATTATATCCGACTGTAACCTTAAGCGTAAAGCTGCTAGTACTACGTAAAAAACATATTATGAATCATCATAATTGATTCACAAATCTTGATTTTATCCACAGTTAAGTGAAAATACCTTACAAATAAGTAAAAATCTATATTTTTTATTTTCTTTAAACGGAGTAAATGGACTTAGAAGAGCTTAAAAAGAATCCGCTTCTACTTTTAAAATAGAAATAGTTAGTTTTCAACTGAATGTTTCTGTTTAAATCTGTTTTGGAAAATAATGTAAAGGAATAGTAAATAAAGATAAAAATATAGTTTTAAATTTATTATATAATATTAAAGTTCCCTGGAAAAATTTTATTGGTTCTACAACTAGTTCCAGAATATATGAAGATAGCCTGAACTTGTTCTACTTTGGTGTTACGACCAATGATTTTTGTTTGAAGTTGTCACCTCCAGAATTAGTTCTGTGGAAGCGTTGGATAGCCAGTACACATTCTATGAAACGGTTCTAAAACTACTTCTTTAATCAGTGATTTTTATTCGAAATTGTTCAGAACTAGTTCCATAGAAGCGTTAGGAACGGTTTTGGAATCTGTTTTTTTTTTTATTATTCTAATGGGCTATTTCCTAAAGGTTACTTTTGAAATCAATTTTGTAAATATTTTTTTTAATTTTTGGTTTTTATACAACTATTTTAAACAATACCAGAAGTCATTCGAGAACCAGTAATTTGTTTTCAAAAGTGATGTAGAAGTCATACAGAATTAGTTCTTAAGCAATAGATCTATAAAACTCTCCTTAAAATGAATTTAGAATCATAATGTGATAACACTAGTTCTGAGGATTTTATTAAAGAATCTAAAGTGGTTCTGATTACATCAGTTCTAGAACTAATGATTTTAGTTGTAAGAAAGTTCCGATATTTTGGTGGTCAGAGCCCGATATATAAAGGAAAAATTAACATGTCTCGGTTAAAGATAAGAAATACTACTAAAAAAGAAGATTTTTGACAATGAAAAAACATCAGATTCACAAATGCACACAATTACAATTAAACAACGCGTATTGTTTTGTTATATTATGTTTTTGTATATTTTTAATATAAATCAATAAATAAACTCTTAAAACATAAAAATTTTAAAATAATTAAAAAATGTTCAACAATTTTTATTAACGAATTTAATTTTTGTCACTTTTTGTTATTTATATGTGGTATATTAAAATAAAAAAAAAATATATATTCACCATAGTAATTTTCACAGTAGCATTTTTAAATCTTTTTCAGTATTAAAATTTTGTATTATTTTTTAAAATTTTAAATTTTTTTTTAATATAAATGTTAAAAGACAATTAATATTTGTTATATTAACTATTATTTGCTAAAATAGTTGATCGTTTTGGTAAATGTTTCCCGAAAAAGCAATCAGTAAATTTAAAATAAAATATGTTACTTTTTTTTACTACCTTTAGAACAACTATGTTAACTTTAAGTATTGCGGTGAAAAGTTTTTTAAACCAATACTATTACAAATTTATTTACCAATACACTCTTATACATAGGTTTTCTGACAGCTAACTTAGGTTTTTTTCTCTCTCAGTAGCGCGTCTAGTTAGTCTATGGTAGCAACCATAGTATAAGAACTAGTACGGAAAGTCTCTCTTTTGGTACATCACGCATTAATCAAAAGTACATAACGCTAAGAATGTGTTAGTAAAATTTTATTTATATGTATTGGTGTAAAATTAACATTCACCACACTTCATATGTACACAAAGTTGAAAAAAATTGTATTAAAAAATTATAAAATTTTTCTTTTACGTGTATATTTATATTTCTCAACAAATATAAAAGATTTTAACGTCTATTGTATTTGTAATGATCAGGGCAAGTTTTTCAAGCTTTTCGCTTGGAAAGTAAGCATTTGCATTTTTCAAAAGAATTTCACAAAAAATGCTTATATTTTACATCTTTGCATAAATTTGCATATAATGGATACAAAAGTTAGTTTTCTTAACAAAAACACAATTTTTTGGTGATTTTTTGGAGTTCAATCAAATGATTTCTAAAAATTTTTTTGTGAGTATTTTGAGTACATTGTAAATATTGTAAAGAAAAAAAATTCGGAAGCGTCAAATATGATACTTAAAATTAAAATAGTTATATTTTTATAAACATCGAAATCTATTTGAGATTGAAGTTAAAAAATGCATTTTTGTGCATATTTCCTACACATTAATATATAAGAATGCATAAATTCGTTGGTTTTTATAGACATATTCATGCTATTTTTGCATATTTCTTTGCATATTATACCATTTTTTCGTGCTTTTTCAAGCGCATATTTCAATTATTTTTGTGCATATAAAAACTTGCCCTGGTAATGATTTAATTATTATATTTTTGTTGCTAAATATCAACAAAAAATATAAATTATTGTAAAATTTACTACATTATTAATACCAAAAATTGCAACTGTTTTTATTTAGTTTAAAATTCAACAGCCAATAAAAAAAATGTCAAAAATAGTAAAAAAATTATTTCTCGTTTGGAAAAAATAAAAACGTGCCGGAAATTAAAATGTGATAAAAGTGTTAAAAAAAATAATAAAATATTATATGTGTATGAAAGAATGTGCTGCAAATGTTATTTTAAAGGATAATTTTGTTAATTTTTTGTGTTGTTTAGGTCTCTCTCAAGTGTGTTGAATTCACACAGCATATGTATGTGAAGAGTGTTGAATAAAAAAGAGAGTCAGTTTCTTTACTAGTTACTATACTATGGTAGCAACATTGTTCGTTCAATTTAAATTTCAACATACAAAAAAGGAATGTCAAAAATAAAATAAAAAATTTTTTTTCAGTTTGTGGAAAATGTTCGTTTAACGGAAGTTAAAATACTATAAACGCGTGTGAAAAAATAATACAAATATCGTGTGTTTGTTGAAAAATGTGTCGCGTGTGTAATTTTCCTTAAATTTTAAGGAAAATATTTGTTTATTTTGTGTTGTTTCTCTCTCTCTCAAGTGTGTTGAATTCACACAGAACTTGTATGTGAATAGAGAGAAATGTTGTTGTTGTAGGAAAGAGTACTATTTTCCCTTCTTAGTATTCTTTGTAATTGAATTAGGTTTTTTTCTCTCACATAAATATCTAGTTGTTAATCTATGGCTATTAGTCTCCTGCGTAAGATGATTTGAAAAGCAAATCCACTTGAATTTCAAGTGTGTGTTTCATAGCCAACATGTGCAAAAACAACAATAAATACTGTTCGTACTGTTCGCTGCCCGAAGCAAAGCAAGTGTGTACTGTGTATGAGCGACTACAAATCCGTGCGTTCATATCATTTATCGTAAACAAGTGGTGCAAGTGGTGTGGCAAAAAAAACAAATCATACAAGACGTTGAGAAATGATTTAAAGCATTCAAGTGGTCTTGATGATTTGTTTGTTTTTTGTAATACGTAGTTGCTGTGTGTAGCAAAAAATGTGTGCAAAGGGGTTGTTTATAAATGCTCTTGCATACACACATATATATTTATGTCTACATTTTATTGTTGGTTTTTCTTTGTCACAGTAATGATCGCACACATACATACATATGTTTTTTTTTTTAGAAAACCATGCAAAGAAAACAGAAAAGATCTTTCTTTTTTCTTATTGAAGCAATCAAGTGGTCAAAAGGCTTGTATTTTTTTAGCGTCGCACTCTCATGTCTTGTTTGGTCGCTATCATAACACACTCATGATTTGTTCATAAAGTTGAAGCACACACGCAGTATTTGTATGGTTTTAAGTGATTGCAGAACAGTATTTATTGCTCCGCACACACACCGATAACAGCACTTGAAAAATATCAAGTGGCTTGAAATGCGTTATAAGACACAGTTTGCAGGTCTCTAATGGCTATTATATTTTTAATAATTTCCAGTCAAAATTCGTAAAAAAAAAAGAAACAAACAGTTTTTTTATATTTTTTTTAACAAATGTGATGATGCGTTATTTTGACTTAAGAAAATCATTGCTTTCGTTAATATAATCGTAATTTTTTGAGCTACAAGTCTGAAAACTTGCGATCACATGTATTTTGGAATAATAAAATATATTTCATCAAAAACACAAAATTGAAAATTTTGATGTTACGTTGTTTTGCATTTTCCGTAACGTAATATTACTCTCTGCGCCCACAAAATATCGAATCTCTGTTTTGAGGGACAAAAGAGTGAAAAAAGATATTTTTACATAAAAATGTATGTTGAACAAGCGGATAAACTTTGCTATATTTCAACTATTTAAAATGCTTTTAAATCTGTTGATTCAAAATTAAATTCTACGAGTTTCAACTTTTATTGAAATGGACTAACATTGAAAGGACTTTCTGTCTTTAAATTATGAAGTTGCTTAAGCAAATTTTCTTTATATAGGCGGGAAACTTATCGATGAAATGAAATTTTTAGCCAATTATAAAAAACATATGTATAATATTTTCAATCAAAGGTTCCTTCATTAATAGTTTCTAAGAAGAACTTATTTAAAAAAAAAAATTACGCTTAATTTGGATATATTTTGTAAAAAAATGTACTTCCATTTTAATGCTTTTATTGAAATTTTAATTTGAACTTCTATATAATATTAATAATAAAAAATTTTCTGTTTAAGAATATTTTTCAGGAACTCTTCGCGACCCCCCACGAATGTCCTTACGGACCCCTTGCGGTTCGCGGACCCCCATTTGAGAACCGTTGCTCTATACTGTACACTATATATTTTATACTCTATACATTTTAACTGAAACCTTATATTTTATACATTATAACTGACACCTTATACTTTACATTTCATACCTTACACAGAAAAAAGTCACCAATTAACAAATATATATGAAAATAATTCATTCAATTATAAACTTGTTTAAATTTGCACCTCTCACCAAAATGATTATATCAATTACTAAAAACTATAAAAAATACAAAACAGAAAAAAATTCCCAATTAATAAATTAATTAAATCAATCAAGTAGATGATTGAATGAATTAAAAATGTGTATAGGAAAAAAAAATCATACCAAAATTTATTTTTTATTTTACTTTTTCTTGAACATATTTATTAAATTTTGATGCAAAATTAAACAACTGAGTTAATTGTAAAAAAGACGGTAATAATTTTTTCTGTGTTATACTATACATTTTATACACTATACTTTATACCCAACACTTTACATCCTATACTTTATACTAAATACTTTAGACTCTATACTATATACCCTATACTTAACACTTAGCGTTCTATACTTTATATATTTTATACCTATATATACTACATGTACTATATGCTTTACTGTCTATACTTTATACTCTTACTTTATACTCTATACTTCTTACCCTATACTTTATACTTTATAATCTATACTTTATATCCTATAATTTATACTGTTTTCTCCATACTTTACACTTTATACTCCATACTTTATACTTAATACTTTACTCTCTATACTTTTTACCCTATACTTTATAAAATACCCTACACTTTATACCCTATACTCTATACAATATACTTACTATTTATTTTATACTTATATTTTATACTGTACATTATATTCTATATTTTATAAAAATATACATACATAAAACCACCGAAGAATTTGCCGATATCTTAATTGGTTTTTGGATTTACGAAATAATATATTCAATACTATGTATAACATAATACTAATATTAGGAAGAATTTTTGTTTTATTTATTTTTTTGAAAAATTTTCTAAGTTCATTAATAAATTACCGATTAGTAGAATGTTCCAATCATATTAGGAAGGTGAAACTTGACCAACATATTAATAATAATACCTCCTTCCATAGTGTAAACTTATATTTAAATAAACTTAAGAACTTGCAAAAAGAAAAGCAAAACGGTATCTTAATAAAAATTGCGCCACAAAATTACCTATGTAATGTTTTCGTTGATTTTCTTCAAGATACGCCAAAAACTTCATTCTTTTTCATAATACACATTAATTGTGCTACTAGGCCTATTCATAAATGGAAAAATTTTGTAAAAATTTAGCGAAGTAACGAAAAAAAAAATGCGAAATTAAACTGCTTTTTTGCTTTCCAGAAAAATTATTGAAAATTACATAGGTAATTTAGTCAGCGCAGGGACGATATAGTATGAAGTATAAAGTTTAGAGTATATAGTATTGTATCCAATCGATTAACCGTCATTCGGTTATCCTTTTAATTTTGGTCGATTTACTGTCCGAATAATTTAAAACTGTCTATTTTAGAACAACGAATAAACCGAATAATGTGTGTCGAACAACCGGTTAATCGAAATGTAGTTTTCTGGTGTTAAAAATTAGATTAGATTATAAATTTATGTCAAATACATCTTTTTTATGAGGTCTGTAACATTCCAGTAAAAATAAATAAAAAAAAGTTTAGTGAGGTACTTTTTCTTGTGCTTAAGAAATAATACAAACAGCATCCAATATAAAAAAAATATTTAAGAGAATTTTTCTGCTATAGAACGTTGATATTCGGTAGTCATATCTCGAAATACTTGTTACTAAAAAACTAAATAATAATGTTATGCATATTTGTTTTAATAAAAAAAAATATGTTGGTTTAATAAAAATTAAAACTAATTTCTTGCACCGTTAAACAAAATTTGGATGTTCATTGCAATTTTGCATAAAATCGTGAATTTTACATGACAAAACACAGGCATCAACAAATTCAATTCATTGGAAATATTCGAATACGAATTTGTACTACTTCTGGATCATAGGTTCAGATTCTTACAGACTTCTTTGGATGCTATTTTTTTGTTTTTTTTTTTTTGTGATAGAATGTTTTATAAAAAGCGACATGAAATGGCAATAATATTATATCTTCATAAATATTTAAACTTATGATAACTGAAATTCTTAAAACATAGTTTTGAGTAAAGTAAATTCAAAGTTACATCAATTGTACAAATTTCTCCAAAATGTGCGCAAAAAATACAAATATTAATTAATTTTAACTATTTTAACAAAAAAACATTCTTACACGGAACGTAGACTTACGTGAAAAATTCATTAAATAAAGCGGAATGAGGAGAATATTTTATAGTATTTACTACAAATGCAATTTTTTATACAAATAGGTTAAAAACTTTATCAAATGTTATAAAATGTGAAATAATTTGATCTATGTTATATTTCTACGTAACTATTTCAATAGATTAAATGCTATAATTAGTGTAATTTATATGTTTTGCATGTATAATTAAGATTATTCGGTTAATCAAATAATTTTCCAATAATCGTTTATTAACCGATCAGCATTTAACCTCGAATAATTATTTGTCGAATAAACCGAATAATATGAAGACCCGAATAATTGGATACCCTAGTATATATGTAGTATAGAGTTTAAAGTATAGAGTATAAGGTAGAAGTATAAACGGCAGTGATAATATGAGTAAATTTATTATTTCTGTCAATATGCCTGTTATTTCTGGTAGCGAATTTGATACAACATCGTTCTTTGCATTATTATTATAATTATTACCTTGACCGTATGATGATACCTCCACGATTTTCACATAGTGTTAGTTCACTATGTATAGCAATTGCCTTTTATGTGTTAAATTCATACATAAATACCTAATTAAGGAAAATATTCTATCATTCTATATACGCAAAGTAACACAGATCATAAATAATATGTTTTTAGGATTTATGATGTACAACAAAAAGAATTTAATTATCAATTAAATTTTCGTCAAAAAGAATCTCATATTTCTAAGCGGAGAGATAAAGGAGGAATTAATTATTACAAGCCTAACTGTCCAGATAAGGTTCAAACAAGTGGGTTTCATATGTACCAAGTTTAAGAAAACATTTTTTTGTATTTTCTTCTAATACAAAAATTTAAAACTTCAGATTTTTCCATGGCAGTTTCTCAGTTTTTTTTTAAAGTTTTAATAAGATTTACGTTTATTCATCTAAATAACTGCATTTTAGAATGGTTCTGGAACTTAAACGATTATTTTTCTATTCGGGTCGCTTTGTAATATTAGCACAAAAATGATGTGACTTTTACTTAGAATAGGTACTTCTAAAACTCCTATGTTTGAGCTTTTTCCTGGCAGTAAAAGCTAATATATTTATAATAAATTCTTTCTTTATGTATTTAAATGATGAAACTCATTCTCTTTTGGCGAGAATATTGATATCGTTACGATTTTACTTCGTAGTCTTAGGGTTTCTGACCTCTCAATTTCATATTATTTTGATTCTAAATTGTAATTTTGTATAATGAAATGTTTTTTTTTTTTTTTTTGGCGTCAGTTTATAAAATGTTACACTTTAAAGACAATTACATTAATGTTAATACGTTTTCTCTATCTGGAATCAAGAAATCTTACTGGATTGTGGTCGAAGACTTACCGATAATATCGCCGAATTTATCCTTATTTTTCAAATGCAATAATAATTTTAATAGAATTTAATGAATAGAAAAATAAAATTTAGCACTTTTTAAGAATATGCCTGCCATTTTGTATCAAAAAATTTAAAAAAATTTAGGAAATAATGTAAAGTGTCACTTTATTATGTCACACTTTTGCCCCAAACTCGAAATACAACTATTTCAACATCTTCTTTTGTATATTAATTTAAAGAATATAATACGACAATTACCTGGACACCAAAAATGTAGACTATTATGAACCTAGAAAACAATAATTATGAACTAAATAGCAAGAGTAAAAAACCGCACTTTATTTTGTCCGATAGCGTATACATAACTGTTTATGACCTATTTTGAAAAAAGATGTGTGATTACTTGGTTCATAAATGCAGTTCGCCGTATATCCAAGCAGACGGACGATGTTATTTGAAGTCATAAAACGTTTTTGCATGCTCTGTACATATTTCAAATTTGTAATACTTTTTGCATTTTTTACAATATATTGCTTAGTAGTTCAATGTTTTTTAGCCGCAGAAGCTGCAAATCTGATTTTTATATCTACAATTTACATTATTGTTATAAATTTACATTGAGATAGGAGATTTACGGTTTTTTACGGTGCTTGGTTGATATATCGGGAGTAGAACACAGTCGATAAGACATTTGTAGCTAAACTAGATCCTTATGCAGTTTTTAAGGGAATTTTGTAAAAAAAAATATTATTTAATTGCTTTTAACATATTTTTTAATTAAACTATTAATATAAATAATGTCTATTTTGATGCTGAAAATGTAGAGCAGCACCGGTAAGTCTCGCGTTAGTGTGATATTACACTGCATGTGGTCGAAAATATCAATCGTGTCCTTAGATTTTATTGTAGAACTCATAAATGAAGTCGATCTGTAATCGTAATCGTTAGCACTTTATAATATGAGTTTATTCAGTCTTCAGCATGCCTTTTCTACGCAACGCAGAAAAATTAGATGCTTAAAAAATTTAAAATTTGAATAGGCCTGCAGCGCCTCTAGTGGATTGTGAAGCAAAAGCTTTTGAGATCAGCTGTTTTAGAATTGAGTGATAAAAAGTTGCCTCTTTTTTATAACATTCAGAATCCTCGTTTTTAATCGTTCTGGTAGCACTTTTTAGCAAAATCCTTCTGGACATGTTTGGCTAGTAGCATACGCAGATGACGTAGTGCTACTGATAAAGGATACATTTCTAAGTACTCTTGCGGAGGTAATGGAAGGTACTCTAAAGGTATTAAATAAATGGATTATAAAATGTTTGGGTTTTGGTCCCACCAAAACTGGGAGTTAGAACTTTGAAACTCTCAAACATAAAATGAATTGAATATCCATCATAAAGAAATGTTACACTGCACAGTGGGGCCAAATGCAAAATAAATGGTAATTAGTCTGGATCTCCGAAACCACTGAACCGATTAAGATGAAACTTGGAACATCGATAGATGAGGAGTTAGGAATTTTAAAGGAAATTGTGTCTTTTTTAAAACTATGTATACTAAATTTCGTATATTTTTAAATTTATATCATACTTTTCTTAAAATAAAACAAATAAAAGCAAATTATTTTTACTTGGACATATTTCCTAAATTTAAACCTGAATATTTTCTAAATTCTTATAGGTATCAAAATAATTTTTGCACATGATATAAAATATTTAATGGAGAATTGATACATGTGAAAAATATATACAATTTTTAAAAAAAAAATACGTCGTGCAAAAAATTAGGGCAATAGGACTACGTTAACTGGTGCCGCAACGGCTCTGAAGTTTGAAGATGCATTTACAAGGGGAAATTATGAATTTTTTTTTTCAGTTTTTACAAAAATTTTGTCATTAAATAATTAGTTTTGCATTTTATTGTAAAGGAATCGTAATGTACATAGAATTACTGTTACAAAAAGATATAAAACACAAAAATTGGTTGAAAAATGTAAAAATTATTGAAAATTCCCCAGGCCATTAACGTGTCTCAGAGCACTTGAATTCGAAATGTGACAAAAAAATAAATATATTTTTGAAAATATTCGAATAAAACAATTGTATTACTTAAAATGCATATGTAGTTACTTAAATATGAGTTTTTGTCCTTATAGAATAACGTAAACCTGTTCTCAGCTATGGTCAAAATATTTTGATATTTTTAACGGTCGTTTCAAAACTAAAATTTCAGTTTTTTTTTGATACTTTGTTAAACAAGTTTCAATATTTTTGGGAGATCTCATAGGGATTTATGGACAACAGATTACGGAATAAAACAGTAAAAAAATTAGGTCAATGCCTCTTATAGTTTGCCTGTACCTGCATTTTGAATTCAGCGGATTTCGAGAAAAAACCATTTTTATGTAATATTTTGGCAAATCAGCCATTTTATTACAATGTTGTGTATGGAACTTTTTTAAAATTTTATAATCCACATAATTCTAAATGTAAATCAAGAGTTTCATACAATTTGGACGACATTAACCCATAAACTTTAAAGGTCAAATTTTGTAATATTTGCAATTTTTGATGGAAACTAGTCGAAATTTTATCTATTTTTCGGTAGATTATCATAAAACTTAAGAAATTTATTTATTAACAACCGATATTTACAATGATAGTGAAAAAAAAAAAATTAAATTCACCCTTAAACGGTCTCGGGGTCAAAATGACCCCAATAATTTAAAAACATGCCAATTTGAATATATTTCAATAAAACCCGTTTGCAATCCCATTAATTCAGCAAATTGATACAGATGACAAATATACACAGATGACTTTTGTCCATCTGTGTATACACAAACAAACTGACTGCATATACAAAAAACAAGAACTATACTGTTAATAATTATATTACTGCTGTTGCTAACTACTCGCCTATACAAAAAAAACCAACCGCGAATGTCATATTCGGCTCGGCCGAATCTATATACCCACCATCAACTTTTTCAAATTGTACGTTATATGAGAGGTAAAATGGGCAGATCACACAGTGATTTATTCCCATATAACCACTGGACAAACATAGAAGGAGTTATTCTAGACTTATGAAATTTTGTATACTATTAAAATAATTAAGAAAAATACGAAGTTTAAAAAAAGTCGGTGCAAGGACTCATATACCCCCCATACATCCTGAATTATAAAAATGCCATATTTTCCACCAACTTAAAAACAAAATTCTAAAATTTGGTCGTATTAGTATCTTTATGACTATAATTATGTGTGCGATTTTTATTTCTAGTCGGATCAAGGACTATCGTAGCTGTCATATATCCTTTTTACTAAAAACGTCCTAAAACTGCTAAAATTTTAAATATGGCAACAGTTGTAATTGATGTTGTTTTTATGTCAAATTAAATTTTTTGTTTAATGTTGAAAATATAAAAAACGATTTTTTGATTAAACTACCAAAAATGAGTGTTAAAGAATCAAAACGAAGTCCAAATTTTACAAAAGCGGAAAAAACAACACTAATAAACCTTGAAAATCAATATAAAAATGTTTTGGAAACCAAAAAAACGGATGCTGCAAATAATCAAAAGAAGGCAAAGGTTTGGACAAAATTAGCTAGTAAGTTTAATGCTGTCAGTGGAAGATCTCCACGAGATCCATTGAGCTTGCGGTCGAAATACGATGATTTAAAAAAGAACTTAAGAAAAAAAATGGAAATAACAAAAGAGAAATGTACAAAACTGGTGGTGGTGCGGCTGTAATTACATGTTTAACACCTGATGAAGAAGTACTTCTGTCCCTAATAGGTCGCGGATTACATGACCGCGGAGGAGGTAATAGGGAAATAATTAAAAATGTAGGTTTCATATATAAATTCTTACTGTACATACTTTATATATGAATTGTATTTTAATTAGATTGAGACGGATGATTCTGTTGAAATTTTGGAATCCGATAAAGATGTTGAAGAATTACTTAATCAATCTTTTCGTCCAAGTGGCGCTGTCGATATATTAAAACGACCTATTCAAAAATAGCTCATTTCTTATAATGTAGAAAGTGAAAATCATAACACAACAAACAATATTGACTCAAACTTTTCTTTCGCCACTCTCGAAAATTATGAAAAACCAAAAACCAGAAAACTTAAAGCTGATAAACTGGATGATCTAATCGAGAAGTATGGTGATCTAAATGAAGATCGGAAGCGGCTTCTTGTTGAACAAACTAATTATTTTAAAAACAAAAATGAAAGAGAAGGTCAACTATTTGAACTAGAAATTCAAATTTTGAAAATCCAAAAAGAAGAAATGGAGCTAAAAATAAAGATGCTTAAAGAGGGCGCTAATAATTTTTAATACGTATTATTTAAAAATTAAATAACATGTAAAAAACTTACTTTTATCTAAAATATCAAATGTATTTTTTTTAATGTTGGTTCATTTTCTATCAAAAAAGTATTTCGATGGTAAATACTTGTACAAAAAATTACTTTTCAAAAAGGAACTTCAGCTTATTGTGCTCAATAAGGGTGGTATAATCCATATTTTTTCTTTTTTGCCGACAAGTGCTATCGGTCAACTTTTAGCAACAAGACAAACAGATGAAACCCTTATTTTCACAGGCTAGAAGTGTTTCTAAAATAATTATTAAAATAAAAAAATAACAAAAAAATATTGGATTATTATTAGGGATCGTATATATTTATATTGAACCAAAATAATTTATAATAGTTGCATTCTGATTAAAATTGTAATTTCGAGAAATTCTCTCCATACTTAAATTATAGTTATTTTGCTGTTCTAAATTATCAAATGGTGGTATCGTATCAGAATTGTGTCGACAAATATTATGGAGTATTGAAGTTGCAATAATAATATCCTGTACAGTAGGTAAATTTACTCTCATTCCTATTGAAAGTATGGGAAACCGCCGTTTCCAAACCCCAAAACATCTCTCAATTACATTTCTAGTTCGAATTTGGGATTCATTATATAATTTTTCGGAATATGTTCTCGGATTGTCCAAGAGTGTCATAATATATGTATCCAGCATAGCCTCCATCTCCCAAAATTATGTGATCACCACGTAACCCAGAGTCAAACATAAAAGTCAAACATAAATATTGAAAATTGTACTATCATGCGTTGAACCTGGCCAACGGGTTACAATATCCGTAAAGTACAGATCAGCAACACACACAGCTTTTACATTTATTGAAAAATATCCTTTTTGATTACGAAAAAGTTCAGCAAAATCACCACCTGAATATACAGAAATAGTATTAACAGAATTTATAATCTACATATGTTTATAACAAAATTACACCTGGAGACATTATTTTTACATGTGTGCAGTCCAATGCTCCAACACATCTTGGAAATTTTGCTATGGTATAAAATTTACATTGTGTGTTTAATATTTCTTCATCCGTAGATGGATGTGTGATGTACAATTCATATAATGTCTTAATTGCTGATGAAACTTTTCTTATTATTCTGCTTGCAGTTGTTTGGTGTATTCCTGCAAAATCTGCAATTGTTATTTGAAAGCATCCAGATGCGTAAAATCGCAGTGTAAGCAATAATTGGTCACTTGGTGAAACGTTTGTATATCTGCAGCAAATCTTATCTCAAAATATATTTACTTATTAATAATAGTAAAACATACCTTTCTACTTGATGAAGCTTTGATTCAATTTTTTGTAAAACGATATATGCACTTTTCTTTGACGAAATCTTATTAAAAATTCTGAATCATTCCAAATTTTGAAATGATCAGGCCTTTCCCGAAACTTGTGTTTTACAGTTTTTGAATTATCTCTAAACAATTGTTGCAAAGTTCTTAGCTCTTCCAATTCCGAATTCATTTTCTGATTTGTTTTTAGTTTAAATATTTTTTGTTTGTTTTTTTAATTATTTGACAAAAATAAATTCACATTTACCTATTGAAAAAACTAAACAAAATGTATGGTGTAAAATACACTTCCGATTAACCAGTAGATAAGGCATACCTACAAGTTAAAATTACGAAATATAATTTACACCATAGATATCTTTTGACAATAAGATATCTATTTGTTGAAATTACGGGCATTAATAATATGTAAATATTATTAAGGAATACTAGACTATAAGTGTTATAAATAATATATATATTACTCATACGCACGGTTGTACATGAAAGATATGCAAATATTTCTGACAAAGTTATATTGGAGTGTAAAAAGTTTTTAAATATTATTCCTCTTTAATGAAATTAAAATAAATAAAATTTAGATTTCCTATCTACAGATAAGACCGTGAGTTAAAAAATGTGAAATTAAAATTATTTAATGAATTTTTACATTCATGTGTACTAGAATTATTTCACTGAAAATTTTAATTTTTCGTTCCTAAAAAAATACTTTACAAAAATATTGAGCAAAAAGTGGTTCCGTTCTTTGTTGGTAACTCTTAAGGATAAAAGGAAAAATTAAATAGAAAACAAATTTAAAAACCATGCACTAATCTTCCTTATATATTTAATCAAACTTTGTCAATTTTATATTTTTAACACAAAATAAAGTCATATATAAAATTTATGTAAATATTTAAATTTTAATAGAAATTAAGTACTAACGTTTTATTTTATTGTGATATGCTGAGCTTAATTACATAAAAAAATATTGAAAGAAATTTAAAAATCCATTCAAATTAATTTTTTTAATTGTTCACTTCAAAAATATTTTAATAAAAAATTTTATTTTTCCCTTCTACAAAATATTTTATTATATAAATTATAAGCAAAAAGTGGTTACGTTTTTCTCTGTTTTCAAAATGTCAGATATCAAGCTATAGTATCAGCCTTAAAAAATTAAAATCCATGAACTAATCTCCTTGAATTAGTTTTTCAAATTTAGTAAATTTTTATATTTTTTGTGTAAATTCAGTTTTAATGAAATCCAAATTTCCAAACAAAATTTTATTAATAACTTAAGAAAAAATCAAAAAGATAAAATATATTGTTTTTAGGTGAAGTTATAAATTAACGTTTTCAAAAGAAATTACAAAAAAACGGTTGAAATATATTTTTACCAATTATTTAGAGCCATCGAAATTCATTTTTTTTTTTCAATACACACATTTTTGCTATATATCTGTTGATTTTGGCTCCCTCCATTGGCATGTTTAAGTTTACTAAAAATATGGGACATACATTTTTAAAAAGCTTATATTATTAGCTATAAGAAAAATTTAAAATTTCTTAAAATTATTACTTTTGTATTTTTGCCAATGAAACGAATCACTGTGGATCACGCCAATTTTTTGTTTCCGAGTTTACATTGGTCCTTGAACTATTTGTACAAAATTTCGTTGACGTTTCACCTTATATGGGAGGTGGGCGGTAAAGTGGGCGGACCACGCCTATTTTAGGTTTACAAGTTTATATCGACCATCTAACTATCTATACAAAATTTCGTTATAGTATATGCTTTTGTTTAGGAGATATCAGCAGAAAAGTGTGAAATGAAGCTACAACGGATAGCCTGTGTTTATAGTTTTTAGCCCACAACATTTTGTTTAATAACCGATTTTGCCCATTTTCAACACCAAACAAACCCTATATAAGATAAATATTTAAGCCAAATTTCGTCTCCCTATGTTGTCCCGTTGGAGACAACGGGACAACAGCAGACAGACAGACGGACGAACATAACCAGGACCCAGAAAGTATATATTTTATGTTGCCTTAAATGATTCTTTCGACATGTTGCACATGGAATGACAAAATTAATATACCCCCTATTTGTTGCTTAAAAAAGGGCGTTTTTCCCGATATATCATTATTAAACCTATTTTTTCATTTCTTCAGCACAAAAGTTCAGAAAAAAATGTCCGAGCATTCTTTGCAAAAACGAAGTCCCTACTATATACAGAGGTTTCAGAAAATGGAAAGCCCGTTATAAAAACCGGGTTTTAAACAAAAGCGAAAATTTTATTCTGCAAAAATATTAAATTTTGATGCACAAAATTTCAAAATTAAAGTTTTTTTACTCACGTTACACCTAGAGAAATTATTATAATTTTTTTTTTTTTTTAATTTGAATTTGTTCTTATATTTTTGATTTATCTTATTTAATAAATTTTCTTAAATATTTTATTCCTAATCCTGGTATTTGAAAATATGTCTTTCCAAAATAAAATATATTTCGTGATTAAAATACTTTAAGCGAGCACGAAATAACTAGTGCACACAATTCTGGTTATAAATATTATAACAATAGGACCATCTATTGGTATGTTTTTTTATGAAAGCATGTTGGCGTTCACACAAGGAAATTTTTCTTGCAGCAATTCTGATTTTGTGTGAGACAGAACGAGAGGGAATATGAACGAGTATTTGGTATTTCAAATCAAAAGCAAATCAAGGCAATTAAAGCAGGAATTGCTGAAATAAAATTTTGTGTGTGAACATAAATGCAAGTTCAAAAGAAACAAGCGCGAATGTTATATTCGGCCCGTCCGAATCTATATACTAGGGTGATCGGTTATTCGACTTTTTGGAGAAACCGGTTTTCGAATAGTTCGAATAGTTGGTATTTTGAAAAAACCGGTTGCACTTTTTTAAATTCAGAAAAAACCGGTTAACCGGTTTTTTTGCAGAAGTTAATATTTCTATCAAAAATTTTTGATAGTTAATATTTCTATCAAAAAACTACATTTCTTAAAGAAAAAATCAATAAATCTTTTTTATTTTTGGAAATAACTATTAACCCATTAAGAACGAGAAAAAAAGATATGGTCGGTCAAGGCCGACAATAACCTACACCATTGTGTGCATCAAAATTCGGGGAGGGGTCCTTTTTTCTTGACCTGTGGAATTGTGGACCAGTACTATGGTCAATTATGGACCGATCTTCATAAAATTCGGCATACAGGTTTAAATGTATATGTAACTTAGATGTGCAAAAATTACTGCTACATTTAAGGGATTTATGATCGTTAAACCCCTTTTCTGGTAGGTTATTTGTATGGGGGCTAGAGAAAATAATGGATCTATCATAACCAATTTCAACACGCTTCGTTCTTGGACTATAAGAAACTAAAATTGCGACCTGTATTTTGATTACAAGTTTTACAAGAATGGACAGACGGACATCGTTAAATCGACTTAAAGCCGATTGGTACAAATGAAGGTGGGTCTTAGACCAATATTTATGGGTGTTACAAACATCAGTACAAACGCATAATAGGCATGTAGGGTATACAAATTGTAAGAAAATAATCATCAAAAATTATATTAACATTTACTTAGCATAAACAGAAACCATGGGTTAATATGAAAAAAGCAAGAATCAATTTTATTGCAAGGATTCTGCAGGTGAAACTCTTTTAAAACAAAATCTTTGAAAAACAATTTCTTCGCTGAATAAAAAAAAACTAAAACATTTAAATTAGGTGCAAAAATATTACATTAAGGATAATTATTACTTATTTATTTAATCTTAAACTATATTTTTAAGCCAATAAAAATCATACTTTATGAATATAAAAAAAATCAAAAAAATCATAAATTTTGATTTAAATATCAATATTTAGTGCATGGTTTTTAAAATAAAAAGGTATTTTTAAAACCGGTTTTTTGTGTTTAAAAAAACCGGTCTATTCGACATTCGAAAATTGAACATTTTGAAAGAACCGACAGCACATTGACTGAAAAAACCGGTTTAAAAACCAGTTGGAAAACCGAGTCGATCACCCTACTATATACCCACCATCAACTTTTTCAAATTTAAATGGAAAGGGGCGGTAAAGTGGGCGTACCGCGAGTTTCCGAGTTTACATTGGTCCTTAAACTATTTGAACACAATTTCACCTTATATGGGAGGTGGGCAGTAAAGTGGGCGGACCATGCCTATTTTTGGTTTCCGAGTTTATATCAATCCCCGAACTATACGTACAAAATTTCGTTGTCGTACATGCTTTTGTTGAAGAAAGTTCAGAAGAAAAGTATGAAACGGACACCCTGTGTTTTCAATCCCAAACAAACCTTACATAAGGCAAATATTTGTGAAAAATTTCGTCGCCCTACGTTGTGCAGTTCAAGCCCTATCCTGCTTTCAACAGACGGACGGACATAGCTCAGAATCTAACCAGGACCCAGAAAATATATACTTTGTGGGGTCTTAAATGATTCCTTTGACATGTTACATACGGAATGACAAAATCAATATACCCCCCACCTTTTTGATGGTGGGTATAAAAATAGAATATTTTCAGAAAGAAAAATTGCTGTGTGTGAACTTGGAATTTCTAAATTTTAGATAATTTCTTATTTGTTTTAATAAAACTTGTAAGCTTTCCTAAAAAACTTTTTCTGTGCATTCGGCAATGATTAACCTATTTTTGAAAATAATTTATTATGGGCAATACTTACTACAATTCAGCTTTCCAATATTTTACCCGTAAAAGGAACAAAATTATAAAATTTGCATACATTTTGAAATAAACATTTTTTTCGCATTGTTTCGCAAGACAGTTTACGTACCAGTTAAATAAAATGCTGTTAAAAAAGCACAAAAAGTAATCTTATCTCAAAGAAAAATATTTAAACAAAATTTTTTTATGCTAAATGTTAATACAAACCTTTTTCCACATATTTAATAAGTTTTTATAAAAAGACGAATCGATTTTGATTTCATAGAAGGCAGAAGTGTTTTACTCAAATAAAAATAATTTAAAATATATTTTCCTTTTCAAACGTATTTAAAAAAATAAATACTTTTAATTCATTTTATTTATCATTATAATGTATAAACCGCTTGTGCTTCTGGACAATTAAATTAAAAAGCCGCCAGATAAAACTTTAATGTATCCAACGAATAATTCAACACAAAATAATATGAATGTAAAAGCTAAAAATAGATCTCAATCTGTTAACATTGGATCTGGACTAATCAATTCGGCTTTGAATTCTTCTATTACTCAAAATTACATCGAAATTTCTGTTGATGCCAATCAACCTAATAAATTGATTGCTTCTTTTACAATTAATTCAATTGAAGTATTTGAAAAAAAATGATGTCTTAAAAATGGATTGTCAATGCTCGCAGATAATGTCTGCCAACAAACCAATAACAATGATGATACTCAACATAGATTAACTACTAGATATTTATGTGAGAGAAAAAAACCTAGTTCAATTGTCAGAAACCTAATTCATACAAAAACAAAATACATGTAGTCACATATAATTTGTTTTTGTATTTTCAAAAAATGAGTAAATTTTTTGAAATTTTAGTATAGGGTGGCTCTCACATAAACTTCTATTTCTATTCTATGATACTCAATCTAATGTTTTCAATCAGGACAATAATTTTGAAATGACAAGATCTGCAGGTGATAATGATAATTTTGAACTAATTAGAAATAAAAAATACAAAAGAAATTCAAGTGGCGATTTAAAAATAGATTTATCTAATTTAAGTAATACTGATTGTTGTAGTCAGAATAGATTTACAATTTTAGAAGATTTAACTGTTGAATCAAATGTATCTAATAATGTAAAAATTAATCCGGTGACGAAAAAGCAAAAGATTAGTAAACACTTTTGTCCTCCTATTTTTCTCTATAGAGTTAATATTAAATCTTTAGTTAATCCGTTAAAATCAAAGGGTCTTGAATTCAAAATTGTTAATGTAAATAATTTTAAAAGTAAACTTTATCTACAAAATGTTTCGGCACATACAGAAAAAATTCAACTACTTAGAGAAAAGAATATTGAATCATACTCATTTACACCTTTATAGCTGAGACGCCAGTCATTAGTGTTACGAGATCTTTATTACAATTCTACTATTTCTGAAATAGAGACTGAATTGAATAAATTAGTACCCGATACAGTTCAATCGGTTTCAAAATTTAAAACTTCTTTTTTAAAAAAATAATGTAGAAACAGGCTTATTTTTTATTACTCTTAAGGAAGGTAGACGATTAAGTGATTTAACTAATATTCGTATTTTATTAAACCAGGTAGTAACTTGGGAGAAGTCAAGACGAAATCAAAAAGTTGTTTAATGTTATCGATTTCAAAATGTTGGTTATATGTTTAAGAATTTTAATCGTTCATATGTTTGTGTTAAATGCTCTTCTAATCACCAACCTGGTAAATGTTTATTTACTTTAAATACCAATGATCAACCTTTTTGTTTTAATTTTCAAACATTTGGTCATCCAGCAAATTGGCGCGGTTGCCCTTCTTTTAAAAAATATTTAGATATCAAGAAGGAAATCTCTGATAAGTCTAAAGAAAAAAGAAATCAGATTTCTAATAATGTCTCTTTTGCTTTTAATTTAAGTTATATAAACCCTAATCGCTGATTTGCAAGTCATTTTAATAATGAATCTTCTAATAAGCGAAATATTGTGAATGAATTTTTAAAAATAACTAAAATGCTTTGTGAACCGGATTCACTAGAAATTATAATTATGAATTTCTTAAAGAATTTTAAAGAAATGTCAAAACTTCAGGCAATATCTGAATGTAAAAATCTTTTACAGGAAGTTTTATCTACACAGAAAAAAGTAAAAATGGACTTCAATTACGAAATTTGTAATATTAATTAATTATACCCTACACCACCATAGGTGGGGAGGGTATTATGCGTTTGTGCTGATGTTTGTAACACCCAAAAATATTGGTCTAAGACCCACCTTAATTTATACCAATCGGCTTAGAATCACTTTCTGAGTCGATTTAACGATGTCCGTCCGTCCGTCTGACCGTCTGTCCGTCCATGTAAACCTTCTAATCAAACTACAGGTCGCAATTTTGAACCAAAATTAATGAAATTTGGTACACAGGCTTCTTATAGTCCAGGGACGAAGCCTATTGAAATTGGTTATGATCGGTCCATTATTTCACCTAGCTCCCATACAAATGTCCTCCCGGAAAAGGGTTTAACGATCATAAATCCCTTAAATATAGCAATATTTTAATAAAATTTGGCACATATAAGTTTCATATAAGTCTAAATAAGTGTGCCGATTTTTAAAAAGATCGGCTCATAATTAACCATAGCTCTTATATAAACCCCTTTCCGAAAATCACTTTAACGGCCATAAATCCCATTAAAATGTTAGTATCAAGCTAATATTCGACAAAAAATAAGTTTTATATCAACATAAATGATAGTGCCAAATTTTACAAAGATCGGTCCATAATTTAACATAGCTCCCATATATGGCCCTCTTTCGGGAATCACCCAAGAGTGAATAAATTCATATAAATGTCAGCCTCAACGTAAAATTCTGTATTCTTATGTTTTATTTTACACTTATGAGTATCGGTCCACATTTGACTCCAAGTCTAATAAAAGACCCCTCCCCGAATTATAATGTACACAATGGTGTATGGTATCATATGGTCGGGCTTGACCGACTATAGCTTTTGCTCTCGTTTTTAATTGATTTTGCTCCAATTATCAAAATTATAATATTAATAACTAGAATAATTTATATTATTATTACTTCTTGTCCTTAAATAGATGCAATGAGCTGAAAATTTTTGAAAATTGACTTAAATTTATTATATTTCTGTACTTTTATAGACAAATATTTAATTTTGTTTATATTTTATTAACAGCTGTCAATTTATTAAAAAACAAAACTGTAAACCAATTAGAAAATTAATTAAATTAATAAATCATATAATTAAATTCCAATATAAAGTTAATTAAAAAATTATTTGAAATATTTTGTTCTGTGTACTTATGGACCATAAGGTTTTCAAAATGTTAATGTTAACTTTTAATGTCAGATCGCTTATAGAAACAAGTAGAATAATTTATTTGTCTAATTTATTAAACTTACACCTTACCTTACATCTACAATTTTATGTTTCAAAGGATAAAAATTGCAGAACATTCAAGAAGTACTATTAGAAAAACGAAAAGAGATACCACAAAGTCTCTTCTTGTGAATTCTCGTTCATTTAGGACTACATATATTTAGTTTCGTGTTTCTAGATTCATAATTATATAAAATTTAAAAAGTACCTTTAGAAGAACAAAATAAGTACCACACAGACCCCTCCTGTGAATTCTTTCTCACATAGGACCATACATATTTAATTTCATGTTTCTACTTTAAATAATATTGGAAATTCAAAAAGTACCATTAGAAGAACAAAAAAGTACCACAAAGTCCACTCTTATGGATTCTCATTCACTTAGCACCACATGTTTTTAATTTCATGTTTCCAGCTTCACAATTATAGAAAATTAAAAAAGTACCATAGGAAGAACAAAAAAGTACCACAAAGTCCCTTCATATGGATTCACATTCACTTAGAACCACATGTCCTTAATTTCATGTTTCTATGTTTCTATGATTACACTTCAAGCATGTCTTTTGTAGACGTCGAATACCCATGTAATATTTATGATAAACTCTTGGATGATTTAAATATAATATTTTTCATCTCTTATACACATGAACTCATGGTGTAATTAAAGTTTTTAACCAAAAAAGTATATTAATCATAAAATCCTGCTTGTGTATTTTTGTACCGCTCTATAAGTTATGTTTTTGCCACCCAAGAGTTATAATTTTAATCTAAGACCTCTTTTATTAATTTATGCACACATCCATTTATTAAAAACCGTTCATTTCGCCTTTATTTGTCTGTAACAAATGTTGGTTTCTTCGAAAAATCTCATTAAGTCCCACTAATCAGCAATTGATTATGGGTTACCGCTCCTAGAATCATAGCAATTTCTCAGATTTTTTTTAAATTATCAACAGTATTATGATAAACATTTTCTATATACACCATTTTTCGGAATTTTACATAAATCTTATTTTAATGATTTCAGCACTTCAACAGTTCACGACCTGGTGACTTGTTTTGGCTATAAATTTAACTAAAAAGTAAAAAAAAATTTTCGTTTTTTAGGTCCAATCATCTTAAATATTCCCCAAATAACTTTAATTTTAACGTTAATTGGTTGAACGGTTCAAACTGTAAACTTTATGTCAGTCTGTTGAGTAAAAAAGTCAATTTGCACATATAATTATTTTCTATTAAAATTTAGAGAATGATTTGTTTATTATAACGGTACTTCGAATACAATGCCAAGAGGAACCTAACATTTTGCAAATAGGTACAGTAGATAAGAGTGAAAAAAAATATAAACCAAAAAAATGTTTATCACTCTTGGAATATATAAAAACCAGAAAGCAAATATTGCACATATAATTATTTGACAGGGGTATGTAACATGTTTATTTTTACTTAACTCGGAATAAAATTAAGATTTGTGCATCAATTTTGAATATACATGCCTTATTTTATTCGCAGCATTACCAACTTTAAAATAAAGATGGTAAACTGAAACATTGTTGATGTTTTCATTTATTAAAAGAAATTTTAGTAAAAAAAAAAATCTAAAATTTTGCATGAAAAATTTTTTTTTTTTTTTTTTTGACACTTATTTCAAAATAACTTCGAAACTGTTGAGCACATAAAAAAAAATTAAGTTTGGGTGATTTGAAGTACGCATCTTTTGGTGTATCACTTATGTCAATCGTACACACCGTTCTTGAGTTATGAAGAAATATACTAGAGTAATGGCCTTACTATGGGCGAAATATAAGACAAGCCTATAAAAAAATCCAGATCTGTTGGAAAAAAAAAACTGAAAGCAGATTCGTGTTTAGCACATCAAAATGCATCAAGTTAGTCAACTTCGTCTTTGGGGGAGGATTTTATTGTCGACCAGTGTAATTAAACACAAACAGAAAATGTTACCAAAATGAATTTTGACCAAGAAAAGTGGTCGTCGAAACCATAGTGTATTCTTGGGACATCAGAAAAATATCATTTAAGTCAGTTTCAGCCAAGTTAAAAAGTTTTGATAACGGCCCATATACAACAGCATCGAAAGATTAATAATCTCATCAAATATACAGGCCTGTCACAGAAAACCATTCCGATCGATAGTGGAATTAATTCCGTACTTTGCTTCTTCAAAAAACGTGAAACGAAGAAATTTTTCGGAAGGAAGGTTGAAGAAGGCGAAGTAAGGTTGGAGAATTCATGAAATACACTGCCTGTCAACAGAATAGGTTCAAGATTTATGTTACATTAAAACTCGCTATTTTTAATATAATAAAGATTATTATTATTATTATTATTTTTTTTTTTTTTTCATATTGATTTCTAAAGTCTCGAATTCTAAGATTTTTAATAGCAAGAAATAATTAATAACAACAATTTTTTTTTTTTCATTAAATGCATTTAAGGCTAATCTTTTTAATTGATTTGGACAAAAAAACTTCACGCACCGAACCCGATTTCTAAAACGCTTTTGAGCATTTAATATTTTTATTTGTGAAATTTGTATATAAATTTAAATAGTAGGTATTAGGATTTACGTATTGATCATATTTACTTTATTTTATACTCATCTAAGAAGAATATTATGATATGGTCAAATATTCACAAGAAAACTTATTAAAACATATCGATTAATGAATAAAAAAATTAATGACTAGATACTAATTAATCACATCTTTCACATATTTTGTGACAAATTGGTAGAAAATGATTTTGCATTTTAATTTACATAATAAAATGTTCAGAAAATTGACAGTTCAAGAAAAATACTTATATAGGGTAAGTGTACCGGTGGTCGGCAGTTTAATTTTTTTTCTGACTTTCAAGATTAATATTTCCGAACGTGATCATGATATTTGGATAACGAACAATTACACCACTTTATTAAAGGGTACTCTTTCAGCTTTTGTTAGATTTTTGCAAAGAAATAAATGTTTAATTGGCCATTTTATTGCATTTTATAAAATACATCGATTGTATCTATAGTCGGCAAATTTTTCCAGTGTTCGGCATGTGATGACCCAATAGTCGGCATGAAATTTATTGACACATTTTGTATGTAAATGCCCTAAACTTTGCTTTGAAATATAACATAATTCAAAAAAAAAAATATATATATTTTGAATGAAGTACTTGATAGATTTTATAGTTTATCTTTTTTTGGAAAAATGGTCCAACAGATACAATTTTACATTTCAGCGACCTATAGTAAAATTTTACGTAAAAAAATTCTGTAGAACATTTTTATGTATAAATCTAAAGTTTTAATTCACTTTCAACACATTTTTTACAAACATCATAAAAATGACCCCTTATAATAATAATAGATAAATCATTACATAGTTCCGACGAAATATTTCTATTAATTTCTAAATGTATTTGCAAGATACATTTAGGTCCGAAGTAATAATTACATTATTATCTCCCAATTAACATGGCATGCCGACTATAGAATACTATAAAATTTTTTTGTTCCTAAGGTCGGCAGCCACCAAACCATGAAATGGAATTCTTTACGCAAAATTTTACACATTTAACATAAAGTTTCAATTGTTGCCTATCTTCTGAATAATTTTTTGTTAAAATACAACTTGAATTATTATAATTAATATCATCTCTAAACGTAGCCTTCCTTTAATTTTTTTTTTTTTTTCTAAAAACTGATATCAAAAATGTGTTGTTTAAGAACGGAGTAAATTGCCAATAAACTGCTACTATTAGTATATTTTGAACATTTACACTAAAAATATAAATATATTTTCATGGCAAAATTGATCTTACATCAATAATTAGTATTTGCTGTTGTTAATTATTTTAGTTTAAATTTAAAAATGCCGACTACTGGTACATGCCGACATTAGGTGCTCTTACCCTATAAAAAATAAAAAAAAATAAAAATATCAATAAATTTTTTTGTTTTAAAGTTTTATATTACATTGTGATATCACAGAAATTGCTTAGATAAATTTTGTAAAATTATGTATTTTATATCAAAGAAAAAGCTAAAAGTAATAAAAACTCAAGTAATTTAGCGGAATATGTAAACCATTTGATACCAAAACAATATTATATATACAAAATTCTCAACGCGATTGGTGTGAGAACTTTTTTAACGACCGCGAAAAATGAATTTCAAATTCCTTTATACCTTTATATAGTCTAGATGACATTGCTATGGTATTTTGGATATTTGCAAAAAGTAATAACCTAATGTACATGTTACATATGTTGTTCTGTTTATTAAAAAAATGATAAAAATTTAAATTTATATTTGCTATATACATGTAATTGAAAAGAAAAATAAAACATTTCAAATATGAAATTCATCGGCAAAACTAGCACGATTATATAGAGAACGATCTGCTACAGGATTACGACGATTTAACAAACCGAAACAACCTTTTCGGTAAATTACCAATCCTCCCAAAGTCAATGGAATACCTATTAACACTCCCACTAATATACCGATTAAAATTAAGCTATCGTTTCCGGGATGATTGGTGTTTTCACATATAAGTTCCTTATTGTTGGCACTCAACTCTAGGAGTGGCTTATTTTTCCATTCCAATGGAGTGGCACAATCAACGTTGTGTATTAGTAATGGAGTGGTATTATTTATTTGTTTCATCAACGAATGAATAAACCAACTATTGGTGCAATCACATGCCCATGGATTAAAGCGTAAATCGATTTCAGTAATTTTCTGCCAGTTTACTACCCAATTGTGCTCAATTTTGGTAAGGTTATTATTATGTAAATAGAGCTGTATGAAATAAAAAGAAAACGTTTTAAATAGTAATAAAATAACTTTATTCTGCACCAAAACAAACCTTTTTCAATGGTGGATAATCAAAAATATCTGGATTAGTAGTATTTTTTGTAAACGCAAACTCATCTATATGTGCCAAATGAGGATTATTGGCAGCAATTAAAGTAGTTAGATCTATAAAATTATTATTAATTTTAATTATTATATTATGCATTTTAGTTTCAGTTCTATTCGCACTTACTCTGCAAATCGCTTAAAGCCCATGGTCCAATTTTAGTAACATCTGGCAAGTAAGAGATACTTAAATATTCCAATTCTCCTAACGCTTTAAATACGCTGTAAAGATATACATACATATGTATGAAAATGAAAATATTTTTGGGTATTAAAATAAATTTTAAATAGTACTTTTTTCACCCTCAGAGTAGTAAATTCAAAAGCTTTGATAGCTACTTATTTTTTATTTAGTGCAAAACACAAAGATTGTAATTTGTGGACTCAAAACGAAGGATTAAATACGACAACGAATCATAAAATGATTTTGTTCAGATTAAATATTATAGTTATTAAAATAAACTTAAAGAGAAAAAATATTAAAATTCCTTAAAATCGAGCATTTCAACTTTACCTTTTATAACATATATTTTATAACCTTATGTCTTTAAAATTTGGAACATTTTCACATCATTTTAATTTACAGAGCATAGAAACTTCTAGTTTTTAGTAATGTTTGTATATTTAAGATTTTATAACTTTATAAATTAAACCTACAGCTCAAATGTTTCTATAATATAGTTCTATTTGCCTATAAACTTATTTAAATTGGCCTAATTACGTATCTATTTTTTTGGAAACTCGAAGCCCCAGCATTTAGTCGAAGATAGTGCTCATTACAATTTCAATATTGTTTCTGAACACCATAGCTGTAACTTATGAATGAAATAAAAAATAAAAATACTTTTTATTTCATTTCTAGTTCTTATTTCTAATTAAAAATATTTGTTAATCAATCTATTATCTTTTGAATAAAAATATTAAGGATTTCTATTTATACTAAAACAATTGAATTTATTATAAATTTGTATCTGATTGAACAAAATAAATTAAAAATTAATACATTTTATTTAACCAAAAGAAAAACAAATATATTTTTATAAGAAGATAATCAAAAGTTTTTTATTTGACTATTTTAAAGTTTACTAATATTCATATGTATTTTATTTAAATAAAAAAAGTTCAACAAATTTTTCTGATTTTTATTCAAAAACTTTATATTCAAATAGAAACATTTAAAATAAATATTTTTATTATTTTATTCAACAAAAACTCCAAAAAATAAAAATATTCAGCCTCAAAAGGCTTGAATAACAAAAAATTATAAAATTTTTTCAAATATTCAAGTATAAAAAAAATATTTTACTTATTTTTCTTTTTCAAAGTAAACTTAAAACTATTCAAACAAATTCATGTTGAATAAAAATATTCAAAAGTTTTCTATGAATAAAAAAAATTGAATGTTTTAAAACAGATATTATTTTATTTTTAAAATGGAAAATAAAATAAAGAACAATTGTATTCAAACTAAAGAAATAAAATATATTTTAAAATTAGTTAAAGACTTAAGAATTTGATTTATATTTTATAAATTTATATTCGAATACTTTTGTGGAAATATTATTTTATCTAACTTATTAACAAATGGAATAATATTTAAATAATTTTTATTCAAATTAATTTCAAGTAACTGAAAATCATATTACAAAGAGTATAAAATAATTTTAAAGAAATTTATTTCTAAAAATATAAATAAAATATTAAAATAATTTATTTTTAACAAATATTTTGATTGAAAATATTCACAATGAACAGCTATGCTGAACACCAATTGTAAATATGTATAAATCAAAGTTGTTAAAGTACATGGATATCTATTCGAAAATTATATATCTCCAAAACATATTTTCATTTTAAAATTTTCTTTTTATTTCGAATTCTTGAATATCCAGCTAATCGTTTGATAGTATCAAATGATTTGAGGGAGTACTTCGATACTTTTGAATGTCAAATATTATCAAAAAAAAGTACTATAGTATCAACTTTTCCATCCCTGATCTCGCCTATTATGCATAGCACTTGTTTTGGTATTATTACAACATTTTTAACAGAAGTTCTCACAAGCACTTGCTTCGCTACTCACTTTATTTATTTTCCAATTATTTTATATATTTATAAAAAACGTAAAAAGAAATTCATACTCAACAAAAAATTAGGAAAATGATAAACAAATTTGAGAATCAGATTTGTAATAATTTAATAAAAAATGTATTATTTAATTTGAGAAAGCCTTTATCTTCCAATTATTGTCAGACGTTTGACATAACTGAATCGTTTGAGATCCATTGATTTTTGGAGTATAAAATTCCCATACATTTTGCTGAAGTATGTACATTTTCATGGGCCACAGTACATCTGAAGTTCGATTTAATATTTTTTAGTATCCGCTATATTTTAGGACGATATAGTAAATTTATAAGAACAATTACAGCAACCATCTTCTAAAGATAATTATCTTTTTTGTACATATTGTCGAGAAATCTTTTGCTGGTCCACATCAGAGTATTCGCAAATCTTATTATTTTTTTTTTTTTTAATGAAGCTTTACTTTTCAAAATTTACACTTCCGGATACTCTGACATATACAAGGAAGCAATTTCTCCATATTTTAAGCAGCATATATGAGTACATATCTTTAGCTATTATGTATATACTTAATTAACTGATGATGCTAAATAAAAATGTACTTCAGAAAAATTGTGGGAAATTTTGCAATCTACGAATGTTTTAATGATATTAAAAATTACTTTTAAAAAATTAAAGCTACATAAAAACTAAATGCCAAAATTAGATTTTTTCCATCAAGTTCCTAGTACTCAAGTACCTTTTCCTCTGGAATACTTTGAATTTCTAAAGGAATTTTTTACACGAGTATTTTCAAAACATATATGTATTAATGAAATTTCGCCTCCTTATAATACTTATATAAAAAAATAATATCATTTCAATTGATTCAGATATAAGGAAGAGAAATTAATTAAAATTTTAATATTGCCGAGGTGCCAAACCTTGTTTTCAAAATTCTGCATTGTTTTATAGTAGTATTGGGTATTATTTAATTAATTGTTACTTACTTCGTATTATCAAAATCCATTAAAGGATTTTCATCTAAAACTAATTTCTTTAAGTGCTTGGCAAGAGTCAATGCAGCTGGTATAGTTTTGAATAAGTTTCCGGTTAAAATTAAGGTTTCCAATTCAATGGGAGTGTGGAATATAGTTTCAGGAAGATCTTTAAGTTCCATGTAAGATAAATCCAAAGTCTAAACAATTAAGGATGTGAGTGATGTTGTTAATATTGTAAAATACAATTTCATGATATATGTATATAAAAAAGTGTACCTACTTTTAATGAATTCAAACTTGCTATAGCAATGGTGGTACTTGTATCAATAACATGGAAGGTGTTTTTGCATAAAATTAATGTCTCCAAATCGGGTAAATGTTCAAATAGATCACTACTCAAGGAATGCATTTCGTTATAGGCTAAATCAAGAGTTCTTAAATTCTTCAGAGGATCATATTTATCACCGCCATACATTCCCTGGAATATATCAGGATTGAGGGATTTTGACGTCAATTTATTATTTGACAAGTCCAAAATAGTCAGTTGAGTTAGATTTTGAAAAGCTCCAATGCTAATGTTATTGATTTGATTAAAACTTAAGTACAATGATTTCACCGGATACGTTGGTAATACAGGTATGTATGATATGTTATTGTGATTAAGTTTTATTATTTCAAATAACACATCCCCATTTTGTAATGTCTGCCATTCCTCTTCAGAGAACACAGATGTCATCGATTTATTGCTACAATCGATTTGACGGTAATCAATGTCACATATACATTTTTTGCACAATTCACTATCTTTTATTACTATTTTTGGCTGAAATAAAAAAAAAAAATAATTAATAAATAAAAGGAAATTTAAATTTATAATATTTATGTTTCATACTTTTAGGATGAGTTTTAAATTCTTTTAAGACCAAAAGGTAAAATAATGGTAAAGCGGTTCTTTAAAATAGTCTCTTTAAAATGATAATGCAGTGAAAGGTAAAAAATTAAATCAACAGTTTATTGAAGGTGAAATTGATGGAAAATCAAAATATAAAAACTCAAATTCTACGTAAAGTTAGAAAAACAAATGTAACAAAATATTACACAAATACTTAAAATTCATATTTGTTTAGTTTTATGTTAGGAGATTTTAGGAGATGTCATGTTAGCGTTTTTAGTTAAAGATTTTCATCTTTTTTATTCTTTTGGTTAAAAATTATATTTTAATGAATCAACTTTTAATTTAATGTTATTAACAAATAATATTTAATATTAATAATATTTTATTTTTATTTTGTTAACAAAAAAAGAACAAAACTAGCAAGTTTTTATTTTTATACATAGATCAGCGTTTTTTTAATTTAATGTGGGGACATTACTTTTTGTTGTTTGTAATTTGCGGTCCACACGAGCCTTTTTCTTGTTCGCACATTGAACAAAATGTTGTGCGCACATGCATTTGGATAGTGTGGACTCAAGTTGTTCATGTTTTGTTCTTGTTCGCACACCGTTGTTCGTACAATTGTTCGAGCAACCATGTCTGCCATCAAACGTCATTTTGTATGCGGAAGAAGAGGCACTGCATGTAAAAGTATCGAAACGACACTGACAGCAAACAAAAAATTATGATTTGTTCGACAAATGTTCTGCCCACTGAAAACAAAATGAAAAAAATTGTGTGTGTTGCTCTCCCGACGTATTGTTCTTGTGTGAACAAGAAAAAGGCTAGTATAGACGGTACGTAAACAAAAACCTGCAAAATTTTGCAAAATGTTGTTCGCGTACTTTTTTGAATATTTTTTAATTTGAGAATAAATTGATTTTTACTCTCTCAAAAAAAAGTTGGTGGAAAGTACGCAAACACACCTAATAAAAAAACAACAGAGATTTGTTCTCTCAATTGTTTTCATTAAATGTTAAATTTTGTTCATTGAAACAATAAAAAATTAAATAAAAAATGTAAACAAACACACATAGAAATAAATACCAAACAAAAAAAGATTTGACAGTTATCACAAATAAAGCCCAAATTACAATAGCGCGTAGTCAGCAACAGTATCAGCAAAAATTATCACTGTCAGCACAACATGTTGCTGCCGTTATAATTACAATTCAGCGTAGGCAGCCACAATTTACAACCACCATCTAGCTTTGTTCTACTTGTGTATTTTAGCCTCTCATTTATTTGCTCACTCTCTTTGTCTCGCTCTCAATCTGAGTGCAGCGCAGTGAATTTAGAAACAGGGCTAAATGAAACAGCACTGCAAACTGCTGCTGACCAAATGTAATCAACACCATAACAAACAGTGCATTCTAAATAATCAGCTGATTATGGCAGCACACACTGCTGCTGACTACGCGCTATTGTAATTTGGGCTTAAGAAAAAAAGTCAGCTGTATTTTCAACTACCTAATAGTTAATATGCCTAAAAATTTTTTTTCTAATAATTGTTAAGACAATTTGCCATTTTCTTAACATCAGTGTTGCCAGAAGATGTAATTGGTAAAGTGTTAAAACGTCCAAAAAATTATGCTAAATTGTTCTACAGCAGAAAAGAAAATTGTTTTGCAAAGAAAAATTAATATTTTTGTTGCTTTTGTTTCATAAAAAATATAGTACAAATGACAACTTATAGAAATGTTTTCTTCAGAGTTAATGGTAATATTGGGAAATAAAGTAAAAACGGGGCTTATATTTTAAAACTGAAAACTAATAACGTCTAATTTACTAAGAAATCTTTCAAAAAATCAAAAATTATTTAATTAAAAATTTCTGCAAAAAAGTGCTAAAAGCATTTAGCATACAGTGGCGGCCATGAGGTTAGCACACATCATATCAACTTTTTTTAAAAGAAAATTATTTCGTCTAATTACAATTATTTACTAAAATTTTTGCTTTTTAGTTTTATTTATGGCGTCTGCAATAAGCCCCGTTACTTTTTTGTTTTTTTGCATTCTATCGCAATTCTACTTTTAATTTTTAATTTAAGTGCAGTAATAGGCAAAATAAGCTGATCACAATTTTAGCACAAGCAAGTATATTTAAATTTTTTGTATGTTTTTGTGAAAATAAATAATCAATTGGTAAGTTTAGATATTATTTCATTAATGAAGATAAAAAGTTAAATAAATAAACATTATTTAGACATGCCTAAAAAAAAGTGGTGTACAGAGGAACAACGTAAGATTATTGAACAGATGTACTCAAGAGAAATAAGCATAAGTGAGATTGATAATACTTTGGAATGTTCCAGAAAGATGGTTTATAATGCACTAAACCATATTCGGAAGTATGAAACATTTAAAAATGTTACACAAGCTCCTAGTCCAAGAAAAACGTCACTTAAATAGGATTCTTTTTAATATAATGGTATCAACGTGTCCTACAGAACAATAAGAAGAAGACTTAATGAAAAAAATTTACGTGCATGCATTTCTCAGCATAAGCCACACGTTTCAAATAAGAACCTACGGGATCGGTTGTACTTTGCTCGTGAGCATTTGGAAAAGCCAATGTCCTCTGGAGTGATGAATCCAAGTTTCGTATATTCGGATCGGATGGTAAGAGGTATGTATGGCGTCCTCCAAACATGCAACACAATCCAAAGTACACTTCTAAAACAATAAAACACAGTGGAGGAAATGTGATGGCGTGGACAGCTTTTTCTGGACATGGCGTTGGTCCTATATGCAATATTAATACACGTATGGACCAATATGTATACCAGAATATACTACTAAGTACATTGATACCTTATGCAGAGGACAACATTCCACTTAGATGCAGTTTTATGCAAAACACTCCTCACGCTTAGTGAGGAGTTGCTTGGAAGAGAATAGGATCTCAATCTTATTGAGAACCTTTGGAATGATGTGGAGCAGCACGTAATGAGAGCAAAACCTAAAAATTTGGCCTATTTATGGACAGAAATAGAAAAAGCTTGGTATGCTATTTCAGTGGAGCGCTGTATGGGACTTGTGGAAAGTATGCCAAGGAGATTGGCAACTGTAATACAAAATAATGGATACCCAACTAAGTACTAAGTTTATAGTGAAATAAGTTTTTTGTTTTCTTACTTTTTTAAATGTGAATAATTTTTTTTTTATTTTGTGCTAAAATACTGTCCAGTGTTTTTTGACGGTTATTCTATTCTGAACAGAAAAACAGCAAAGATATATAAGGGAATGACAATGAATATATTGTGATGTGATCTTAGCAAGACATGTTACACGTATATAAAAGAAATATTAAAAAAATAAAGAAATACAAGAAATATTTGCTTTTAAAGATAGGCAGTAGCAAGTGTTCTAACCTCATGGCCGCCAGTGCATTTTAACCTCTTCAGATGCTAAATCTACCATTAAAAGTGCTAAAATGGCAACACTGCTTAACATATAGGCGGCTAAAATGAAAGACCATGTAACTAACATTTCTTACATACTACGTAGGTTTCGATGTACCTGATATAACTTGATATAAACTTAACACCGCTTTACTAACCACTGTTAAGCAAAATAGCTTACAGTTTTATTTAAAAACGATAACTTGCTTACTATCTATATCTTTGCTAACCCATTGTTCACTTTATTTATTTTAATATTGGTTTGACCCTACTTTAAAGCTATTTTAAAATTATTTCCGTTTTTAAATAAAAACAAAGGTTGACGGTTTTTTGAGAAGAGTATACAATTTTGGCCTTATATGTATAAAAGGACTATCAAAGATCAAAATTGGCATGGACCAGGTCCTAAATTTTTAATATAAAAAAGTTTCAATTATATTATTAATTATATATGTAGAAATATTTGAACAAATTATATTAAAGTAATATGGCCATGCTGTTATATTTCTTATACACAAAAGAAATCGTGTTATTTCAAATTTGAAATAGTTTTATGCATGAGTCATTTTTATAAAAGTATACTTCACAATTTCACAAGAAATGGTAACCTATTAAACACAGGTGCCATATAAGGCTTGAGATATAACTTTATATTTTACTTTAGTTAAATTAAAAGAAAAACAACTTATGAAAACCGGTCCGTTTACATTCGAACTTTTGACTGTTCGTTAAACACTAAAACAATTTTTTACACATATAGTTTATAAATGGCGGAGATAATTCTTAAAAATCGACCTGATTTTCTGAAACTCCTAAATAATCTATTTTTTTTTTTTTAATTTAGCAAAGAAAAGTTCGGACTGTTTTTCTGAATCTTTGTGGTAAAGAAATTAATTCAATCAGCCCATTAATAACAGAGTTATCGGCTATAACGCATTTTAGCGAATCTCCAAGTCCAATACGAACTAGTTTATTTTCTTAAAAATAAATTAAAATTTTCTTAAACAACCGATTATTTGAAATAATTTTTTTTATTTATTTAATGTCCGCTTCTCTTGTAGTTGTTGTTTTCTTTTGTACTGAAAAACAAAAAGCAAAATAATTACCAAAAAATATAAATGGTTTTGCTATTAATGATATATAAAATGAAGTTTCATAAAAACTGAGATAAGAGGGTTTTGAATAAAGACCCTCGATATAAGGAATGCGCAAGAAAAAATCCGTGCACAAATATGCTTATAGAAACTAAACATGTGGGCGAATTTTTTTAAAGTGATTTTTTTTATTAATGACTGTTATGTTCAAGTTCTAAACATAAAAAATAAATTAGTTCCTGTTGGTTTTTAAGGAAATATCTGATCTTTTCCAGAATTATTGTAATTAAAGGTTTTATTGTGTTTCGGTCACTTTTTTGCACGAATAAGTCCACTTATTTTTAAACTCCGTTTCATATTATGCTGAGCTTTTAATGTCCTTTAAATTATTTTTTATTTAAGTCCAATATCTTTCAATTGCACGGAGTTTCGGACAATTTGATGGATTAGCCTCTTTCGGTATAAACTCTTACAATTTCTTTGTTACAACTCCATTGTTTCGTTGTTTTAATGAGAAGAAGCGGAAACAGGCCAGAACACAGCGGATACACTAAATTTTTATTAGGAAAGGAAGAAGTCTTTTCCAAAGGCATTCATTCACGTATATTTCTTTGTTAATGCAACCATTTTTTAAGAATGAAGTGCTTTATTCCTGCGTATGCATATGACTTTCCAAATCAAAAAATTCTTGGAAATTTCGCTTTCTTTGATACACGAAATTTTTCTGCCATAATCCCACTAGCATCTGCGACATAGAATTCCTGGCTAGGAAGTTGAAAAAAGTCACCCTGTACGTACTACGTTTTACCGTCTACTATACAGAAATAAAATTTCTGAACAAATACGTCCGAAGTACTTTCACGTTATTATACCCTTCACCACAGGTGTAAAGGGTATATATAAGTTTGTCATTCCGTTTGTAATTTCCACAATTTTCGTCGGAGAGCAGAAAAGTTTATATTTTCGGAATCCTTGTAAGAAGCGATGACGATTGGACCATGTCCGTCCGTCTGTCCGTCCGTCCGTCCGTGTGTCGGTTGAAATGGCGTTTATGAAGCCCACCGATAACTGACATATATAATATGTATGTCAAACGATCGGATATGCTTTCGAGAATTTTGCTATTGGAATTCAGCAAGATAGGTTCAGACAATGCGGAGATATGTTCAAAAAACCGGTTTTTTGAACCGGTTTTCCAGTTTCTGAAGCCTCTGTATACACTACGGACTTCGTTTTTACAAAGAATTCTCGGACATTTTTTTCTGAATTTTTGTTCTGAAAAAATGAAATAAATCGGTTCAGTAATAACTGAGATATCGGACAAAACGCATTTTTTATTTTTTGAAGCCTTGGTTTAAGCTATAGATTTTTATTTTTATACACATCGGTCACAAATATTTTTATAAAATTTCGGTTTTTTGAATCAGGAAGATCGGTTTATAAATGGTGGAGATATGCTTTAAAAACCGGTTTTTAGAACCGGTTTTTTAGTTTCTGAAGCCTCTGCATATACCAGGGACTTCGAATTTTTAAAGGGGGCTCGAAAATTATTTTCTGAATTTTTGTTCTGAAAAAATGAAATAAATCGGTTCAGTAATAACTGAGATATCGGGGAAAACGAATTTTTTATTTTTGAAGCCCTTGTTCAAGCTATAGATTTTTATTTTTATATAGATCAGTCATAAATATTTTTATAAAATTTCGGTTTTTTTAATAAACCAAATTCGTTCACAATCAACAGAGTTATGGCCCAAAAACAAATCTGTTAAGAATATAAATACACCAACAAAGCATTGTAATGACTATTAGTGACGTTTTTTGTTTTTTGTATAGACAAGTAGTTTAGTTATCAACAGCAGTAATATGATGAATAACAGTGTTGTTGTTGTTGTTCTTTGTATATGCAGTCTGTACAAAAATAAATAGATATGGAATTGTAGTTGTTTATTTTTAAAAACTAAAACATATCTGTTAAGAATATACATAAATACATACACAAACATGTATATTAAGCATTGTAATGACTATTAGTGACGTTTCTTGTTTTTTGTATAGACAAGTAGTTTAGTTAGCAACAGCAGTAATATAATGAATAACAGTGTTGTTGTTGTTCTTTGTGTATTCAGTCAGTTTGTACATACAAAAATAAATATATATGGAATTGTTGTTGTTTCTTTTTTAAAAGCAAAGCCTGTTATGATTGTTTTTTTTTTTCATATTCAAATTTTCGTAGTTTGAAAAAAATTTAGATTTAGAAAATATGCAAGCATACGTTAAGGCGAAAATTTTATTAATTGTCGGTAATATGGTAATATGATGTCGATAAGATGGTAATATGGTGAAGGGTATCAAAGATTCGGCACAGCCGAATCTTTTTTCAATTTCATTTTTTACCTACAAATTCTTGCTTGCGTTTTTATTAGGATTTTTTTCTTACTTTATAAGTCTTCAGGCTAGACTTAAAATTTTCCGATAAAGATTCAAAGCAATTAACTTTTTGTGACACTTTTCTTCCAGAGATGATGTGATTTTCTCTCAAAATACTTTCTATTTTGCCTGAGTCCTACAGCCTGAAGATACTATTTGTCTTCCATTACCAGGTTACCATTCAGTGATCCTGACTTCTTTGTATAATATTATGACTCAAGAAAATGTATTTTGCGGTACAACAGCCTTTGCAATTATTTTATATGACCAATGCAATATTTCATGAAAAATTTGAATTGTGTGTTTTGGTGTTTTTTGTTCAATTTCCATTTTAAGAAAAACTGATTTTGCTATTACCATGAAACTTAGCACATGACAAGCGAGCATAATGGCAAATATAAACCAGTTAACAGAACTATTAATTTTTCACCACATCAATCATAAGCAAAAGAGCATGGACGGATTATTTTCGTGCGCAGTTCTTATATACACTTTTTTGTATTATTTTTAAATGATTGACTTCAAAATACATTCAATAAGTATGTATGTACTAGGTATGATAAAAGGAACTAGATTATTCAAATCGCGGGATTTTATAACTTAAAATATTGTTTAAACTATTTTGCAAATATGTATGTTTGTATGTATGTAATTTAGGATTATAACTATTTTGGACCTTAAAGGACCAAAATAAAAACTATTTTTTTTTAAAGCAATTTGAACAAATATCTACGGTTCAAATAATAAAAATACAAACAGTTATAGCTCTAATATATACATGTAAGTGCAAAAAAGCAAAGACCAACTTTAATACAATATAGCTTCAGCTATGAATTGGACATTATTAAATGGATATGAATAAATGAATGTCGTGCATACCTTAACTGTGGTTGCAGGTGCTTCAGTTGTTGCAGGAGTTTTAGTTGTTGCAGGTTCAGCTGTTGAGTTCTGAAATGGCACTGCTTTTTGTGTGGTATTATCAGCACCATTTGAAATACCTATATTACCAATAAGGAATAATATACTCAGCGTAACTATAACCAAATTACGCATCATTATTAAATTTTGGAACCTTTACTTTTTTGTTTCAATTAAAATTGGTTTATTTAAAATTCTTGCTTTCTGTGGAATGTAAAATTATCGATTTTTTTTATTAATACATTGGTGTTAGAATGAATATATTTTTATATTAGTGACTTTAAGTGTTAATTGATTACACAAAATAGATAATGACTCAGCCGACAATATAAAATTGGAAAATTATGTGTTATCAATAACTCGAAAGGCTGATCTTATCAAAATTTGTATTTTATCAATTTTGTATTTTGCAATTAAATTCAACACAATTTAGTATTAAAACAAAACTATTTCCGACAAACTTTAAGATTTAGCGATGATTTTAAAGTTTACCTTACGCTCTCACAATAAAAAAAGAACTGTCGACTTTTAATAACTCGAAAATGAAAGAAACAATATTTTTGTATTTAACAGTAGATGGTCGAGAGTCTTATCTGTGATTTATTCAACGATATACCCACCACATTTCGTTTTTATCTTATCAAAAAGTTAAAAAAAAAATAATAAATAAAAACAAAGGTTCATAATTCTCATTTTTGTAATATGTATTAGTTTATTAACATTGTTTTTACAAATGCATATGTACATGAATATTTAAGGCGCTTTTGAAATAGGTGGTACCAGCGTTGCCATAACGGCATTTAAAGTGCAATTCTAGCATTTATTTTTCGGGTACTGCACCTTTTTGCGAAAAAAAGGTGCTAGATGCTGTTTAGCACCTTTTTATACTTTTTTATAAATAAAATGAATTTTTTAGCATTAAAAGTGCATTTCTAGCATTTATTTTTAGTTTTTGCACTTAAATTTTAATTCTGGATAAATAAAGCACAAAATAGCTAAAAATATCTTTGTATAGTTTACCGATCAAATCTTTTTTTTACAACTCCAAAACTAATAGTATTAAGGTATGGTCAGACTAGTCAAAATGACGTAACTACTATAAAAATATTTTCTGACCTCCATTTTAATGAAAACATTTTTTACTAGTTATTATTCATAGTTGACATTTTACCAAATTTAGAACGATGCTGATTTCTTTTACAAAACATTTGCAATATCAAACAACTGTGAACAATTATTTGTAAAAGTAGTGGTTGCACAATTTTGGTCAAATATTTGACAAATGTGAACATAGTTTTAGAAAAATACCGATTATAAGTAAAACCATTATCAAAAAAAAAAAAAAAAAAAAAAACCCGAAATGCAATAAAAGCTCCTACATAGGGAATAAAATATTTTATCCAATACACGAATTAAAAAAGCCTTTAACCTAAACTCTAAGAGATGAACCCAATATTTGTTTAAGCTAAATTTTATATTCCAGTTCTTCATGCGCAGTGCTTATATTTCTATAAATTAATAGGGGTTTTCATTCAAACACATGATAAATATACAAGCTCGTAAAAAATTTGTCAAACTTTATTTGAAAAATTATTTACACAACTTATAAATGTTTACTCTTCAATTTCAATGTGTAAACGAATTCTTAAACTTTTATTTTTGAAAAGTCAGATTTGAAAAATGAAAATTTTATTAATTTAAAATTTTTATATTCAAATGGATAAAAAAAAACAAAGCATAAAAATAAAAAAGGTTGGATGGAAACTTATTTTATTTGCTAAAATGTCCGAAAAATTAATAAGAGAATACCACTTATTTACAAGGGGCGTTCATGCAACATGCAAGTAATACGTATAAATTTACGAGTTGTCTAGATTTATCCGGTTGAATGAAACCCCTTAATGTTCTTATATTTAGCACTTTTTTCTAAAGAATTGCACTTTTTAACAATCATTTAGCACTTATTTTTACTAAATTGCACTTTTTTAATAACCATTTAGCACTTTTTCTCAGAGAAGTTCTGGCAACACTGGGTGGTACCACTAGCACAGCTAATTTTTTTATCAAACAATCGTCAAAACTTTGTCTGAATTGTAGATTTATCTCTAACAGCCGTATTTAAAAAAAAGTTTTTAATTATGCTAGCTAATACACAATTTAGCTCTTATATGGCAATCAGACTTACGCAAAATTACGTACTTTCGTGATTTCGGCCGAAATCAAGTTGTAATTATGTAATTTCCCATACATTTTGACAGTTGCGAAATTACATAATTTTGTGTAATTTCGACGAAAATATATTGAAATTACGGTGCCCATCTCCGTTCAACTCTGTACATGATTGAAAAAAATACATTTTTTGCAACTGTGTACAACATATTTCATAGTATAATTAGAAAGTATACTCGTAAGATTTTTGTAATATTTTTTAATGCATGCTCCCACATTACTTCTAAAATAAAAAACAAAACAATACAAAACAAACTATGTAAAAAAAATTATTTGATTTGAATTGAAACAAAACATGCTATGTTTTCTTTGAGAAATTATTGCTTATAAGAGATAATGTTAAATAAAAAACATCAAATCAAAACTGTGAATTAAGCATGAATTAGTTGGTTGTTTATGTGAGCTGATCGTTTATATTGTTTATATTGTAATGCTAATAATTATTGAAACTTCACGTTTATGTGATATGATGTCTGATTCTGTTGAAAACAAAATTTTCTTACGTTGTTCCCATAGTATAATTATAAAGTATACTCGTAAGAACAGCTGTTTTAAAATTTTTTCATTGGAAAACCTCGCGGTACTGTCAAATTGTTTTTGTATTCATATGTAAAATTTTTTCAAGTTTTTTATCTCTTGCTCTCCTTTATTCTCTCATTTTTCCGTTCAAAGCATTTTGACATTGTGGGCAGTAGTTTTACACTAACAAAATACAAGCAATTTTTGTTTTTGTAGATGTGCGAGTACTTTATTATTATACCATAGTATCATAATAATGTATACTCGTAAGACCAGCTGTTTTACAATTTTTTCATTGGCAAACCTCGCGGTACTGTCAAATTGTTTTTGTATTCACATGTAAAATATTTTTTGAGTTTTTTTCTCTTGCTCTCTTTCGTTCTCTCATTTTTCCGTTCAAAGCATTCTGACATTGTGGGCAGTAGTTTTACACTAACAAAATACAAGCAATTTTTGTTTTTGTAGATACTCGCACATCTACAAAAACAAAAATTGCTTTATTATTTTACTATGTTATTATACTATGGTTGTTCCGTGACAGTTGTTAGCAGTGTTGCCAAACAATCACTTTTTTCTTACAATTAAACAAATACTTAACGTCGAGTCTATATTAGAGAAATTCCTATAAAGACAAACGTCAAATTTTTGTTTGAGTTGCAGATAATTTTTTATCTCTGTCAATTATAGGGGAAAACGTATGTCATAATAAGCCATTCAAAAAGTACCAACAACAATTAAGATGGCGTCTTTTACTAAGCATTATCAAGACAAAGTTGTCAGAGCTCGAGCGCTGACAATTTTCTTTTAACGCTACAATAACACTGACAAATTCAGTCTACATTAGACAAATCCTTATCTTGATAAAATTTTGACGTTGGTGTTGATAAAAATTTGTCTAATGTAGACTCAAAGTAACGAAATAAAAAGGAAAAGCGACTAAATAAACAAAGAAATAAATGAACAAAAATAATTAAATATGAAAACAATTAAATAGATAAATATTTGGCATGTTTAATTTCAATCAGAGTTGCATTTTTAGGTTTTTTCTAGTAAATATTTTATGGTAACTCTGTGTTTTGTCTAACAAATGCCAAAAACATATGTCACGTTATTAATTCTGGATAATTGCACAAAATTCTTCCCGTAAATAAACGGGACATCAACATCACATAAACAACAAACTAACCCGGCCTTAATTGTCATTTCGTTACATCTTATGTGAACAGAGAACGTAACAATTATGTATTTTTAAATTAAAAAAAAAAAACAGATAATAATTACGCTTTCAAATTTTTCGCTCAGAAAATTTTGATTATTTTTTATTTTAATTATATTTAGTTATATCTAAAATGAAATAAAATTTGTTTTATTTGTAATATGTATTTTTATTTACTTTTAATTACATACCTATATTATTTACATTTTTATACCCACCATCAAAAAGATGATGGGTATAAAAATTTAACCTCCCATATAAGGTGAAACTTCAACGAAATTGTGTTCAAATAGTTCAAGGACTAATGTAAACTAGGAAACAAAAAATGGGCGTGGTCCGCCCACTATACCGCCAACCTCTCATATAATGTAAAATTTGAAAAAGTTGATGGATATATAGTTTTTCACTAAAAAAATACAAGCAATTGTTGTTTTTGTAGATGAGCGAGCACTTTATAATTACTGGGGATGGAAAAGTTGATACTATAGAGTCATTCCATTTAAAACCAACCAGCTGATTTTCTCACCTCTTCCGAATTTGATAACATTTGGTACAATCATTATTCTTGTCAAAAGTAAAACTAATTAAAAATTTCAGATAATTTCATCAGTGGTTCGCGAAATATCGCGATTTGAAAGTGTAAAATAGCTAAAAATATGTACAAAATTGTGTACACATAATACAAATACCTTAAAAAAAGGACGAAATTTAGTGATGTTAGCAAATTTTTGAAACCGGTTAACCGACACAAAAAAAAACGGATAAACCGGTTAACCGAAATTGAATATTTCAAATAAACCGTTTCGAAAATAACCGAAATTTGAAGAAAAAACTGTTTTTTCGGTTAACCGGTTTATAAACACTAATTATTATATGAACTATTTTTATATAAATTTTGAAATGCAATAAATAAATTCTAATATTTCTTTTATAATTTAAATTAACAAAAAATGCAATTTTAAATAATTTGATATAATTGTAATGATATCCATAGCTAAATATGTAGTGTTGTGGTAGGAATCGTGGGATTTAGGGACAGGTATTGAAATTCGGGTATTTCCCTGTCAAGGTGTCTGACATTATGTCAGTGGGTGGGAACAATTGTACCCTGGATGGTACTACAACTTACCATTCTCAGTTTTTACAACGAAATATATGGGCTTGAAGTGCAAAAAATATATGGGAACCAACTGTACCTTAAATATAGCTAGCGGGGAAACGTTTTACATGCCTCTTAATCACATATTTTTATACCCACCATCAAAAAGATGGGGGTATATTGATTTTGACATTCCGTGTGTAATATGTCGAAGGAATCATCTATGACCCCACAAAGTATATATTTTCTGGGTCCTGGTTAGATTCTGAGTCGATCTAGCTATGTCCGTCCGTCTGTTGAAAGCAGGGTAGAGCTCGAACGGGGCAACGTAGGGAGACGAAATTTGGCACAAATATTTATCTTATATAAGGTTTGTTTGGTGTTGAAAATGGTCAAAATCAGTTAATAAACAAAAATGTTATGGGCTTAAAACTAGAAACACAGGGTGTCCGTTAAATACTTTTCTGTTGATATTTCTTCAATAAAAGCACGCACGACAACGAAATTTTGAACGTATAGTTTGGGGGTCTATATAAACTCGGAAACAAAAAATGGGCGTGGTCCGCCTACTTTACCGCCCACCTCTCATATAAGGTGAAAATCAACGAAATTGTGTTCAAATAGTTCAAGGACCAACGCAAAGTCGGAAACAAAAAATGGGCGTGGTCCGCCCACTTTACCGCCCCCTTCCATATAACGTAAAATTTGAAAAAGTTGATGGTGGGTATATAGATTCGGCCGGGCCGAATATATTCGCGCTTGTTTTTTTTTTATTTCGGCCTAAAATCGATACTTTAAAATTGAGAAACAATTTTTTTATTCATGTGAAGCTGACGCGTAACAATCACAAATTTAATATATTGTCTAATTTTTACAAATTGAATATAAGCCTTCGATATACTACAAATTAAATATAACCCTGTCAAATAATTATACATATGTGCAATATTTGTTTTCTGGTTAATATATATTCCATGAGTGATACACATATTTTTGGGCCATATTTTTTTTTTTAATTTTTATCTATTGTCCCTATTTGCAAAATTTTAGGTTCCTCTTGGTATTTTATTTGCAGTACCGTTATAATAAACACATCATTGGCTAAATTTTAAAATAAAATAAAAATAGTTATATGTGAAAATTGATTTTTTTACTCAGCGGAATTTCAAATAGTCCACAGTTTGTACTGTTTAACCAATTAAAGTTAAAATAAAAATTATTTGGCAAGTACCTGAGACGATTAGAATTAAACGATACTTTTTTTGTTTTATGGTTAACATTATAGGCAAAACATATCTCCTAGCACTGAACTTTCGTATAAAGTGTTGAAATCATTTAAGTAGAAGTGCTTTCAAAAAAATCTTAAAATTCAATAATTTGAAAATGGTTGATCTTAGAGTTTTGGCTTTTTTATATTTAATTAAACAGGAACTGAAAAAGAGCTGAAAAAGTCATGTTGTCATTAGAAGGAATTACTTAGTGGTGAAATAGAGCTGCAGAAGTTATTATACCCACCATCAAAAAGATGGGGGGTATATTGATTTTGTCATTCCGTGTGGAACATGTTGAAGGAATCATCTAAGACCCCACAAAGTATATATATTCTGGGTCCTGGTTAAATTCTGAGTCGATCTAGCTATGTCCGTCCGTCTGTTGAAAGCAGGATAGCGCTCGAACGGAGCAACGTAGGGAGACGAAATTTGGCACAAATATATGTCTTATATAAGGTTTGTTTGGGATTGAAAATGGCTCACAAACAAAAAAGTTATCGGCTAAAGACTAGAAACACAGGGTGTCCGTTTTATACTTTTCTGCTGATATTTCTGCAACAAAAGCATGTACGATAGCGAAATTTTGTACATATAGTTTGGGGATCGATATAAACTCGGAAGCCAAAAATGGGCGTGGTCCGCCCACTTTACCGCCCACCTACCATATAAGGTGAAAATCAATGAAATTGTGTTCAAATAGTTCAAGGACTAATGCAAACTCGGAAACAAAAATGGGCGTGGCCGCCCACTTTACCGCCCACTTTACCTCCTAAAAACTAGAAACACAGGGTGTCCGTTTTATACTTTTCTGCTGATATTTCTGCAACAAAAGCATGTACGATTGCCAAATTTTGTACATATAGTTTGGGGATCGATATCAACTCGGAAGCCAAAAATGGGCGTGGTCCGTCCACTTTACCGCCGACCTCCCATATAAGGTAAAAATCAATGAAATTTTGTTCAAATAGTTCAAGGACTAATTCAAACTCGGAAACAAAAAATGGGCGTGGTCCGCCCACTATACTGCCCACTTTACCGCCCACTTTACCGCCCATTTTAACAAAAATTCTGTTTTAGCCTTATTAAAATATAATAAAAATGCTTTAAAATTTGTTAAATTTTAATTTTCTTAGAAATTATTAAAATTTTTTGCAGCTAAAAATTCATTTATTTTCACTTTTTTGGAAGTAATTATTAAGAGCTTCCAAAAAAGTTTAAAATATGCACTTTGTTCTAATTTTGAAGAGGTGAAACTGTCCTTTTTTGGAAGCTCTTGATCGTTATTTTACTGGGTTGATATTATATTATAGTTCACAGAAAAATAAAATGTTTATAGTTCTAACAAAGAATACTAAGAATAGAAAATAGTACTCTTTCCTACAACAACAACATTTCTCTCTCTTCACATACAAGTTCTGTGTGAATTCAACACACTTGTGAGAGAGAGAAACAACACAAAGTAAACAAATATTTTCCTTAAAATTTAAGGAAAATTACACACGCGACACATTTTTCCACTAACACACGATATTTTAATAATTTTTTCACAGACGTTTATTGTACGCCCGATACACGAATATTTCCCTCAAACTGAAAAAATATTTTTTAATTTATTTTTGACATTCCTTTTTTTATGTTGAAATTTAAATTGAACGAACAATGTTGCTACTTTTGGTATTAAAAATAAAACAGAATTTAAAATAATTTTAAATTATTTTCATATTTATCAACAAAAAGCAAAAAAAAAAAAAAAAAAATGTAATTATATTACTATTTGTGGATGTAACCCGCATCAAGAGATAAAAATCTGCGAATATAATTGTGATGAATTATATTTAATAATTTGTAAATACTCTTTTGTGCAACTATGTATGATGAAAAATGAAAAGTGAAAATGGTTTCAGCACTAATACATATAAATAAAATTTGACTAACACAATCTTAAAGTTAGGTTTTTTTGACAACAGAGTTAGGTTTTTTTGACAAGCCTTCTTTTCTTAGTATTCTTTGGTTCTAACCATTACTTATGAACTCGTGGACCTTTTTTGATAAGACTTTTATTAGAGGTTTGATAGCTGTTTTAGTCACTTTTTTGGAACAGTATGCCCATCTCCTTTTAAAATTTTCGACATTTGTGTTCTTCAATTATATTTTCACAAGAGCCTAATATCTCTCCAATGTCTTAGCTCTGGACAATTTGAAGAATTGACCTCTTTTGGTACAAAAACTATGACATTGTTTGGTAACACTCCAGAGCTTTCTAACGGTAGTGACATGATGCCAAATCGGGCCAAAAATATGTAGACAGATTGCGCTCTCTTATGAAAGATACATTTTTTGCAAACATTCTTTGATGTATAATTCAGTATTTATAGAGTTGACTGTAACAAATGACTTTCTTGTTTTGCAGCAACTGCATAAAGCTTGCCATACCAGGATTTTTTAAAGAAAATTTTGTCTGCTTTTGGGTCTTAATTTCCTCGAGCAATTGGTAGGACCAATTTTTTGTTTAAATTTGTAATAATTTATAGCATGTGCATCTTTTTCGTCACTCATTTTGGACAAACTCATGACAAATCAACATGTCTGTCAATAACTGACACATTTTTCAAAGATAACTAGTTCAAAAAACAAAAAACAAGAAAAAAAAAAAAAAAATAATAAAAATAAATATTGCTTCCGAAAAAAGTTATGAGGCAAAATGTGTGTTAAGATTTTTTCGAACGCACTCTTAATACCATTATTTATGTAAAATCTTGCAAAAAGGTGTCTAAATAAAGGCATATCATAATACTGCTGCAAAATTTAAAAATCTGTGAAATAACCAGAGTTTAAAAATTAGTAATAGCATAATTAACATTTTTTGATGTGAAACATACTAAAAATATACCACAATTAACGAGCGCCATATATGTTTTCACTTGTACATTTACATATTTTTATTTTCAAAATATATGTTGAACAAAAATTATACAAAACAAAAAATATGCAACATGACCAGTACGAACTGCGTAAAATATTTCAGCTTGTGCATTTTTTACTGCGAAGTAAATGTGTACGAATAAACGAAGACTTGCGAAGCTGACAAGTTGAATATATGTGTACGAAATATGTGAAAAAATATGTTGAAAAAATATGCAAAAAAATATGTTGGAAAAATATTCTTGTGCGTGGACATCATTAGTAATGTATAAACAGAAATAAAATGAATTAGAATTTAAAACAGAAATAAACAAAAATGAAATTGAAAAAAGATTCGGCTGTGCCGAATCTTTGATACCCTTCACCATACTGCCATCTTACTATCTTATCGACATCATATTACCATATTACCGACAAATAATAAAATTTTCGCCTTAACGTATGCTTTCATATTTTCACATATTTAAATCTAAATTTTTTTCAAACTACGAAAATTTGAATATGAAAAAAAAAAACAATCATAGCAGGCTTTGCTTTTAAAAAATAAACAACAACAATTCCATATTTATTTATTTTTTTATGTGTGTATATACAAACTGACTGCATATACAAAGAACAATAACAACACTGTTATTCATTATATTACTTCTGTTGCTAACTAAACTACTTGTCTTATAGGCAAAAACGTCACAAATAGTCATTACAATGCTTAATATACATGTTTGTGTATGTATTTATGTATATTCTTAACAGATATGTTTTAGTTTTAAAAAATAAACAACAACAATTCCATATCTATTTATTTTTGTACAGACTGCATATACAAAGAACAACAACAACACTGTTATTCATTATATGACTGCTGTTTCTAACTAAACTACTTGTCTATACAAAAAACAAAAAACGTCACTAATAGTCATTACCAGGGCAAGTTTTTCAAGCTTTTCACTTGGAAAGTAAGCATTTGCATATTTCAAAAGAATTTCACAAAAAATGCTTATATTTTAAATCTTTGCATAAATTTGCATATAATGTATACAAAATTAGTTTTCTTAACAAAAACACAATTTTTTGGTGATTTTCTGGAGTCCAATCAAATGATTTATAAAATTTTTTTTGTGAGTATTTTGAGTACATTGTAAATATTGTAAAGAAAAAAAATTCGGAAACGTCAATATGATACTTAAAATTAAAATAGTTATATTTTTATAAACATCGAAATCTATTTGAGATTTGAAGTTAAAAAATGCATATTTGTGCATATTTTCTACACATTAATATATAAGAATGCATAAATTCGTTGGTTTTTATAAACATATTTATGTTATTTTTGCATATTTCTGTGCATATTATACCATTTTTTCGTGCTTTTTCAAGCGCATATTTCAATTATTTTTGTGCATATAAAAACTTGCCCTGGTCATTACAATGCTTAATATACATGTTTGTGTGTGTATTTATATTCTTAACAGATTTGTTTTTGGTCCATAACTATTGATTCTGAACGAATTTGGTTTATTAAAAAAAAACGAAATTTTATAAAAACATTTATGACTGATCTATATAAAAATAAAAATCTGTAGCTTGAACAAGGGCTTCAAAAATAAAAAAACGTTTTCTCTGATATCTCAGTTATTACTGAACCGATTTATTTAATTTTTTCAGAACAAAAATTCAGAAAATAATTTCCGAGCCCCTTTTAAAAATTCGAAGTCCCTGGTATATGCAGAGGCTTCAGAAACTGAAAAACCGGTTCCAAAAACCGGTTTTTAAAGCATATCTCCGCCACTTACAAACCGATCCTGCTGATTCAAAAAACCGAAATTTTAAAAAAATATTTGTGACCGATCTGTATAAAAATAAAAATTTATAGCTTAAGCCAGGGCTTCAAAAAATAAAAAATGCGTTTTGTCCGATATCTCAGTTGTTATTGAACCGATTTATTTCATTTTTTCAGAACAAAAATTCAGAAAAAAATGTCCGAGACTTCTTTGTAAAAACGAAGGTCCCTAGTATATACAGAGGCTTCAGAAACTGGAAAACCGGTTCTAAAAACCGGTTTTTTTTAACATATCTCCGCATTGTATGAATCGATCTTGCTGAATTCCAATAGCAAAATTCTCGAAAGCATTTCCGATCGTTTGATATATATATTATATATGTCAGTTATCGGTGGGCTTCATAAACGCCATTTCAACCGACACACGGACGGACGGACGGTCGGACGGACGGACGGACATGGTCCTATCGTCATCATTTCTTACAAGGATCCCGAAAATGTCAACTTTTTTGCTCTCCGACGAAAATTGTGGGAATTACAAACGGAATGACAAACTTATATATACCCTTTACACCTTTGGTGAAGGGTATAACAAAGATGTTTGTTTTTGGGTATTTCTGTATTGGGTATTATGACATAGAAATATAATAACGATGATTATAGTAATCTTAAAAATTTAAATAGGAGCTCAATAAAGTGTTAAGTAAGAAAAAATTGTTTTATACAAATTAACCAATGTATTTTTGCATGTATTGTTTATGTTGAAAAGGATAACAACATACAATTAAAATCAAAGTGATCGATTTAAGGTTTATAACATGAGTGGAAAAAAATAAGGAAAAAGGAAAATTATAATGCAAACTTTGGGATGACAAATTTACCAACAACATCATGTGTATGTTAGTATGGAAAACAAAGATGAAGCAAATAAATAACCACATTACAGTACGAATTGTGTTGAGAATAACAAAATGTTAAAAATAATTGTAGCATTACAAAATACTGCTGATTTTTTGTTGTTTCATATATCCTAGACTACGAATTTATAAATAATTTGTTTATATAAAAGTTCTAATTATAAATAGTTACTTATAACTTTTGTGAAGCCTTTTTGCTTTCTGGTCACCTGTAATTTAATAATAAAATTCTTTCAGATAATTATTTCATTATTAATTCTGCACAAAATCAGCCACATTTAGAATAAAAATATATATTTTTCTATATTATTCACGGTTTTGCTTTGGGTCATTTTTCGGAAGCCTCCGAAATTCTTAAAAAAATATTTATGTGAATAAATATTTTTATTTTTTTTTATTCTATTAGTAAACTTAAAAAAATATCTATTAGTTTTCTAGCACGAATAATTTTCTTCGTTCTCTGGGAGATTCAAAATGCTCTGGAGATGGAAAAATGCTTCGAAAATGATACGATCCACTAATTTCCGCACCTTGTAAGCACTTTTAAAATTTGCTTTTGCCAGAATTTGAAGGACGAAGAGTTTTTAAGTAAGTATAATTATTAACAACGTATTTCCGCCCTCCGATAAAAAATTAAAAACCCGGCTCCATTAGGATTAGGGTTACTAGATGGACTTAAATGAACTTGATTGTCAAGATATTTGTAAACTTAACTTTTCAAGTTATAAGTTCAAATGAAATTTGTCAAGTTGAAAACAATTTATAGTTATGAAGATTTTTTATAGCGATAATTCCGAAACATAAATATATGCTATATATTTTAGATAATAGAATGCCATCTGATTTATTATACCCTGAAAGTTAAATGTGCACAGAATTACACAGCATAATGGTTGATTTTAAATAATCTTGAAATCATATCTATATGAGATATACGAATCATTTTAATTTTAAAAAATCTACAGAATAAACTGAATACTATATGTTATACATCGATCACGGGTTCCTCTAGGCTTGTTTAGAAACTTCTAAAACACATTCGCATACAGCATTTGTTTAATGTTGTGAATAAATGTTCAAGAGCAATCGTAGAATTCATATATAAAGTAAAATATTATTGGCGAATTTCGATCGTCAAGTTTTTGTTTTATAAATCAAGTTTATTTTTCTAGAATGTAAAGTTAGATCACAATTCGAATCTGGCAACCGTAGCTAGGATTTGAAGTAGGCATAGCTTAATAAGAAGAGAGCTTAATTTTAATTTTCCACCAAGTCTGGAAGCTTCACAAATCTCTGGATAGATTAAACAAATTTTTGAAAATGACGCATAAATACGCTTATCTCCGATCACTGCCAAAAATTTTCAAATATGGCTCCGTAAGCAAACCAAATTAAAATTTTCTATGTCGTCTAAGAGTTGCTATGGTAATTATACTTATGTAGAAGATATAGATTGAAATTAAAATAAAATCAAACAATTTAAGTAAGATCTTTTTTCAATAAAATTTTTAATTCATTCAATCATCTTGACTTGATTTAATGATTTATTTATTTTTATTTTTTTTGGAAAACATAGTATTTCTGTTTTTAATTTTTTAATAACATAGAGTTGAAAATTAAAAGAAAAAATTATTGAATTAATTATTTACTAATATAGTGGCTTTTTTCTGTGAAAAAATTTGTCCATTAATTTCTCGCAAAAACAAATTTCACAATAGTAATTGATTTATTTTAACTAATAACTCCGACTTAAATTATAATATATACATATGTACTTACACATATGTAACTAAATTATGTTTTTATTATTTTAATTATTTACTCTAATTCCATGTATAAACCAGCGAGCAAGCGGTTTAAGTTAAATAGCGATAATTTTTGAAGATGTGTAGGAAAGAACAAACATATAAATATATCAAATATAATTGACTGTCAAATATTGCAGTCCGATTTAAATCGTTTGTCCCAATGGTGTTCTGATAATGATATTAAAATTAATGTTACAAAGTGTTGTATAGTTTCATTCACTCGTCGTTTGGATCATATTATATTTAATTATTAAGCGTGATGTTGAATTTAAAGATTTGGGAGTTATATTTGATGCAAAGTTATCATTTAATCATCATATTGATTACATCAGTTCTAGAGCTTATTCAATGATTGGATTTATAAGGAGAAATTCAAGAGAATTTAGTGACCCATTTACACTTAAATCATTGTATGTTTCATTTGTCCGTAGCATTTTAGAATATTGCTCAATAATTTGGTGTCCATTTTATAAAAAAGAATCAGATCGATTAGAGCGCATTCAAAAAATTTTTACAAAAATGATTTTTAAATTTTTATTATGGCCTAATGTTCCCTCCTATGATGCTAGGAGAAAGTTATTTGGTTTACAAACATTATATGACCGTAGATCTTACAGTTGTATCATGTTTGTTTATAATATTTTATCTGGTCAAGTAACTTGTTCTTATTTAAATGATTATGTTAATTTATATAATCCACCAAGAGACCTGAGAAGAAACCGTATATTTGATGATACTTTTCATAGAACCAACTATGCTATAAATGAACCAATTACAAGATGTTTAAAATTATGTAATAGCATTTCTCCTCTTTTAAATTTTAATGTAAATAAAGATAAGTTTAAATTAAATTTATTTATGTTATATAATTAATTTAAGTAATCTGTAAGATAAAATCTGTAGATGAAATAAATAAATAAATAAATAAATAAATAAATAAATAAATAAATAAATAAATAAATAAATTATTGTTCATATTTATTTAGTTATTCTATTTCTATGTCATAATACCCAATACAGAAATACCCAAAAACAAACATCTTTGTTTTTGTTTATTTCTGTTTTAAATTCTAATTCATTTTATTTCTGTTTATACATTACTAATGATGTCCACGCACAAGAATATTTTTCCAACATATTTTTTTGCATATTTTTTCACATATTTCGTACACATATATTCAACTTGTCAGCTTCGCAAGTCTTCGTTTATTCGTACACATTTACTTCGCAGTAAAAAATGCACAAGCTGAAATATTTTACGCAGTTCGTACTGGTCATGTTGCATATTTTTTGTTTTGTATAATTTTTGTTCAACATATATTTTGAAAATAAAAATATGTAAATGTACAAGTGAAAACATATATGGTGCTCGTTGATTGTGGTATATTTTTAGTATTTTTATAATAAAAATTTTTGTTGATGAAATATTTTTTTGATTTGCTTTCAAGTAATATGAAAAATGATGCAATTTTTTGAATATTTTAGTAGTAATTTTAAACTCTGGAAATAACTATGATTCTAAGAGCTATAACAAACAATCAACTGCTTATTAGTGGGACATAGGGAGATATTTTTAATTTTTCGACTAAAAACAACGTGTGTTACATGAAAATTTTAAAAATCTACTAAATTTTGTCACAAAATACACATAAGACATAAATTTCTCATCTGTCTTTTAAAGACCTAATAAACACAAAAACTATAGAAAATGGTTTGAATTTGAAATGTTTATTTTTAATGAAATAAAATAACTTTATAAGTATGCTTATATAATTACACTGGTCGACAAAAAAATGTTTTTTTGTGCTCCTTCAAAAAAGAAAATATGTGGTCTAGATGGAATTCCGCATGCTAAACTCGAATCTGCTTTTCAGTTTTCTCCCATCAGGTCGACATTTTTTTTTATAGGCGTGTCTAATATTGCGTCTTAAATAAGCCGATTACTCGAATATATTTAACTATAACTCGAGAACGGTATGCATGATTTATATAAATAATACACCAAAATATGTGGAATAAAACTGGCGGATAAATTTGTATCCGCTCAATAGTTTTGGAGATATTTTGAAATAAGTGTCCGAAAAAATTTCATGCTAAATTCAGTATTTCTTTTTTTTACTAAAACTTCTTTTTAAAATTGAAAGCATCATCTTAATATCAAAGCTTGCAAAACTACGAATAAATAAAGCCACGTATCATAAAAACTGATGCACAAATCATAATTGCATTCACAGTTAAGTTATCTGCTTTTCAGTTAAGTTATCTGCTTTTCAGTATTATGAGTTTGTACTGATGTTTATAACAAAAAAAATTTATACCAATTGGCTTAGAATCACTTTCTGAGTCGATTTAACGATGTCCGCCCGTCCGTCCGTCTGACCGTCCATGTTAACCTTGTAATCAAACTACAGGTCGCAATTTTGAACAAAAATTGATAAAATATGGCACACAGGTTTCTTACAGTCCATGGAAAAAGCCTTTTGAAATTGGTTATGATTGGTCCATTATTTCACCTAGCCCCAATACAAATGTCCTCTCGGAAAAGAGTTTAACGGTCATAAATCCCTTACATATAGCAATATTTTAATAAAATTTGGCACATATAAGTTTTATGTAAGTCTAAATAATGTTGATTTTTAAAAAGATCAGTCCATAATTGACCATAGCTCCCATATAAACCCCTTTTCAGAAAATCACTTTAACGGGCATTAATGGGATTTAAAATGTTCGTATAAAGTTAATATTTGACACAAATTAGTTTTATATAAACATAAATAATAGTTCCAAATTTTACAAAGATCGGTCCATAATTTACTGTAGCTCCCATAAAAGGCCCTCTTTCGGGAATCACCAAAAAGTGAATAAATTCCTATTCGTACGTTTTATTTTACACTTAATATGAATATTTAATAAAAGACCCCGCAATGGTGTAAGGTATCATATGGTAGGGCTTGACCGACTATATCTTTTTCTCTAAAATTAAATTTTCTTTAACAACATATAATAATTTTATATTTTTCTGAAAGGTATCTTCACAGAGAAGACTTTAAAATAAAAATCAAGCCCAATAACTCAAATGGTCAAGGTACACACCCTCCCGAATTCGACCCATTTTATATGAAAATTTTGACTTTGGTCTATATTTTCTCAAATCCCAAAGCACGAATCGAAAACGGAATACAGTTTAAGAATCTATGATATGTTGTTAAAAGTTTTCAATCAAAATCTACGGACTTCGGAAAAATGTGGGATTTTCTGGGTTTTTTTTTTTTTTTTTTTTGGGAATTGTGGGATTCCTTTTACAAAAATTTTAAAGTTTTTTTCACTTTCTAATTTTATACAATAAGGTCTACATCCACCGAAAATTCGTTAAGATATCTTTAATAACAAAGATTTTATTACAGATAAAATATTTACAGTTTCTCAAAAAACCGCTTTTTTACAAAAATTTTACTTTAATTTCAAAAATCAGAAAAAGTATAAACTCGATTTTTTTCACCTAAATTACATTGCTTAGCTGACACTTTAAAGTTTAGTAAGTCACGGAAAATTCCAAAAACGTACTATTGTGGATATGAAAAAGCCATAACAACATAAATAATTTGTTCCCGTAGCCAAAGTTCAAATGTGTGTTTCTGCAAAAATACACTAAAAATTAAATTTTCCGTGACTTAATAAACTTTAAAGTGGCATAGTTTCGGTTCTTTAAAATTTTTTTTTTTGTGTAGATACTTTTTCGGCCAAAAAAACACAAAAGGCCGTCATTTTTGCAATTTTCAAATTCAAAATCGATAATTTTTGGACTCGATAAAGATATTGTAGTAAGTATTGCCGATAATATATAATGTTCAAAACATTTGTTCCGATAATATATAATGTTCAAAACATTTGTTCGCCAAAATGTCCTAAAAAGTCTTCTAGTGGAACAAATTCCGATTTGGAAAAACAACAATATTTTTTCCATAACAAGCTTCAAATTACGATTTTTTGGAGACCAATTTTAGGAAAAAACTCGATATTTTTTTGGCCAAATTGTACCAGACTTAAAATATTCTATCACCGGTAGGGAACTGAAGGTGAATTTTAAAAATTTATTTCCAAACAATAACAATGCGCATCTTTTGATTTCCTACATCGAAATCTCAAAAAAGCCCTTCTTCGGAACAATCTACATTTGAGTATCATCTGGATTAATATATAATATGTATTTTATTTTTATAACATGCAGATAATATAAAATTAATGTAATTTTTATTAAATTATTATACCCTTCACCACAGGTGTAAAGGGTATATATAAGTTTGTCATTCCGTTTGTAATTTCCACAATTTTCGTCGGAGAGCAAAAAAGTTTATATTTTCAGAATCCTTGTAAGAAGCGATGACGATTGGACCATGTCCGTCCGTCCGTCCGTCCGTGTGTCGGTTGAAATGGCGTTTATGAAGCCCACCGATAACTGACATATATAATATGTATGTCAAACGATCGGAAATGCTTTCGAGAATTTTGCTATTGGAATTCAGCAAGATAGGTTCATAAAATGCGGAGATATGTTCAAAAAACCGGTTTTTTGAACCGGTTTTCCAGTTTCTGAAGCCTCTGTATACACTACGGACTTCGTTTTTACAAAGAATTCTCGGACATTTTTTTCTGAATTTTTGTTCTGAAATAATGAAATAAATCGGTTCAATAATAACTGAGATATCGGACAAAACGCATTTTTTATTTTTTGAAGCCTTGGTTTAAGCTATAGATTTTTATTTTTACACAGATCGGTCACAAATATTTTTATAAAATTTCGGTTTTTTGAATCAGGAAGATCGGTTTATAAATGGTGGAGATATGCTTTAAAAACCGGTTTTTAGAACCGGTTTTTTAGTTTCTGAAGCCTCTGCATATACCAGGGACTTCGAATTTTTAAAGGGGGCTCGAAAATTATTTTCTGAATCTTTGTTCTGAAAAAATTAAATCGGTTCAGTAATAACTGAGATATCGGGGAAAACGATTTTTTTATTTTTGAAGCCCTTGTTCAAGCTACAGATTTTTATTTTTATATAGATCAGTCATAAATATTTTTATAAAATTTCGGTTTTTTTAATAAACCAAATTCGTTCATAATCAACAGAGTTATGGCCCAAAAACAAATCTGTTAAGAATATAAATACACCAACAAACATGTATATTAAGCATTGTAATGACTATTAGTGACGTTTTTTGTTTTTTGTATAGACAAGTAGTGTAGTTATCAACAGCAGTAATATGATGAATAACAGTGTTGTTGTTGTTGTTCTTTGTATATGCAGTCTGTACAAAAATAAATAGATATGGAATTGTAGTTGTTTATTTTTAAAAACTAAAACATATCTGTTAAGAATATACATAAATACATACACAAATATGTATATTAAGCATTGTAATGACTATTAGTGACGTTTTTTGTTTTTTGTATAGACAAGTAGTTTAGTTAGCAACAGCAGTAATATAATGAATAACAGTGTTGTTGTTGTTCTTTGTGTATTCAGTCAGTTTGTACATACAAAAATAAATATATATGGAATTGTTGTTGTTTCTTTTTTAAAAGCAAAGCCTGTTATGATTGTTTTTTTTTTTTTAATATTCAAATTTTCGTAGTTTGAAAAAAAATTAGATTTAGAAAATATGCAAGCATACGTTAAGGCGAAAATTTTATTAATTGTCGGTAATATGGTAATATGTTGTCGATAAGATGGTAAGATGGTAATATGGTGAAGGTATCAAAGATTCGGCACAGCCGAATCTTTTTTCAATTTCATTTTTAATTTAAAATTAAATTTTTCATCATAAAAAGCATATAAAATGTTTATTAACATACTAGCTAATACCCGGTGTGCTTCGCCACCCCCCGAAATGAAATACATAGTAATTAAAGGATTAAAAAAATATACTAATTTTTGTATTTAATTTTTATGGGAGGGACCATACCCCCATAAAAATTGTCTAATACTAATTTATTAGACAAATGTTTTCATGGATGTCAAAATTCTTTGTGCAAAATTTCCAATAGTTTCCCAGATATACGAATTTTTGCATTTAATTCATATGGGAGGTACCATGCCCCCTACTTCTAGTCGGCCCATATTTTTCTTAAATATTAATATTGATACCAAAGTGGCTCCGACAAAATTTTAGAACTCTAACTGTTATATTTTCTCAGATATGATAATTTAATATTTTCTTTATATGGGAGGTGCCACGCCCACTATTGCTAGTGTACCAATTTTTGACCAAAATATTCATATTAAAGCTAATGCTAGTCGTACAAAATTTGAGCTCTCTAACTTTTATAGTTTCCAAGATATAAAAATTTTGGTATTAACTTTATATAAGAGATGACACGCCCACTATTTCTTTTCCGCCCATTTTTGCACAAAATGTTCACATTCACACTTAAGTTTATTGTACAAAATTTGGGAAATGTAACTGTAATAGTTTCCTAAATTTACGGCATTTGGTATTGGCAAGCAATATTAGGCGTGGGATGTGCCACACGCCCTATTGCTAGTTCGCCTATTTTTTTCCAGAATGTTCATATATGTGTCAAAGTTGTTCGTGCAAAATTTGAGGACTCTAGTATTACCAATTTCCGAAACATACTACTTTTAATAGTTATTTAGTAAGTGGGCGTTGCACCTCGCCCACATGGAATTTCAAAATAAAAAGTAGCCTATTTTTCCTTCCAGGCATATAGGAACACACTGAGAAAAATTCAAGAAAATCGGTTTAACCGTTTAGGCGGCTATAGACTTCAAACAAACATACATACAAACAAACACACATTAATTTATATATATATATATATATATATATATATATATATATATATATATATATATATATATATATATATATATATATATATATATATATATATATATATATATAGACCCAGCAAAAATTTTTTAGGTACTGGTAAGCAGTGCAAAATTATTCATGCCTGCCGATAGCACATCATTGATGCGCATTTGAGTAAACTATAAAAGGAAGCGAGAAATTTACATTGGGCTCATGTTTTTTTTACCGAATTACAACCTGCATCCTCTCTCGCTTACGTGGATGCAGGATTGTAAGCGAATGACTTTCTTCTCCCCCATTTTTATTTACAATTTAATACAAAAAGTTCTGCTAAGTTGGAAGATGCAATATTTTGAATTGAGTTGATTAGTTGTGGTCGAGCGTTCAAAGTGTTAAGAGGTAAGTTTGTTCGTGAAAGTTGGAAAAAAATAATGTACAAAAATTATATTAAAATTGTAAGTAAAATTATTATATTTATTTTAAATAACTATTATATTAACAAAATAATATTATTTATTAAATTAATAAAACTCTAAATACGTATATTGTTTTTAGTTTTCTTTATAATATACAAGAAATGACATGTTTTGTAACGTATTTTGTGTTTTATTACTTTTTTTTTAATTTTCAGTTTGACTAGTTTTGAAGAAATTTTGTGTTTTTGTTTTTATACGATAAGAAAAAAAAAAAAAAAAAATACGATTACAGAAAAAACAATGGTTTATTTATTTTTTTAATATACGGTACGTATAACATAATCTTATGTTTTTGTGTTAATTTGTTTCTATTAAGTAATATATCTTTTTATTATTATCATTTTTTTGCAGATTAAATAATTAAGGATTACCCCAATAAAAAGGCCAGTTGATGATCTGATTTAAAAAATTTTCGATTTTTCTTTTTAATTTTTTTAAAACAAATCAAATAAAAAATAGTAATAAATAAAAATAATATTTTTTATAAATGCATTATTTAAATTCAAGGCATGATTTCACAGCTTCTGGGATCTCTAAAAGATGCACATAAAAGAGGCATGAAATCATCACATCTATGATGCCTTAAAATGCGCATAATAAAGGCATGAATGAACCTAATACGTAGCGCAGCAAAGAGCCCTACCAAGTGGGACATCACGAACAAAAATCGTGCCTTCTTGAAGCAGGTTGGTAAGGGAGAGTTCTTTTATCTCTCCCTTACAAACCTGCTTCTGGGTATGCAGCAATTTTTGCTGGGGATAGATAGATAGATAGATAGATAGATAGATAGATAGATAGATAGATAGATAGATAGATAGATAGATAGAAGATAAAAAACATAAAGTTTTTATATTGACGATTTCAAATAGTTGATTGACGATTTTTTTCCCAAAATTTGACGATTTTTCTGTCAACTATGCTTCTGAGTACTACACAATCGCTCTAGTGAACTGAGCCATTGCACAGTGGGGCCAAATGCAAAATAAATGGTAATAACCCTGAATCTCTAAAACTACTGAACCGATTTAGATGAAAATTAAAACATCGATAGGGTAGGAGTTAAGCTTTCAGGGTATTGTTGGATGAAGTACATAGCTGGAGCACGTACGCCGCTGCAGTGGGCCAAATTTGACCACCTCGAGGCTGAAAAACATATCGGGATTTATAACATTTGCAAATATGAACCGATTTTAAATATTGTACATTTTTATAACCACCATCAAAAAGATGGGGGGTATATTGATTTTGTCATTCCGTGTGTAACATGTCGAAGGAATCATTAAAGACCCCATAAAGTATATATTTTCTGGGTCCTGGTTAGATTCTGAGTCGATCTAGCTATGTCCGTCCGTCTGTTGAAAGCAGGATGGGGCTCGAACGGGATAACGTAGGGGACGAAATTTTGCACAAATATTTGTCTTATATAAGGTTTATTTGGTATTGAAAATCGGCAAAATCGGTTAATAAACAAAAAAGTTATGGGTGTCGTTTCATAATTTTCTGCTGATATCTCTTAAACAAAAGCATGTACGACAACGAAATTTTGTATAAATAGTTTGGGGGTCGATATAGACTCGGAAACCAAAAATGGGCGTGGTCCGCCCACTTTACAGCCCACCTCCCATAAAACGTAAAATTTCAAAAAGTTGATGGTGGGTATATAGATTCGGCCGAGCCGAATATAACATTCGCGCTTGTTGAATTCTCCTAAGCAAGGCAAAGAAAAAAAAACATATTTACTGTGGTAAATCTTCTCTTACTGTTTAAATGATATTTGACTTCAAAAATTAAATTTTTAAGTATTAAAATTTATTATACATAATGTGACCAGTCAAAAAGTAAAAGCGGGACCCGAATCACTAAAAATCGGGATTCTGAAGAAAATTTTATGTAGAAAGTGGGATTTTAAAAAGTTTTGCCAAAAAGGAGGGATTTTCTTGTTATATCTCAATACTAAATCTAAATTAGCTGTTTTCGCAAGGTCGTGGTTCACGATTAGGGTTTTATAGTTTCAACAAAAAGTCGACTTTTCGATTTTTCGACTTTTCGACTTTTTTTAATTTTGAAATTGACTATTTTCGACTTTTTCCGACTATTTTCGACTTTTCGACTATTTTCAACTTTTTCCGACTATTTTCGACTTTTTCCGACTATTTCGATTTTTTTTCAACTTTTTTTGACTATTGACTATTTTTTGTTAATTGTCTAATAAAAACTTTAAAGATAAAAATGAATACAAGGCAAATAAATATATTGATTGATTAACAAACAAATCTATGCAATGAGAGTGCTAGTTACACACAAAAATACATACATATGTATTAACTACACAGTTTAATGGTATATAAATAAAAGCTGATAAGAAACTATTCATTTTAAATAGGATAATTTTTTAAACATTTTTCTACTTTCCGACTTTTCGACTTTTTCCGACTATTTTCAACTTTTTCCGACTTTTCCACTTTTTCCGACTATTTTCAAATTTTTCCGACTATTTTCGACTTTTCGACTATTTTCGACTTTTGGCATCAAGAAAGTCGATTTATCGACAATTTTCAAATCAAAAAGTCGATTTCGACTTTTCGACTTTTTACAACAAAAAGTCGATTGTTCGAAAGTCGATTTGATAAACCCTATTTACGATACACTTGAGACGTTACAAGTTGAGAACGACTCACTCAAATTTTGAAACAACAAATTAAGTAAATATATCTCTACAAACACTAATATTATAAAATTATAATTTTAACTGTTTCTCGAAATATTTTCAAAAAATTACAATTTAAGTTTCAAGTTTGAATTCAAATTGAGGTTAATAAAAAAATAACGCGATACTTTTTCAATTTGATATCAAAAGTTTTTTAAATAATTCTTAATCCTAAAAATAAATTAATAGTCGAAAGAAAAACTAAAAAATGGATTTTTTCCAATTTGATATAAAATCCCAGTTGGAAGTTTCTTTAAGACGTCTTATAAGACAATTTAATGACGCGTCAGAATCACTGCTGACTGTCATTTGTGCCCATACAAAGTACATCATGACAACTACTGACATATTTATATATTTTGTCAAATTTCTTCAAGACTTAATCAGGATGCTGTCAATAGTGCTAACAAATTAGTGACATTTCTTAGTGATGTCGACATGATTATTGCATTAAAAATTCAGTGTATTGTCAGTGATACTTTTTTCTTCTGGTCAATACTGCTGACATGTTATAAGACGTCTTGACGAATAGAATTAAAAATATCAGCATTCAGTAGTGATGTGTACTACCCTTCATATTTATTACGATGCATTTATTAAAAGAAATGCAATTTATGGAAATAATTGAAATTCATTTATTAAAGGTACTATGAAGTATTCTAACACAAATTAAAAATTTAAAGCAATAATATCAATATTAAAACCATTTTGCATTTGCATTTTGAATCATCACATTGGCCTCTTCAACGATATTGGTAAAAACTGTGTTCTGGTATGAAATGCTTTTTATGTCCGTCTGAAATTTTTTAATTTCCTCTTTAACTTCATTGTTGTTGGTAGCAATGGCTGCAATCTGGCTCAAAGCAAAGACTTACGTGAAATTTTATTTTGTTTGCTCAATTTTATTATTTTATATTTTTAACAAACTTTTGATAGTTTATATTTTTTTTTACAAATTTGTCAAAGAGTTTTCGATTAAAAAATTTTTACTGAAACATTTTTTATTTTTCAAGGTTCTTCTGTTCAACTTCAAAATACCTTTTTATTTTTTTAGTGTATTCCCTCTTCAAACGGTTAACTATTTAAAAAGTTTAACAAATGTATTACCTTTTTAAAAGTTAAAAAAATATGAATCTTAATGAAATCAATTTTTTCTTAGAATTTCGGTTTATGCATTTAGATCTGCCCTATTTTTTTCTTTATAAAAGAAAGAAAAAAATCATATTTATTTCTCTATAGTTTTTAATATTTATTCAGCCTAATTGTAGGTTTTCTAGCTTGCAAAGTCATTCAGACATACACCTATTTTCATATGATAGTAATCTGAAGAAAAAGTTTTGACACGTCATGTGGTCATCCCATATAAATGTCATCTCCTAATAACTTTTACAATATAAGTCACTTATGAAATTGTCTTCAAGACACAATTTCCAACTGGGATGTTATTTACAAACCGGGGTAAATTTGAAAATATGGTGAAGACATTTGATTTAAAATAATTATACATGTGGCAAGTGGTGTTAGGTGTGACGATTTTACGTCATTTTGACAATTTTTTAAAATGAATTTAGTAATTTGACGATTGACGATTTTTTATAGTAAGTGGCTAATATTGTGACGATTTTCTTAAATGAAATACTTTTTACTATATAAATGTGTTAAGGATTATATAAATTTCAGACAAATTGTGTAAGAATCTATATTCTTGTACTTTTAATATAGGGAAATATTTAATTTTGGGAATTCATTCATAATTAACACACATAACTTGGATGTCTTTTTGATTCATAAATAGAAAATCAGTGATGCCAGAAAGCATTTAAAAAAAAAAATCCCTCTGGTTAGTTGAAAAATTCCCTTTTTTCCCTTTTTTTTTAGAAAAAAATTTCCCTCCATTTTTCCCTCCTCCTTAAAATCGCTTTTTTTTAACAAAAACTACAAATTTTTTTTTTTTTTTAGTAAAAAATCTATTGAAATTTTTAATTCAATAATTACAATTTTATTTGTAATTCAATAAAAAATATACAAAAAATATTTTAAGCAAAGAAACAGAACACTGAAAATATTCATTCGGCAAATTAAGATTTCTATATTTAAATGAGCGTGTATGATAATGTTGCATATTTTGCTTATTTATAATTTTAATTTATTTATTTACTTATATTTTGCTTATTTATTTAAAATTTTTGTCGTTTTTTGAGATAAATTTAAACGTATTAAAAATTCTCTCTATTTTGAAAAAAATTAAAATTCCCTCCCTTTTTCCCTTCGGCTAAAATTTGCCTTAAAAATTCCCTCAAAAAGGGAAAATTCCCTCCATCTGACATCACTGTAGGAAATACTTTAATTTCTTTATTATAAAGTTTTCTTAATTGGATTGATAAAGAATAATATGATGTAACAGAAATTAAATAAAAGAATTGTAAATTTAGGCAAAAATATTTTGTATTCTTATTAATATATATATTTTTTTTTTTTTTGGAAAAGGAAATCTATAAAATTATCAAACAAACGAAACTAAAAAAATCCTTAGGAATTTCATAATTTAAAATAATTCAATGACGTTTTAATAATATTTTAAAAATAATTCAAAGAAAAGTTTATAACTAAAAAAATTTTACCGTTTTAATTTTTGGTATTTAATTATATACTACGTTAAATTTTTTTCAAAACTCGAACAATTATTTCAGGGAATATTAATAATAATTACATTATAAACTACTATGTTTTTGTAACTCATATATCTGTGGACTTTTGACTAAGCTCAAAAAAAATTCTGGAGAGCTAAAAAACTATTTTAAGAATTAAAAATTTCCATGGAAATAATAATTATTCAACTGCATATATTTCCAAATATAATAGTAGTAAGAAAATACCTATTAGTCTTAACGATGCGACTTTAGCATGTTAATTTAATCGTTAAACAATCTGCACTTAAGAAATTCTGTCAAAAGTTCAATGATATAAGTCAAATTATAAGTTTTATTGTTTAAACTATTTTAAATATTGTCTTTTTTAACAAAATTTTAACTTTATTTATGAAAAAAAAAACTTATTTTTTAAATTTTTTGATAGTGACGTTTTTTTGATGATTTTTAAAAATTTTTTTTGACGATATTTTTTTCTTAATTTTGACGATTTTTTGAGAAAAAAGCCTAACAGCACTGCATGTGAGATAAGTAATTAAGAAATAAATTCGTATTATCATTATTTACTTCACTGGTTATGTCTTTTTGATCAGCTGTATGCTGAGAAATTGATGTATTTCATTACATTTGTGTCAATTTTTTTTACAGAAATCTGTCCATTACTTTAGAAGATAGTAATCTGAATAACAACATAATTCATTTGATTTTACTTTTTTCGAAACGTAAAAATTGTATAAATTAACATGCTTTTTTTTCATATTTACTAAATTAAAATTCATGATAAAATTTTAGACACTTATTTGAAATATGTTATTTTTTTTAAACAAAAATTATATTTTTTTTATATTTCGGAAATGGAATAAGTACATAAATAATTCAACATATTCATGAAATATTTTAAAATTCCATTTTGGAAGAAATGTATAACTTGAGATATTATTTAAACAAAATATTAATTTTATAAAGGGAAAACAACACCATTACTTTTTTGCAATATTTTTCGATAATGAATATACATATCGCAATTTCGTACAAATTGTGGATATAATTACACTCTAGATAATTCATAGTTGTATACCCATGACCTTTAATGTTAAACCTTAAAAACGGTCTCCTGAAATGTAATAAAAATGATTTATGTAGTTTTTCCTTTTCGCCACAGATATTTATAAAAGTTTCAAAATTCATTACAAATTCTCTACCAACTTTTTAGTACATCATGGCAACAAAATTTCGTTTTCAAGTATAAAAACAAATTACACAAACATATTATCTTGTTGTGACTAAAATAATCTCTCTAAAACAATCTTTCTGAAGAAACAAAATTTCTTCCACCAAAACTGGACTTATAATTTATTCGAACATTCTTAAAATAACAAAAGTTTTCCACTAATGGAAAAGAAAATTCGAAACTTTTTTGGAAGGAACTGAAAAAATATATACATATTAGAAGAAAACTGTTAATATTTTGTCCGCATTCAGCTTATTTATCAATGCGAAGTCTTTACGTCGAACTCATCAAAAAAAAAAATACACACAAAGAACATTTAACAAGAATCAGTCAGTAGAGAAGATGATCATCTTTACAAAAACTTGAAAACTTTTAGTTGTCAAAAACGATATGTAATAAATTACCCATTTTTCAAGTATAAAAGTAAATGAACTCAAAAGTAAACATGTTACATTTGCGCTCAAGATGGGCATTTGTCCTCCTGTCACGCTTAACAATGTAAACATCGCACAGTCTGTCCATGTGACATACCTTGGTATACATCTAGACAGACGTCTTACTTGGCGTCGACACATAGAAGACAAAAGGCTACAAATGAAAATCAAAGCTTCTAATATTCTCTGGCTAATCAACTATCAATCAAAATTAAGCCTTGACTGTAAAGTCATCCTGTATAAAAGCATCTTAAAACCAATTTGAACATATGGAATCCAATTATGGGGAACAACAAGTAATACCAATATAGATCTTATACAGAGGGCCCAATCGAAAATACTTAGAACCATGACAGGAGCACCATGGTATATAAGAAACGAAAATATTCATAAAGATTTGAAAATACCATTGGTAAAAGAAGAATTTGTAAAAATTCGTGAAAGATACGTCTTGAAACAACAACATCATCAAGGCTTCGAAGAACCGATCTACCAAATTATTTATTGAAAATTATTATTTTTTTATGAAAACTGATATTTTAGTTTAATTTTAGTTGTAAGATTTAAATACTTATTGTTAGGCCTACATATTATAGGCAGATCCAATAAATAAGGAAAGAAACGTAAAAACAAAAAAAAAAAAAAAAAGAAAAAAACTCTCAAGTAAAATAGAGTAGAATCAGTGGAAAAAATTACAAATTGTTTTTATTTACACTTAAATATTAGAAAGAAAATGTAAATAAAGAAATAGAATTAGTAATTGTTAGAGTTAAAAAAGCGGGAAAAACATTTTTAGGCGGGATCAAAGTTTAAAAAGCGAGATAGTCTGGTCACGTTAGTTATACGTAATTTTAAAGAAGACAAAATTTCCTTTTAAATGATATATAATATACCACCAATATTCTGAAAGTCTAACACCACTTATTAACATTTATTTTCTTTTTGGCCCCACAGTGCATTGCAGAATTAAACGAACTTGTTGTTTACTGTCGTATACTACTCGCAGAAATGAACAAATAATGACAACTCATTAGCAGGTAATGAGTCTAGTAAGAAGTAGTCATTGCCAAAGGCCAACAAATTTTTGCTGGGAATTGTGACAGTCCACAGTGTCCCATTTAAAAAATAAAATGGAAATAAATCTGGAATTTCCGTACGAATGATCCGATTTCAATTACTATTCACATAGTAATAGTAGAAGTGTGGGCAAGCTTAAGTTTTGAGTTTGAATCATATAGACTTACTCGGGGCGGGTCCACATGGGCCTAAAGTTGGACACCTCGGGTATGAACATTTTTAAAAACAATCCTGATTCATTATATCTGGATCGATCAAAGATAAAAATGTTTACATTTGTCCTACCTTGGTGATTTTCATTCAATAAAATTGAAAATTGTTTTTCCTAAAACAATTTAAAACCTTTTTGGTTTATTAATAGGTCTGTTCGTTTGCGTACTATTTTTAATAGTTTTACTATTTTTGCAATTATTTTACTCGAAATATTTTGTTTTATTGTTTATAAATAATTTCAAACCCAATATAAGAAACAAAAACAATTTCCTTTGTTTTGACAATTTAAGAAAAAATAAATATTAATTTCCTCAAATTATGAGACTAAAAATATAAAATCCAACATTTGAAGCTTTTCAGGGATGAAACAATTGAATGCAGTTTTGATAAGTTAAAGAGCTACTTTGACGTAGAAGAAATAGTTGTTTGAAATACTAGCTAAAACAGAGTTTTCATTCCATTTCATATGCATACATGCTTTGACGTTCAGTGTGCTTGTTGCAGAATCTAGGGATCCTGAAACTAGAATATTTTGTAGACGAACGCCTTATTAAGTAGTTTCGGGGTCCTTAACATAAGACATAATTCATTGCACTTAAAAATCTTCCTAAAGTAAAAATGGTAAGTATAATTTAATTAGAAATGTATTAAACTTTAATAACAATTGTTTTTTTTTTTTTTTTTAGTTCAATGTCATCATAATAATAATTTGGGAGAAGTTTCAAAAAAAATTTACTATTTGCATAATTATTATTCTTAGTTATTTTTATAAATTTTAATATGCATATACCACGTTAATGTTACTCTTTATATACAAATTTCACATCAATTAGATTACTTTTATTCGAATATTTTTTTGCTTTTCAAGACCTTAACACCAAATTTACATACTCGTACCTGTTAAGCATAATAAAAAATTCAAATTTTTTCAATAAAACATTTACGATTTTGAATGTTTGATTTTACTAATAAAAAATATAATTGGTTTTATAAATTTAGTATTTGAATACGAAATTTATTTTTTTCTGTGTAGTAAACATTTCAAGAGAAAATATTTTTCTCTTTTGCTATATTTTAATTGAATATTTTGTACGATCACAAGTAGTCAGAAATTTTTATTTTCAAATTTCTATTGAATTTTATTTTAAAACAGAACAATTAGAAAATATGTTTAATTTTTTTAAACCATGATATAATAATAGAAGGTAGAATCAGTGCTCTCAATTTATTTTACCCTGAATTGTCAAACAATAAAAAATTAAAACAAAATGTAAAAAAATTAAAATAAAATATCAAGCAACTGAAAAATAAAATGAAAATTTGAAAAATTTTATTCATGGACCGATTCTATCTTAACTATCAACAACTATGAAGCCAAGTATATTTCTTGTTATTGGTAACTATTGGACAAGCCGGAACATCTATTTGCAGCTCCAGTAAATGTTCTTTTGCGAAAACTCCATGGCAGGACATAGATGGCATCATTGGAAGTTGTTGGTGGTGAGGTAGTAGCCGGTGGCATTATGTTTTATATGCATATTGTAGTCTTCACAACTTTTTCCCAGATAAATTGCACAAAAAAGTTTCAATAAAAAAACCAAATTAAAATGAAACAAAAACATTTTTATATCTTTATTTTTATTTATTCTTATTTTTTGTTTTTTATTTTTCTGTTATTTGACATAACAAGAATTAAAATTTAAAACTCTCCCTAATGGTTTTACCTTCTGTTATTATATTATGTTTTAAACGTTTTTTGTTGAAACTTTTGCAAATTTTGGATTTACGATTAATAATTTTATAGAGCTTAAGTGAACAAAATTGTATTGTGATTTAATTTATGCACATTTAAGAGGTTTTCGGAAAAGGCCGCGGTTAAGTATCAGTCCATAGTCCTTTTAAAATTTGGTATATTGACATATATTCAAATAAAATGTACATTTTTGACATATTTATAATGTTTAAGTAATTTAGGGAAGGTATAAAGCTTATGATCAATTAAAGTCCAATGTTAAAAAAAATTGATGTGGTGGTTTAAGGTTACAAAATATTTTATTTGTATTGTATTTTACTATATTTATGAGATTTATAAGGGTCAAACTCAATTCTAGACAGACGTTTGTCATTTGGAAGCTATGTGAAATAATTAATACGTTTTAAACAATAGGCTTCGTCCCTCTATTTTACAAGTTCTGTGTACCGAATTGTATTAAGTTATCTTCCAAATCTACCTGTAGTTTACATGGGCGAACGTGAACTATTGATGATATTGAACAAGGCTAAAAATCATACATGTCATTAGATAAAAGAAATTCTATAAGAAAATATATGAAAAAAATTATATGCAAAGGAACACATGCCAGTATTTTTGAGTTGTTTTCAAGTTTCCATTTAACAAAAATAAAAAATTTTATAAAAATTTTATTTTTTTATCGACACTAAAATTAATTTTATTAATTTTTCGTTTTCTTACTTTTTCAAGTAAAAGTTTATTTTTGAGCTTTATTTTTAAATTTCTCTTTTATTACTAGTTTTGCTAGAATTTCAAACGAACAAACCTAATATTTGCTTTAAATTCTCTGACTTTAGCGCCCAAAAATATCTTTTTAAATGTAATGAGCTATATTGTTAGATTTCTAAAAACGTATATTTCAGCAGAATTTGAAAAATGTTTTTATTTTGATTTTTGTCTATGGAACAAAGCACTGTGTGTCCGTGCTCCATCTACACACTCCAGCCAACAAGGTTGGAGTGTTTCAACGTAGTATAGTATTCGTTCTATCGAGTTTTGATTGTATTTCTTAAAAAGAAGAGTGTTTTTTATTGAAAAAGTGTAGAAAATGTTGCACAATTTGTGACATTTCATTTGATTTTTATTTGCACATAAAATAGGCAAGAATGAACATTAATTTTTAAATAATTTTCCGGCTGTGAAAACATTTATAGTATCAGTGTTTTCGAAAAGAAATGTAAAATATGTGGGTACTTGTGAAACTAAATATCAATGTATGTATTCCTATAAAAAATGTGTGCTTTAGTTTAGTATGTATGTTTGTTTGTTTAAATATGATTCTAAAAAATTGGTAAGTGCATAGCACGTGCTAATATAAATGTTCGCTGTACCAAGGCGAATCCACTACAAGGTGACATTTTTTTTGCTCATAATCTTACAGTAGCCTTAAATTATTTAAAGCTTTTAAAAATAAGTCATCGCGTAGTCGTAGAAGTGGCATTTGACTTCCTCCTAGGATATGTTTACGTTAAAGTGACTAGTCACATGTTAGTTACTTACTAGTAACTAACTTTTTACTAGTTCCGTACAGCCACCAAAAACTGTTGGGAATGTATACAAATATAATGCGTATGATTATAAAACATATCACAGAAAAAAATTACGACAAATTAATTGTGCTATTAATTACCAAATTCGTCAATACAATATTTTTTTTTTAATTAAAAAGGCAAATATAAAAACTATTTTTGTTGATTTAAATTGTTAACACTTAACAATTTTTTTCTACAACGAAATTGTAATATTAAATAATAATTTTTTTAAACATCAATTGCTTATACTTTAACAATGAGTTTGTCCTATTAAACAATTGTGTGGTTGTTATTTAATGATGTTTTTTATATACATCCAAATCATTTTAATTATTGAATATTAAGCAACAAACAATTTTCAACCATTTAACTAGAGAAATATATTTATTAATATTGTTTTAATTAATATATGTTAATATTGGTGTTTAAAAACTTCTTTATATCGATGCATGTGTGTTATATCGACCAATTATTTATCTTTCAAATGATTCTCCAATAACGTCACATCCATGGACCTATCCTGCAGTAAGATTTATATTAGTTTTATTAATTGGAATTGAAGCTTTTATATAATTACCCCAATTATGCAACGGCTAAGTTCCATAGAATAACTGCTCAGCACTTTAAAGGATTAGTTATGCTAAAATTTCTGCAATAAACATAATATTTTCACAACTTACCATTTCTGAATTTTGAATTAAATTCAACGGCGATTAATATAATTAAATTTATATTTCTTTAATTCATTTGCTCCTTTTACATTTTTATTTTATCCATACTTATGCTTCCAAATATTTTCTAATAATTTTATAATATTATTTTTGACACATTTTTTTCAGTTACAAATATCAATTAAAATTTTAACAACAGAAATAGTTGAAAATCAACTGAGACAAATTGTAGATATGATAATTTAATACTATGTTAAATAATAATATTGTTAACATTTTCAATAGTATTCCAACAAATACTTTTTAATTACAGTTGATATTTTTTTCTGTGTAGGAAAAGCCTTCTTCACATTTGTCAAATATTTGACCAAAATTGTGTGACCACTAATTTCAAAAAAATGTTTACCGTTGTTTGATCTTGCAAATGTTTTGTAAGAGAAAACAGCTTCGTACAAGATTTGGTAAAATGACAGATGTGAATAGTGATTAGTAAAAAAAATATTTCCATTAAAATGGAGAAGTTAGAAAATATTTTGTATAGTGGTTACGTCATTTTGGTCAAATATTTGACTAGTCTGAACATACCTTAAGAAGGATGTGAGTTCGAACATACCTTAAGAAGGATGTGAGTAATTAGAAAGTGCTCGCACATCTACAAAAAACAACAATTGCTTGTATTTTGTTAATGTAAAACTACTGCACGTAATGTCAAAATTCTTTAAACTGAAAAGGAGAGAATGAAGGAGAGAAAGAGTAAAAAAAAAATCGAAAAAAATTTTACATATGAATACAAAAACAATTTGACTGTTCTTACGAGTATACTTTATAATTATACTATGGATTTAAACGTTAATTAAAGTGATTTGCTTAAAATAATATAAAAAGAAAAAAAAGTAAAGTGCTTCCATCCATCATATTCCGTGGTGGAATCCTTATTTTATTAGACTATAAATAAAAAATAAAAAAGTAAAATAATTTTTTTTTCTGGAAATGGAACATATTTTACTATTTCATTTATGTAGAGGGTGTTCGGCCTTTTGGCTTTTGTTAATATTGATATCATTTCTGAAAATATGAATATGAAATTTGTTGTGCAGTTGATTGGGTTGGTACTTTATAATCCAGTAAAAAAAAAACACTAGGGAGATTCACAAGGTGTACTATCATTTCATATTGTCATATTCATAAAATTTTACAATGGTTAAAAATTTTGTTTTTGCTTTTCTTTATTCAGTGGTTACGGCCTGTTTACTTAAGATGGCAATATGCATTTCCAAACATACAATACACACAGTCGAGTAGCTAACTTGAGTTTTATAATATTAATTGCTATTCCACGTTCAGTTTTTCCTTCAATTGCTTGAAAGATGCAATTTCCGGATATTCCAAAGAAGATTTTTATACCCTACACCACCATAGATATTATGTGTTTGTGCTGATGTCTGTAACGCACAGAAAACATTTTTGGAACCCCATCTTAAAGTATACCAATAGACTCAGAATCATTTTGTCGTCGATTTAACGATGTCCATCGGTCTGGCTGGCAGGCTGGCTTGTTGTCTGTCCATGTAAACTTTGTGCGCAAAGTACAGGTCACAATTTTAAAAATAATTTGATGAAATTTGGCATTGTTTGACACAAATAAGTTTAATAGAAGCAGAAGCCATATTAACTAATTTCTTAAGGATAGGTCCATAAATGGCCATAGGCACCACTTTAGGTCGAGTATGCTATAAAAGTAAGCGAGAAATTAATATTATATTTATTTTTTACCCAAAATTTCTATGTGGAATGTACTGTACGTATAACATATGTATTTCATGTTTTTTGTGTTAATTTTTCTTTGTTTCCATTAAGTAATATCAAATTTTTATTTACTTCTTTTTTTTTTTTTGCATATTCAACAATTAAGGATTACACCAATAAAAAGGCCATTTGATTCAACTAAATTTAGTTGATGAACGGCTTTAAAAAAATGTCAGATTTTTCTTATAAAATAAATTAAAAAGTAATAATAATTTCTATAAATGCATTATTTATGTTCAAAAATGCATGATATCAAGCTTCTACACAGAGAAAACTGATTTATTGCTACAACCGAATTTTTAGCCAATCGAATTTTGTCGGTTGCATCTCACAATTCGGTTGTAATTATAGAATACATATGGTACTCGTACCTGTTTTAAAATAGAATTCGATGAAAATAATTAAAAAATTAAAACCTATTGTGAATGAAAAATAAATTGGTTTTGAAATTTGCTTTATTAAAAATTAAAAAAAAAGAAAACATAAAATATAAAAGTCATCTTAAAATATAATGGATTTTAAATTAAGAAAATCACGTTTTTGAAAGTTATATTTAACCGTTTCTTGGACACTTTTTCACGAGGTTGACAACAAATTCATTTCAATATTGTGTAGCCTGCCCTCCTAACAACTAAAGGACACGTATCTGCAAACAATTTTCATTAACTAAAAATTATGAATTTTGCTTATGTTGAGTTCAATCTACATTACCTTTCATACATAACTTTAGGGGCCAAGGAAACATACAATTTGTAGACACACATTCATTTGCTTAACATCCAGCTTGTTAAAAACAATTTTCTCCCATTATTTTTCACTAATTATAATATCGTGTAAATTAACTAATTTTCGTTAAAAGTTTTTATTCTGTAATATACTCACATCTTCAGTAGTACCATCTACAACACCGTTATAATTTGATAAATATGTAACACTTATTTCATCTTAAAAATTTATTTTTTGAGTTACTCATTAATTCTTTAAATTTTCTGAATTTCTAAATTTCTAATAATTTATTTAAAGCATGTCAAAATAAAACTATCAATTATTGATTGTGAACCCCGAATTTTCTTAAAAAATAGCACAATTTTTTAATTACTAAAATAAATAAATGATTGGGATCACCATTATTCAGTATTAAAATTTTAAAATATTATTTAAATTCGGTAGCCTCATTTAATTTATAGAATTAAATTTCCTAAATAAAGCAAAGAATTTTTTCAATCAATTTTACTGTTGTAGGAACCATTATTTCTTCACAATTAATTTAAATATATTATAAACATCGAAAATCTTCTATATTTAGCAATTTCTTACCACTGCTATGAAATATCAATTGTTATTATAAAATTATTTATCTCGTAACCGTTTTCCAATGGATCTTTTTTCTGTGTGTATAATCTCTAAAAGATTCACATGAAAGAGGCATGATGTAATCACACCTATGATGACTTAATAATGTACATAATAAAGACATGTATGAACATAATACGTAACGCAGCAAAGAGACCTACCAAGTGGGACATCACGAACAAAAATCTTGTCTTCTTGAAGCAGGTTGGTAAGGGAGAGTTCTCTTATCTCTCTCTTACAAACCTGCTTCTGGGTATGCAGCAATTTTTGCTGGACAATATCTCTCCACTGGTCTTAGCTCCGGATAATTTAGAAAATTGACCTCTCTTGGTACAAAAACTATGTTACTGTTTTGGTACTACTCCAGAGATTTTTTACCGTATTGACATGATGTCTAATCGGTCTAAAAATATGTGAACACATTGTGCTCTTTTATGAAATGAAGAAGCCGTTTTTGCAAACATTCTTTGATGTATATTTCGGTATTTATAGAGCGCACTATAACAAATGACTGTTAATTTTGTTGCAATTGCATAAATATTGCCATACCAGAAATTTTTAGGAAATTTCGTCTACTTTTGGGTCCTTCAACATTTAATCGAGCATTAGCAACAAAAAAATGTTGACGCGGAAGCTTTAAAAAATCTTCTAGTACATATGTTTCGTCGTCCCTTATACAAAAATACGTGCCATATTCTTGGCTTCTAATTTTTTTTGCAGCATTCTTATCTGGAATTTTTTGGACTTTATATGTTTTCAATTCAGCATTAGCTTTAACTTTTCGCACCAAATAGTCAGAGCACAGAGTTTCTTTTCTACCAGATGTGTTTGGAGTCCTTTTCAATATGCTTTCAATTTTCTGGCCATTTTTTGGACATTTTTTTCACGAAGTAGGTTTCCTATCAATGGTCAAATTCTCCTGATAATGTTTAATAACAAAGAATACTAAGAATAGAAAATAGTACTCTTTCCTACAACAACAACATTTCTCTCTCTTCACATACAAGTTCTGTGCGAATTCAACACACTTGTGAGAGAGAAAAACAACAGAAAATAAAAAAACCTTTCCTTTAAAATTTAAGGAAAATTGCACTCGCGACACATTTTTTCACTATCACACCATACTTTTATATTTTTTTCACGCACTGAAAATATATTTTTTAAATTTATTTTTGACATTCCTTTTTTGTATGTTGAAATTTAAATTGAACGAACAATGTTGCTACTTTTGGTATTAAAAATAAAACAGAATTTAAAATAATTTTAAATTATTTTCATATTTATCAACAAAAAGCAAAAAAAAAAAAAAAATTTAATTATATTACTATTTGTGGGTGTAACCCGCATCAAGAGATAAAAATCTGCGAATATAATTGTGATGAATTATATTTAATAATTTGTAAATACTCTTTTGTGCAACTATGTATGATTATGATGTGTGGTGAAAGTGGTTTCAGCACGAATACACATAAATAAAATTTGACTAACACAATCTTAAAGTTAGGTTTTTTTGACAACAGAGTTAGGTTTCTTTTGACAAGCCTTCTCTTCTTAGTATTCTTTGTTTAACAACACCTTTAATTCTATGTAATTTTTTTTTTTTTTTACCAATTTGGATATTTATGTTTTTATACCCTACACCACCATAGGTGGTTGGGGTATAATGCGTTTGTGCTGATGTTTTTAACGCACAGAAAAAATTATCGGACCTCCACCTTAAAGTATACCGTTCGACTCAGAATCACTTTCTGAGTCGATTTAACGATATCCGTCCGTCCGTCCATCTGGCTGTCTGTCTATGTAAACATTGTAAACAAAGTACAGGTCGCAATTTTAAAGATATCTTGATGAAATTTGGCACAGATAATTATTTTAGTACAAGGACGAGCCTATTGAAATTGGTTATGATCGGTCCATTATTTCATCTAGCCACCATACTAATGTCCTCCCGGAATAGGGGTTTACCGATCATAAATGCCTTAAATATAGCAAAATTTTAATGAAACTAAGGAAAAAGGAGTTTTGTATAAGAATCAATCTCTGTGCCAAATTTCATTAGGATAAACACCTCTTCCGAAAATCACTTTAACGTGCATAAATCCCATGCGAATGATAGTATCAGTTAATATTCGACACAAATAAGTTTTATATAAATAGAAACAACATTGCCAAAATTTATGAGAATCGGTCCATAATTTACCATAGCTCCCATATAAACCCACTTCCGGGAATCACCCTAAAGGGCATAAAATCATATAGATGTTAGTATAAATGCATTGTTCTGTATTTGTATAATTTATTTACATTTAGTTAAAGTGTTGGTCTACAATTGGTCACAGGTCTAATGGTGTAGGGTATCATATGGTCGGTCTTGACCGACTATAGTTTCTCTCTCCTTTTGAAAATTTTTTATAATTTTAGCACGTTATTCTTTTTCACCATTCATTTTGATCAAACTGAGAACAAATCAACATGGATGTAATTAAAAATAATATTTTTCAAAGGTAACTAGACCAACTACAAATTAAATATTGCTTCCGAAAAAGTTAAGTGGCAAAACGTGTGTTGATTTTTTCCATCTTACTCTTTATAACTAAATTCTCGTATTTTGATGCTAAATTCATAAAAATACTTCTCATATAGTCATTTGTATATGAAGGAAATTATGTTTTGAAAAATTATAATAAAGTTCCAACAATTTCGAAGTTTAATTTGAAAACTAATTGAAAAAACCAATTATTTTTTCCCATTTTTTTAAATGTTTGTGTATAGAAAATTCCAAAAAATGATCCAGAACATACATAAATATAGTACTAATCTACATTCCTAGATAGGTACATTTGCAACTTTTTTTAGTGAGGCACTTTAATGTATACGCATTTTTAAATCGAATGTTTCCTAGGAGTAACGCAGAGTCGCCTAAATTTATTCTGGGGACATAGATTGTTGGCATATAATATGCATATGTATTTCCTAAATAGAGAATGTTTGTCTTTTTTGGCGTCGCTAATTCAAAACACATTATGCTTAACATTACAAAAGAAGAAAAAACGAAAGTATTTAATTTTTTGTACGGCAACAAATCGTAATATCAATTTCCAAAAAAAAAAAAAAAACTCTGAAGCACTACCACATAAAGTTAAGAAAATAAAAATTAATATCTACTGTTTTTTTTTTTATTAGTATATAGTAGAATAGGGTAGCTCAAAAAAAAAAAAAAAATTTTTTTTGTATTGCTATAAAATCTAATATAGAAATTTAAATACTTATTATGACGTTAGTTTAGTGAGCTAGATCAAAGAAAATCATATTTATGTCCTGTGTAATAATAATACATATACATACATAACATCTATATTACAAAATAATATTAATGCATTCACTTTGATACTACATATCGCTCATTTGCTGTAACAACGTCATAACTTAAAAACGCAAATTTCAGTTAAATAACGTATTTTATTAACTGGCAAGGTTTTTGTACGAGTTTTTTTATTTTTCATGCTCGATGTTCATTGAATTACAATGAAAAATTTAACGTAATTTTTAAACTGCTTTAGAAAAAAAAAATGTTTTTTCAAAAATTAATTTTTTGATGAAATGCGTCGTAGATTAATTATTTTTGCGCCATTTTTTAAAGCAAATAGTATATTTTCATTGTATTTATAAAAAATATATTTTTAAAACTTTTTTTAAAAAAGTAAATTTTTCAGACACCCTAGTTGGAACACGATGTATTTTAAGCGGTTTGAATAGTGCTCATTCTTACTAAAATTTTATGTAGAATTGATGTATAAAAGGAAATTTTTTATAAATAAATTGGATTCGTTTCTGCGCAAAATACGCTCAAAATGTGCGTTTTTAGCCGAAGATATGCAGGGGAAGGAGTTGGAATTTTAAAAAACAAAATACGCCATTATTTTTACTGATGCAAAAACCTTCTAAAAAGGTATGATATTTCAAAATCAAAATTTTGAAATTTACCCTAATATATATACAGTGGTGGCCACGAATTTAAGACACGACATGTAACGAACTAAGTTGTGATAATTATTACAACCCTGCAATATAAAATTAGATTTTGTTAATTTTTCAGTGTACCCTGTAATGTTAAGATCAATTACCGTTATTTGGTTTTGTTTGTGTATACATTTTGTTGCTGTTTTTATTATATTTTCGTAAAAACGTGCTTTTGAAGCTGGTCACGAATTTAAAACATATAAGAAATATTTGGTTTTTAAGTGATTTTTTGGTGTTTTTTGAAGCTAAAAGGTAAGTAATGAATGTTTTATTCCATTTAATGTTAGAATACATCAAAATATTTAGTTAGAAATGGCCAGAGGTACTTGGAGTTCGGATGCCGAGCGAAAATTGATCCAACAAATGAATACTGATGGAAAAACAGTAATGGAAATTTCCAAGCTACTAAAATGTTCCAGATCCAAGATTTACAATGCACTGGAACACATCAAGCAACATGGCACTACCAAAAATGTCAAACAGCACCCTAGAGCCCGAAAAACTACACCCAGGGAGGATAGCTTAATTTATAAATCAGCTGCTAAAGATCCTTTCAAGAGCTCAAGTAAAATTAAAAATGAGATTTCATCGGATTTTGGTATTAATATATCGTTCAGGACAATAAGAAGACGTCTGAATGAGAAGAACTTACGTGGGTGTATTGCACAACGTAAACCACTTGTGTCAAAAAAAAATATTAAATCCCGGCTAGCGTTTTCAAGAGAAAATCTCAATAAGCCGATGACATTTTGGAAAAATATACTTTGGAGCGACGAGTCGAAGTTTTGTCGCTTTGGTTCTGATGGAAAACAGTACGTATGGCGTCCTCCAAACCTGGAGCATCACCCAAAGTACACCCTTAAAACGGTTAAGCATGGTGGTGGAAATGTCATGGTGTGGGCAGCATTTTCCTGGCATGGTGTAGGTCCCATTCAGAAGATTATCAATAAAATGGACCAGCATATTTACAAAAACATACTGACAAGCATCATGATACCATTCGCTGAAGACAACATGCCTCTAATGTGGAAATTTATGCATGATAATGACCCTAAGCACACTTCACGCCTAGTGAAGAGTTGCTTAGAGGAAAATAATATCACAGTTCTGAAATGGCCAGCTCAATCCCCGGATCTCAATCCAATTGAGAACTTGTGGAATGATGTTGAGGAGCATGTACGAGCAGTAAAGCCAAAAAATTTGACTGATTTATGGGAAGAAATTCAAAAGGCTTGGTATGCCATTCCAAAGGAGCGCTGTATGGCCTTAGTTGAAAGTTTACCCAGGAGATGCGCTGCTGTGATTCAAAATAAAGGATTTCCCACCAAATACTAATATTGTTTTATGAAGCTGAGCTTTACTTTTGTGAATTAACTTTTATTTTGCCTATGTCCTAAATTCATGACCAGGCTTAAACTTGTATTAATCTGTATAATATGTAAATAAAAATTGGAAACTAAATATAGGTAACAAACTATTGTTGATTTTTTTTCATAACATTACTAGGATCTTTAAAAAATAACATGGATCTAAAATTTGTTCGATAAGATGTAAAAATTATCAGAAATATATAAGTGAAATGTCGTGTCTTAAATTCGTGGCCACCACTGTATATATATATATATATATATATATATATATATATATATATATATATATATATATATATATATATATATATATATATTAGCCCTTCAAAAAATATTATTATTTATTTTTTTTAAATCCTTTTGTATATAATCAGTTCGCGTTAATCATTTTAAGTGAGGGGCACGAAAGTTACGTCGGTTTAAAGTTGAACATATAACAATTTTTACAAACTAGAAGTTTATGTACAATTCTGGTCAAAATTACGCATAATATCAAAAAATACTGAGTTATTCAAAAAAAATGTATGATATTGGCAATGTTTGATGGTATTAGTGCAGCATATTTTAGGGTTTCCAACTAAAATTTTAAAAATTTTCTTTTCAATAAAAATCGCGGTTTTTAAAAATTTTGTGAAAAAATTGGATCGAATCAAAGTTATTTCTCCATATGTTGATTGAAAATATACTCTGTTAGAGTTTATTACATAGAGTAAATATTTTTTGGTCCATAAAATGTTTATCTCTCAAAATTTTTTGATGCTCCTCCAAATTTTAAATTAAGTATAACAAACATCTACTAATTATGTCAATTATAGTTAATTTCATGCTGTCCACACGATGTGCCTTAGCGAAATGTGTTTTAACAAAAGTGTCCCGTTTTCAATTATCAACGACATTTGACTTAAATGTATGATACCACTCAATTATATTTAACGCCACTCTTATATCTATATATCTAATATTTGTTGAAATTGCTATTTTCTATATAAAAATACAAAAACAAAAAGTGCAATTTTTGCATAATTTTCAAAAAGTCCAAAAAATGTTTGTATTAAATTTATTTTTAATGCTCCTCCGATTTTGTTATGTAAAATGACAAAAAACTAAGTTCACGCAGTAATCCAAGCAATTTCATATGAAAATGTGAATGTGCCTAGCGAAAAACTGACTTTTTTAAAAATTTTCGCATTTTTTTCCAAACTTTAAAAAAATTAGGAAAATTTACTTATGACAGAGTAAGATCAAAAAGTATAAACGCGCGAACAAAAATTGTAGAAGAATGGTAAAAACTTAAGTAGTTTTTATTAGTTTTTCAATATTCTTGAACTTTGAACAACAATCGTGGTTAGAAAAAAAAACTTACCTATATAACCAATTTGTTTAAAATATCATTACCTCAAAACTTATTAAGGATTTAAGTCAGTTTCAGCCAGGTTAAAAATTTTTGATAATTGCCCATATATATCTATATATATAAAAGAGAAACGTTACTGACTGACTGACTGACTGACTGAATGACTGACTGATTCATCATCCCACAGCCCAAACGGCTGAAGCTAGAGAGTCGAAATTTGGAACGTAGGTAGGTCTTCCCCCATATAGATCCACTAAGACGGGATTTTTGGAAATTCGAATGTTTAGGGGGTAAAAAAGGGTAAAAACGGGTAAAATCGGTAACCTTATAACTCGCAAACTAATAATAATATAAAAAAGTTGAATAGTTATCGTTATTCATTTAAAAAATAATTGGACAGGTGTCTGGTACTTTTTTGAAAATCAGCCAAATGAGAAATACAAATTTGGTACTTTTTAGAAATTCAAACGTTTAAGGGGTAAAAATCGTACATATTTTTGGTACTTTTTTCATAAAACATTTTTTTTTATATTGATTGAAATATTCATATGAGTATTTTAATATGGGATACCACTACAATTTAGAAATTTATTGGAGTACAATTTTTGATACTTCGATGGGTGAAAAAAAGTGGGAAATTACATTTTATTCAAACTTAATAATAAATTTTCAATTACATTAAACATAGAAACATGAAATTAAGAAAATGTATATAAGAATTCACAAGAGTGGAATTTGTGGTACTTAAAGATACATGGTCCTGTGGGTAAAAATTCAAGAGGATGGACTTTGTGGTACTTTTTTGTTCTTCTATTGGTACTTTTTTTGCATTTTCTGTAATATTTAACCTAGAAACATGAAATTAAATACGCATGGTCCTATGTTGGAAAGAACTCACAAGGGGGGACTTTGTGGTACTCTTTCATTCTTCTAATGGTACTTTTTGAATTTTCTATAATTATGAACCTGGAAACATGAAATTAGGGATATGTGGTCCTTAGTTAATGAGAATCCATAAGAGGGGACGTTGTGGTACTTTTTTGCTATTTTAATGGTACTTTTTAAATTTTCTATAATATTTAACCTAGAAATATGAAATTTAGGACATGAAGTGCTAAGTGAATGAGAATCCATAAGAGAGAACTTTGTGATACTTTTTCGTTCTTCTAATGATACTTTTTGAATTTTCTAAAATATTTAACCTAGAAATATGAAATTTAGGACATGAAGTGCTAAGTGAATGAGAATTCATTAGAGTGGACTTTGTGGTACTTTTTTGTTCTTCTAATGGTACTTTTTGAATTTTCTATAATATTTAAAGTAGAAACGTAAAATTAAATATGCATGGTCCTATGTGAGAAAGAATTCACAAGAGGGGTCTTTGTGGTACTTTTTTGTTCTTCCAATGGTACTTTTTGAATTTTCTATAATTCTGAATCTAGAAATATGAAATTAAAGATATGTGGTCCTAAATGAATGAGAATCCATAAGAAGGGACTTTGTGGTACTTTTTTCGTTCTTCTAATAGTACTTCTTGAATGTTCTGCAATTTTCATCCTTAGAAACATAAAATTGAAGATGTAAGTTCCTAAGTGAATCAGAAACCTTAAAATGGATTGTGTGGTCCTTTTTCTTTATTCTAACATAACTTTTTCGTAATTCTGATATTTATTTTTCATTATTCTAAGATTATAAACCTGAAATTAAAGAGATATTGTTATTTATGGATGATGTAACACCATTATTAAAAATGTTCCCAAGGCAGTTAAGAACTTTAGTTTAAATTTATTATATAGTATGGTTTTTATAAAAAAGTTCCGCTAACGAAGTAGCGGGTTTACAGCTCGTATATATATAATTAAATATTATTAAATTTGACGATGGATATAAAAAAATAAAAAATTATAGCATTTTTAATTTTCTGCGATAACTTCTATTTTTATCAAATAAAAGACGGTATGTTAGCCAGAAATGCGTTTTTCTCTTTTCAGGATATATGGAAGGTAGGGGTGTTCTTGTTCCGATTTAAGTAAAAATTGGCAGACTCATAAATAACACTGGTTGACAAAAAAAAATTTTTCGAGCTCCTTCAAAAAAAATATGTAGACTAGTTGGAATTCCGCATGCTTAACTCGAATCTGCTTTCAGTTTTTTTTCCATCAGTTCGGGATTTTTTTTTTGGGCGTGTCTAATATTGTGCCCTAAATATGCCGATTACTCGAGTATATTTCACTATTACTTGAGAACGGTATGCACGATTTAAATAAATGATATACCACGATATACGGAATAAAATTGGTTTTAAATCGCTCTACTATCAAATTTTTATCTGCTCAATAGTTTAGGAGATATTTCGAAAAAAGTGTCGGAAAAAAATTTTTCATGCAAAATTCAACATTTATTTTTTTTACTAAACTTTTTTTAAAAGTGAAAACATCAAAAATATTTAAGTTTATCACCTTTATCTCAAAGCTGGCAAAACTACGAATAAATAAAGCCACGTATTTTAAAAATTGATGCACAAATCTTCATTGGATTCACAGTTAAGTTTGGATACCCATGCATACCTATAGCTAAGTGGAAATATACTAGTGGGCAAAAACAAAAGAAAATTTTTTTTCGTCTTAAATAAAAAAATAGGTGGATTAGATGGAATTTAACGTGCTGAATAAGTATCAGCTTTTACTTTTTTTTATAACGCATTGATTTTTTTTTAGGGGCATGACTACTATGACCCTGCCTTTAGGCAGTCACACTTGTATATATCGAGAACAGTTTGTCCAATTAAGATAAATTAAACTCCAGTAGATAGCGACCTAAATTGTCTTTGAGCTGAATTTATATAATTTTTTGTGAAGTTAATATTTCCGTAGTTATTCGGTAATTAGTACCGAAAATTTTAAAATTTATTTTTTTGAAAAGTGGTGAAAATTTTGATCCATAACTCTGAAATTCTTGAGCTAATGAAAAACATTGCTAACATTCCGTGAAGACAATTTTCGTATGCATCTTTTGATGTATCACTTATCAAAATCGTGTAAAGGGTTCTTGAGTTATAGCCTAAGTTTGACAAACCATTCTCGAATTTTATAGTGTGACCGCTGAATAGGATGATGATATTAGTCATGCACATAAAAAAAATCAGTGCCCGATAGAAAAAAGTGAATGCAGATTCTTGTTTAACTCTTCAGAATCCACCTAGTCCACCTATATTTGTTTCAAGAAAAAATAAAAAAAATATTTTTTTTGCCACCACTGTATTTCTACTCAATTGTATGTAACATGGGTATTTTTACTTAACTGTGAATAAAATTTATCTTCAAAATTGATGCAATATTTTGAAGATACATGCCTTATTTTATTTGCAGCATTACTAGCTTTAAGATAAAAATTATAAACTGTAACATTTTAGATGTTTTCATTTATTAAAAGAAATTTTAGTAACAGAAAAAATCTAAAATTTTGCAAAATTTTATTTTTTTGGTCATTTATTTCAAAATAACTTCGAAACTATTGAGCACTTAAAAAAAATTTTATTTTAATGATTTGAAGATATTTTTAGTACGCATCTTTTGGTGTATCACTTATGTCAATCGTGCGCACCGTTCTTGAGTTATGAGGAAACATACTAAAGCAATGGCCTTACTATGGGCGAAATATTAGACACGCCCATAAAAAAAAAAAAATCCAGACCTGATGGAAAAAAACTGAAAGCAGATTCGTGTTTAGCACATCAAAATACATCAAGTCCAACTATTCGTCTATAGGGGAGGATTTTTTTTTATTGACCAGTGTAATCTATAATTAACTGCAATCACAAATTTTGGTGGAATTCTGACCAGTATTCACGTAGTAAATTATTTTTTTTGTTTCAGGATATATGGGAGGTAGGCGTGTCCTTGCGCCGATTTTTTCAAAACTTCCTCTTTATTCATTTTAGGCCTAAAGTATCATGCGTACCAAGTTTCAATTTACTACGAAAACTCCTTCTATTTTTGTCTCATCGTTGTATGGGATCAAATCACTGTGTGGCGCTATCCCTAAGTTATGTGCTAATAATATTTTCTTTGTATAGGAAGTATCACTCACCCTGCTCCTATCAAAAAACAAAATAGATGAAATTAATTTTGGGGTTGACAGAATGATACATCGAAAATTTCAAGAAAATCGGTTCAGCGGTTTAACTGTCTATAAGGTACAAAAAAGCAAACCAATAAATACATTTCATAAAACAAACATACAAATAAACAAAATTCATATGTATATATATAGTTTTAACATTTTTAATATACCAAACGATTTTGACCAAGAACTCATAAAATCGATTTTTAATAATACAATATTATACTACCTGGGTATAGTATGTATTCATTTATGGTTATTATTTCCCTCTAATATAGCTCTCCAAAGATCAAGCATAATATATGCAGCTGTAGATCGCAAGAAATATAATTTGTGACCACCCTAATGATCTTGTTTAATTATTTTTTATTAAAAGTGTCACCATTGATAGGAATAAAAGTGTATTTTTTAAACCGCAGTTTACATCATGTTTATTTTCAGAAGAAATAATTATTGTGTTCATAATCGTCATAATCATCGCTATTAAGTGTTTATGTGTATTAATATATCCAAATTCCAATGGGACTTAATTATATTGAGTTCCATTTACATAAATAAACATGATCTCTTGAATAAAGTGTCATTTGTTTCTTTATTTTTGGGTTTTGTTTAGAATTCCGTTTCAGCTACTGTGTGTAATTATGTACATTTTTATAAAGAGAGCCACTTGTATTAACTCGAGTTTTTTATGCTTATATAAATATACATATACAAACATACATACATACGTACGTATGTATTTATGGATATACATAAATATTTATTTTAAATTCAATTTTGTACTTACTCGTAATATCTTACATACATAATAATGAGTGTTAAGTGAAACATAAAAATCGAAATATTTTTTAAATTATGAGATAAATTATCAACACATAAAAATCAACTGTCACAAACAAATACATTTGATAAAAGAATTTGTGTTGATTCTACCTCCCTTTAAGTGAAACACAAGCTAGCTGTGGCGGAGGATCAGTAGTTTTGGAGCTATTCTGAAATTAGTGCCTAAAAAAGGCAATGTCAAAATATTATTTTTTTTTAAAGATATTTAAAACTTATTTTTTTCCGCGTACGTTAGGACGATATTTGGTTATTGTATATCAAGATAACTATAGCAGTTTTTGACTTTTGCTTTGGAAATTACACATTCATTTACATAATCTGGTATGTAATGAAAACCGATCGCTTTCAAAATAAATCGGTTTAAAAAGTTGCGATGAATTTCGATCGATTTCAAAAATCATTTTTAAACAATTATCTATTTTCCATTAAGAATATACAGCTCATGTGAAAAATAAAAATTAATTTTAGAGAAATATACAAAATTATATAATAAAATCTAATAGATAGTGATTTAAATATAATTTTAATCAATAAAAAAAAAAAAAACGAAAATATAAGTTCATCGCACATTTTTTCGATTTAAAATCGATTCGTTTTCGAAATCGTTTTCCACCACATACCTGAATGACACTTTTTATTTTCACCCGGAAAACGATCTAATGCGGGCTGTAGACTTTCTCGAGGACATCAGATATTACTAAATATACATTTTTAAGATAATTCACTATAGATCTCGTAGCTTCATAAATTTTAAACAATCTTTTATATATGTACATTAGGGTGGTCCAACATTGTGTGAAGAAAACCAAAGTGTATTGTACATTCAAACGTACTACCTAAAGTTATGAAAGGGGACATCATTTAGAACATATTTGCCAAATTTTAGCTTCTTACGATGATTGGAACACGGCCATTTAAGTTGATGATCCTAAAAAAATTTTTCTCACCAAAATTAATGATATATACATCAAATAATAGCTAATAAAATTATTATACCCATATTTCGCATTTTTTTAAAAAATGTTAATATGAACGAAGAATGGACATTTTGTATAAAATTTGCTAGCAGTTTTTGTTTTTATTTCTACGTAATTTTTTAATATGAGTCATTTTTTTTTTAAATGACGATTTTATCCTTCCTATTAGTTATTTTGGAAAAATAAAACATATGGTTATATTTATTTTTCTTTAGTTATCGTTTGATCTATAAATCATTATTATTGGTGAGAAATAAATTTTTAGATTTGTTCTAGGATCTTCATATGATTTATTTCTTCAAGCCTATACATTAGGGTGGGTCCGATTTTGTGAAGAGAAAATATAGTTATAGATGTTCCCATTCTAAGATACCATTCTCAAAGTTTTCGTTCTGACTTATCCTTTCGTTAGCTAGATCAAAATTAAAATAGGCAAATTTTTATACTAAAGAAATTGTTGGAGTTCAAAAAACTAAGAAGCTTCATTTTTATATTATAAGGTGAGTCTGAAAAGTCCACATAATTGTATAACGAATTAACTTCCGAACAGATTTTATAAAACGGATCAAGGTTAGCAAAATTGGATCTATGGAATGGAATGGTTAACGGATGGTAGGATCTCAACATCCGATTAGGAACGCTAATGGAAATTTTACCCAGAAGAAATTCTGAGTCAATTTTTCCTTGAAGAAGGTCTATTATAAATGATATATTAGAAACCGTTCTTCTACTTTTCAGCGTTGGCAGCCTGATTAGAGCAAGTCGACTTCGGTACGGTGGAAGGCGAATATTCGGATTCCAGTTTAATCCACGAAGACAAAACAACAAAAATAGTTTTTGAACAGATTCCAGTTTATTTATATAAATGTTGTAGTAAGGATCCCAGATAACGGATGCATATTCCAAAATTGGACTTACTAAGAATGTATACAGACGTTTAGTGACATAAGGATCTTTGAATTCTTTTGCCCAGCGCTTAACAAAGCAAAGTATGCCACTTGCTTTGTTAGCAGTTATTTAAATGTGAGAGTTAAACGTTAATTTCATATCAAAAAGTTAAACGTTAATTTCATATCAAAAAGTACTCCCAAATCTGTGAAACTATTAACTGTACTTAACTCAACTCCCCCAAGATTATAAGCAAATACATTAGGAGTACGCTTATAATAAACCATGTGTTTGCATTTTTTGAGGTTTAAATCATTTTGGAATAGTTTTTGATCATTAGGATTAGTAATTGTTTTAAATATTTTAACATCATCTGTATACATCAAAATTTTGCATTGATGAATATTTAGAGGAAGATCATTAATAAAAAGTAGGAATAGGATCGGACCAAGGTGACTGCCTTGTGGAACACCAGATATAGCATTTATATATTCGGATTTACAGTTATTATATAAAACGCACTGTTTTCTTTGTTTTAAATAGGAGTAGATCCATTTTAGAAGAATTTCGCTGAAGCCGATAGCTTTAAGTTTCATTATTAGTAGTTCATGGTTAATTTCATCAAATGCCTTACTAAAATCAGTATATACTACATCCGTCGGATTACCGTTGCAGAAACCAGCATTTATATAGGATGATAGTTCCATCAGGTTAGTACATGTCGAGCGACCTTTACAAAAACCATGCTGATAAGGCGATATTATGGATAACAAATTGCGGGATAACATATCTGTCACCATTTTCTCCTCCGGATTTATGGATTGGAACTATGAACGAAAGTTTTCATAGCAATGGGAAATAGCCATATTTAAGTGAACTATTAAATAAATAGGTTAGCGGATATGATAACATTTCAGCACAATTTCTCAAGATGATGCTAGGAATGCCATCAGGACCAGGATTGGTACAAATTTTTATACTTTTTAAATTTTTTAGGACTAAGGAAGAATCCAGAAATGGTATATTTATCGGAAAAACTTCTTGAATATGATTTGGAATAATCATTTCATTAATTGTTTTGGAGGAATACGTTGATGCAAAGAACCCTGCAAAAACGTTGGAAAAATCTGCATCATTCGAATATAAAATTCCATTCATTTTCATGGTAGCAGGATAGGTGGTTACTTTACGTTTCGAGTTGACAAAATTATATAATAATTTAGGATTTCTCCTAATATTGGATTTCACCTTAAACAAATATGAATCGTAGCATCTTTTATTTTTCATATTGAATTTATTCCTTGCAATCAAGTAACGACAATGATAAGTTGGATTTTGCGTTATTTTAAATTATTTGAAAAGACGATTTTTACGATTTTTCAACCATCTTAATGTGGCAGAGTTCCAGGGTGGATCACAATTCGTTTTATTTTTACTCATTGGAACAGTCTCAGATATAAATGAGGAGATGATACTTGTTCGAATATTATTAAAGTTTTTTAACTGTCTGTTTCTCTAAATGCAAACGAAATTTTCGTTCAACTAAATGTATTGAAAACAACAAATAAATTTTAAAATTATTTGTTGTTTTTATATATGTATGTAATTTCCTTCATATACAAATGTTTTTATATGAGAAGGATCGAAATAGTTCAAAGTACCATTACTGTTACCTTTTTACCTTGTTGAATCGGTTGCCAACCTTGGAATTTAGTATCAAAATACGGATATTTTTAAGCTTTTTAATGATATATAACACTTAATACACTTCATATTAACTTCATATCGCTTTGATTTTCGTTCGACATAGAGAAACAGGCTATTAATTAATATAGATTTTATTTAAGTTCAAATATTAAATTATTTTTTTTTTCAAAAAATAACACTAAATACAAAAATTTTTCGTTTTTTGATCAATTTAATGAAAAGATTTAGTTGGAATACTTTATTATTTACATATTATTATTTTTCAAGTGATATCCTTTCCAACGATACCAAATACATGCATAAATCCTTTACACAGTCGCTTAAATACTTACTGAAACTTGACCCCCCTTCAGCGAAATGCGCATATTTTCCTTAATTTCCATAGTAAATGTGTGCTGCAGCATTCCATATACATAAGTGCATAGCAGTCTCAACGTGCTTTTTAAATAATTTTGTGCAAACTTTGAACCGTTAAATGTATTTCAATGAAATTTCACATAGTTATTACTGAGGTAGTTTTCAACTATTTTGGAGGAGCACAAGTTTCTAGGTGGTCTTGGGGCAGGTGGGAGGACCTCCGAAATGGGTCACCTATTACATAAGATATTATATAAGAAATAATTAAAAAAGTTTACCAATTTCGGAGGTTCTACTCCTGCCCACATACCAGCTAGAAACTTCTACTCTTTAAAAATATTTTGGAAAATACCTCAGTAATAACTATTTTAAATTTCATTGGAATAATTTATAGGGAATCTTTCAAACATTTTAGAAAAATTCTGGAGGCAATATTAAGCCCGCCAAGCTAAAAAAAAACGAGGCTAAAAATGAGGTAAAAATTTATTTCGACCCATATATCTCTTAAACTAAAAGAGACAACCTACACATGTAGGCGTATTTTTTGGTAGATATTTACAAGGACTATCTATATATAAATTTTCTTTTCTGTCATATCATAAATGAATTTTTGGCGATTTTTTAAAAAAATGACATACTCGAGATGGGCAACTTTGGAGGGCCACCCACTTCCCCCTGACCGGTCTGTACTCTACCAAATCAACTCGAAAACACCTCAGCTCTGACCATGTGAAATTTTATTGAGATACCTTTAACGGTTCTTTAGTTACTGAATTATTTCCAAAAAAAAAAAAGTTTCGGTATAACTGCTAGAGGATTGTTTTAAATTAAATAAAGTACTTTTCTTCTTGAATATGATTAATTTTGTTGACTTCAGGAACAAATCAACCTATTTATATCTAAATTATAAAATGTTTCTTTTATAAAAACAGAAATAAAAAACTGTACATTTTTGCTTAACTTGTAACTTCTTTAAATATTTTCAGAGAATTTTGAGACTACATAACCTATCTATGTGGAAACTTCCACTGTTATAGCGTTTTACCAATTTTTTATTTTTTATTTTTTATTTTATTTATTTAAGACCACTCAAACGATGCGTAAAAATTAGCTTAATATGTGAAAAATATTAAAAAAAATTTAAAATTTATCTAGTTCCCTACCAGCGGTTGAAAGTCAAGGGTCTATAACATTTCGTCCAAACAATAGTATCAAGTTTTGTCTTGAAATGGGTATCAAAAAATTCGTAATTTTTAGCCAATTATAAAAAAAATATTTTAAAAAATATTAGCAAAAATGTTGGTCCATAAACCGTCATTTTAGTACATCATGTAGTAAAAATTTTCGATATTTTTCGTAAAAGAATTATAAGAATTTTATAATTTTGTTCCTTTTATGGCTAAAATATTAAAAATTTGAATTGTAGTAAGTACTGCTGATAATATATAATTTTCCAAATTTTTTAAAAAAATTGTTTATCAAATTGCTTTAAAAAGATTTCTAGCGAAACAAAATCCCATGGGAAAAAATTTTAAAATATTTTTTCGATAACCAACATAAAATTACGAATTTTTTGATACCCATTTCGATTAAAAAATCGAAACTTTTTTTGACCAAAATATATGGGACCCATGATTTTTCAATCGCTTGTAGGGAACTGAAGACCAATTTTAAAAATGTTTTAAATAATTTTTTCGTATTAAGCTAATTTTTACGCATCGTTTGAAGGGTACGACATCGAAATCTCGAAAAAGGCTTTCCTTGGGACACTCTAATGTGCATGCTTTTATTGTTTTGTTGCAAATTGAATACTTTAAAAAATAATTCAGCATTTGGAAAAACATTAATTTGTTGCTTATGTTCTACCGCATTTAAAAGAATAACGGAAAAAGTTCTTAGAATCATGTATGACTTTATGTTTATTGAACTCATCGTGCATGAAATTAGTCATTAAATTTAATTAATGTAATTAGGAGTTTTTTATTTTTATTATCGCGATTTTAAAATTAGTTTTGTGTGTAATATATCGCTGATAATCGGTAAATGTACATAATGTTTCTAGCTGAAAGAAAAATTTACTTTACGCTAACGTTCAGAGCAAAAATGTATACAATTTTTTACATATCCGATGACTAAATTACACATCTGAAGAAAAATTAGACATGATTTTTTTTTTTAAGATACAAGATACCAATTAAATATAAAAAACATATTACACTGTTATATACATACAATGTAATTTGTAAAAAAAAATTAATCTTTTTTGGAATAAAACAGGTTAGATTTTTTATATACATACGAACAGTATAATACTTCGTTAGCGTAGATTTTTTTAATAAAAACCATACTATCAGGCCTGTCACACATTCCGATCGAAATGGTTTTGATTCCGTACTTGCAATTCCGATCGAATTTGCTTTTGCTTCTTCAGATTTCGATCGATTTTATCAATTTGCAAAAGTTCATTTTTTTCTAGATACATATGGCAACGTTGTATAAATCAAAACAAAAACCATATGTTTTAATATAAACAAAACAAAAAATAAAATTGAAAAAACAAAAAAATTTCAGGAAATTTTGTTTTAAAATTAAAAAAAGTTAAAATATGCCGGGAATTTCTATAATTAGTGTAATAGAGTCACAAAGTGGATATCACATTACTGAAAAATTGCGTCGTCGAATTTTAAGAGATGCTTCTGATCCGTTATCATACCCAAATGCAGTGTAAGTACATTCATACAGTGTTAGTATGTATTTTATAAAATTAATTTTTATTCTAGATTTATAAATTATTACCGACTAAACAAGGAAGCCTTCATAATGGTATTGGAACAACTTAGCCCACACCTTCCAATATCATCCATTCCACCGGTATTACAATTGTGCACCACACTTCGGTTTTTAGCATCTGGCGCTTTTCAAGGCATTATAGGTACATATGTGTACATACTTTAAAGCATTTATTTAACATTTCCTTTTTACATAATATAGCTAAGGATGTTGACATTAGCCTAGGAAGAAGTACTGTTTCAACATTGATGTGGAGAGTTCTACATACAGCGGAAAATATAATTTGTCCACAATGGATACAACTTCATATGACAGAAAATGAAAAACGAAATTCTAAGGCTTACTTTTTCCAAAAATGTCGAATTCCTTGCGTTATTGCATGCATTGATGGCACGCATGTTAAATTAAATAAGCCATCTGAAGATGAATCACTTTTTTTAAACAGAAAGGGAACATTCAGCATCAATGCTATGATTGTAAGCATTTTTTCAGGTATACGTTTATATATATTTATTTTGTTTTAACTTTAGATTTGTGATTATAAAATGAAAGTGCGTGCTGTGGATGCTTGTAGACCAGGGTCTTGCCACGACTCATTTATATGGAGCATGAGTAGTGCCAGAAACTATTTTTTAAATGAATACAACCATGGAGATCACAATTCGTGGCTGCTTGGAGATTCATGCTATGGGTTGGAGCCATTTCTACTTACTCCATATAAAGATGTTGTCGCTGGGACTGTAGAGCACAAATTTAATAATAAGCACTCTATAGGACGCAACATTGTAGAATGTACAATAGGGGTGTTAAAAAGCCGATTTCGATGTTTGCTGGGTACTTTGGTATACACTCCACAAAAAGTCATAACAATTATTAATGTTTGCTGTGCATTGCATAATATATGCAGACATTATAACATAGACTATGAACTAGACCCAATGATAAATGAAAATGATGATGAGTATGCATATGATTTGGAAGACGTTTTGGAAAGAAGCATGTTTAACATTGACAAACAACTGAGAGACAATATTGCTGCGGGATTAAATTAAAAAAACGCCATACATATAAATACATTTTAATTCATTTTTTTATTAAAAATATATTTTTAATTACATTTAATGTAAAAAGGAACATGTTTTATTTGGTATCAGTCTTAAAGGAATTCATTATTGACCAAAATTAACTAAAATTATAAGAGAACTTACTTATGAGATTAAATATTTGTACTCTTTGATGAGATCAGATTTAATTCGACGTAAAAATTATTGACGTTTAACTTTTTCATTTTCTATTTTGACCTTTAAAGTCTCAATTTCAATTAACTTTAATTTTAATTCATTTTTTTCTTGCAATTTTTTTTGTATTTCTATGTCATTTAACTGTTTAGCTTTATAATGTTTTTCTAAAATATCGCCCAACCTATCTAATTTTTTATTTTGAATTTTCATTTCTTCCCGCTGTTCTTCCATTAAATGAACTATCTTTTCCAAGTTTATATCAGTTTGTCGATCCTTCATTACTTGGAGAATATTTTTTAAATGTGTATTCTCCTCTTTTAAAAGGGTGTTTAAATCAGCTTTGGGAGTGGATGGAGTAAATGGTCTATATCGTTTTGGTTTAGGTGATAGTGTTGGTGTTGGTGAGCGTGATGAGGTGGAACTCTGACTATCCTTAGTAGTTGTTTCAATAGATTTTGTCCTCTTTCTTACATTTGATGTAGAGGGCACAATACTATTTTCTTTATCAGCTTCACAAAGATATATTGTCTTGTCCACCTCTCCAAAACTTTTTGCCCCTGCAACGCCTTCTACACTTTTATACAGACCGCTCACACGCGCCACTGTTTCCTCGACATCATTTAGAACATATTTATTGTATGGACCACCACCAGTTTTTTCATTCTCTTTTTTATTGTGACACATCTTTTTTTTTACATACTGTTTCCATGCCCACGTCTTTTTCCATCCATTACAATCCTTTGTTGGTGGTTGATGAGTTGAGCCGTTCGGTCAATTCTGCCCAATTTGCGTCCACAATAACACGGTCTCCTTTCACATAGCCCCTGGCTATGTCCTGGTGGGACTCCATAAATTCAACAAATATTTTTTCTTGTGCTGGATTTCTGTGTTTCCCCCTTAAATAATAAAAAAAAGGTTAGAAAATTTTTTAATAAAATATTTAACACTTACATTTTGTATCAAATTTTGTTGTTTTGTATTTTGTTTATTTTGTTTTGATTTAGTCTAGCCTTACCAGACTGAAATTTTTTTAAAAAATCTAAATTTTTGTTCAAAGAAAAATGTGGTTTGCGTAAAAAAATAATGTGGCAACAATTTGTTAAAAAAGTGGTTTCATTTATGTAAACAAATATGTGGGTTTCTTTGTAATTAAGAAAATATGCTATTTTTAATAAAATAAAGCTTCATTGTGCTAATTTTATGAATATTAAATTATTAAAACAACATATTTTATAAACAACATGTAGTTTTACAAACTATATTTAAGTTTAAATCACTGAAATAAGCAATTCCACTTACAAAATTGAAAGTGGTTTCATTCCGAAAAAAATTTTCGTTTTTGGTTTTCTAAAGAAGGTAAATACGGAATTAATTCCACTTTCGATCGGAATGGTTTTCTATGACAGGCCTGTATATTATAAATTCAAATTGTGTTAATTTATTATTTTATAACTATACATTTTTGAACAATATTTCTAAAAGCATAAACAGTGCACTTCGCTACCCCAATGTATTGAAATAAAATAAAAGCATCGGAATAAAATTAAAAAACAGACAGACTAACAAACACGGATTTTCTTTTATATAGATAGCATTTAACTCGATCCTGCAGTACTCCTACATAGATCAGATAAAAACTTGGTAGCCTTTTTATTAAAAAAAAAAAAAATAAATACAAGTTAAGAAATCCGTAAAATTCAACTTTGATTCCTATCTCCTGTGGAAACAGTTGCAATATTAGTGTTCTGTCAGCATTACGTACAATAAACTTTTTAAATATTTTAGTTACCAGTTTCTTACATCTTACTTTAACGTTCGAAGGTTCAAAACCTAATAAATTATCTCTATTATTATATTTTAGTAGAGAAGAATGTTACCAATAAAACATCTTTAATTTCGTTTTTGAAAGTTAATTATTTTTACAAAAAATTCAAAGTGTAATATAATAACGAAAAGTACCACAAAGTATCCTCTTATTGGTTTTCATTCACTTAGGACCATATTTCTTTAAATTCATGATTTTAGATTAAATATTATAGAAAATTCAAAAAGTACCATTAGAAGAACAAAAGAGTACCACAAAATCCCCTCTTATGGATTTTCATTCCCTTAGGACCTTATATCTTTAATTTCATGTTTCCAGGTTCAATATTTTGGAAAATTCAAAAAGCACCATTAGAAGAACGAAAAAGTACCACGAATACCCTTTTCTGGATTCTCATTTACTTAGGACCATATATTTTTAATTTCATATTTGTAGGTTCAATATTATTGAAAATTCAAAAAGTACCATTGGCAGAACGAAAAAGTACCAAAAAGTCCATTTCTTCAATTCTTACCCACATAAGACCATATCTTTTTAATTTCATATTTCTAGGTTCAATTTTGTAGAAAATTCAAAAAGTACCATTTGAATATCAAAAAAGTACAACAAATTTCCCTCTTGTGAATTCTCACTCACTTGTACTTAAGTTCATGTCTCTTATATTATGTTCAGACACATTAGTTTTTTTACTAGTTTTTTAAAAACACAATAACACAACTTGAATCGAGATGTTTTCTGGCTTTGAAATACAGTAGGGCATCGATTTTCCGTGATTCGATTAACCGGCAACGTCGATTATCCGCGAAATAAAATTTGTAATTGTTTTCGTTTTTTCATCCATTTAGTTTTATTTTTGCATCGATTAACCGTGATTACCTATATTATCTGGGATTTTTCGATTGCTTTTGAACAACCAAACACAATGTGAATAAAATAAAGGGGAATTCCCTTGTTTGAATAAAATGAGTCAAAGCAAGGTAAAGTACATGTTTTCTGCATGCATGAAAAGCTAGTTAAGAAAAATATTTATTTGAAAAACAATTATTCAAATACATATTATATTTTTTAAACATTTACATATATTAAATCCTTGAATAATTGAATTATATAACTAAAAAATGTTTAAAAATACTACTCAATATTTTTACTCAATTAACTGGGAAAATAGATTATCCGGAATGCTTCCGGTCCCGACCGTTACGGATAATCGAGGTCCTACTGTATATGAAAAAAAGGTTAATTTGTTTGATTTTTTTTTTTTTAAGAAAACGACTCGTTTTCCAAATATGTGATTATAGCATAAGTTGAATATAATAAAAAATGTATTATTTGAATAAAATTAAATTTAAGATTTTATCCCCTTTTTGGTACTTTTTATTCCCCCTGAATGTAACAAAGATTTATTTCAATGAATTTCTAATATGTACTGGGATCTAATGTTAAAATATTCATATGTGTCTGTAAAAAGAAAAAAACTATTTTATGAAAAAAAATGAATAACGATAATTGTTTAACTTTTTTTGTATCTCTATTAGTTTAGGAGATATAAGGATACCGATTTTACCCTTTTTTACCACTTAAATATTCGAATTTTCAAAAATCCAGTCTTAGTGGATCTATTCAGTACGAGACCAATCTACAGTCCATATTTCATCTTTCTAGCTTTAACCGTTTGGGCTGTGCGATGATAAATCACCAAGTAAATCAGTCAGTCAATCACTCAGTCATTACTCTTTTATATATGTGTAGATAATATTGAGTATGAGCTGAACCTAGTTTATACTCAATTTTATATTTGTCATTTACATTTCGTAGTATTCCTTCCTTTCAAAAAAAAAAAAAAAATATATGCCGCGATTGCTTCGGTGGACACTTTATTTCTTAATACATTAGAAAGAAAATACAAAAAGAAAATAATCTGAATTACCTTTTGTAAGATTGGAAATAGTTAATAATTTTGATTTCTGATATATATTGAGATCAAATTTTGCCGTAATCTAGAAGTGCGTGAATTCTCCAATCATTATCAACTTGTTGTAAGTCAATATAAAGGGGCGGAAATCTTTTCCAAAAAATCGATCATATGTTTGCTCATTTTAAAACATATAATTTTATGTAATTTGCTTAATAAGTCCATTTGTTCTTTTCAAATAAAACTGGTTTTTCTGATTGTAAAAGTAGTTTAAATGGAATTGTAATGCCTAAACTAGAGGACAAAAACTCTAAATTAATTCGAGTTTTAGATCGTCTAAGAGCTCATATTGTTCTAATATACGATAACCTCAAAAATATATTGAAAGTCATCTTTTCTGAAAAATGTAATGGCTGCACAATGTCAGATTTATCCAAATTAGAACGACAAAAATACGAAAATAAAAGCTTATTAATTGAAGTAATTCTTTTTGCATTTATTAGTAAACATATCATATATTATGGAAAAAATACTTAAAGTATTGGAAAGTGCCCATAGCGCGAATTATGGATTTTCAAAGTTGTAACTTTTAAAAATATTTTAATTTTATGTACTTAATTCTGTAAAGAAGTATGTTAACTTTAACTTCAGATATCTCAGTAAATACTGCAGATATTGATATGGTTCTCTTTGGTATGTAATAATAAATGTTTCCAAATTATTTCATTATAATTTGCTAGGTTAAAAAATCAATACTGAAAATAATGTTTTTAATTTAAAAAAAATCTTAATATTAAAAAATATATTTTTTTGGAAATTATATTTTTAATGGAATAGAACTAAAAAGTTCCAACGAGTTCCAATTTAGAAATACGATTGTTATATAAAATAATATCTATAAAATTAAATTTGAAAATATTGGCTGCGACTTTTTGCGATCTTTTAAAATATAAGAATAAAATGTGCGGTACCTCATATTAGCAATTTTTTAAGAATTATTTAAACTCTTTAAGGTAATGGCTGAAAATTTGTTATGCAAATATTACACTAAGATTGGTGTTATTAAATCTTGCCACGCCTACTTTTAAAATATTCTTTATTTTAATAAATTTAACAAAAAAAAAAAAAAAAATCCAAAATTCTTACAAATAAAGTAATTTTTTTTTAATATGGGAGTGGCAGTGATTTTACCCGCCCATTTTCAGTGGGAATGTTTACGGCCTTATCTACTAACAGAATATACAATTTCTGACCAATATCTCCAAAACTGGATTTTTGTCGTTCTAAAACTGTAAAATGTGACACTGTGGGCTGGTGAGATAAAATTTTATAAATTAAATAACAGGTACATTTTATTAAAACCATACCTGGCTTTTCTTCTTTTAGTAATTTAGTCACCGAATTGCATAACATTAGGGTGTCAGAAGCAAATCCAATTTGTTAAAAATGAAAGAAAATTTGAAAAATACATATACATATATTTTTTTGAGGCTTTAATGTCTAGACATTTAGTTTATTATGTCAACTAATTGTAGAAGTTAAGATGTAAGTTATTTTCCAAAAAAAAAAAAAAATAATAATAAATAAATAAATAATAATAAATAAAAAATAAGAACATTTAAACACTTCGTTTCTCAGTTTTTTTCCCTGGCATTATTATTTTTTTTTGTGTTTCTGCAATATGAACAATATGAAAATTTGTCATCGTAAAAAGGGTTTCTAAGACATAGAAGTAATTTAACAACTACTTGTTTTTAAACCGGTATGTAATTACTTATTTATGATCAGATCAACAATTTATACATACAGTGGCCAAAAAAACTATTCGTCATAATCGATGCTAATTTAATTTTTTAAAAAATAATACAGTTTTCTCAGAATTTTTAAGTAACAAAAGTGGTTTAAAGTTTATTAAAATATAAAGATTTCAAATCTGCTTAAAATTTAAAGTTAATACAAATAAAAGTTAATTTAAAAAGCCATTTATATAATGACATTGAAATTCAAGACAAAAAAGGTATTCGACGATTATTCGATCGAAAAATCACAAAAATTAAATTTTTTATTAACACATAGCTTTTTATTTTCACTTTATAACCTCTTTTAAGCGTTTTAATATAGGTATGAAAAGGATTTTGTTATATTCAGGATCAATTTTGTTTTATTGCATTTGTAATATCAATTTATTACCATTTTTATTCATAGAGTTTAAACATTTTTTTATTGCATATTTTAAATTTTTTATAGGTTTTTAAATATTTTTTTTACAATCTTATTTTTATATTTCTCATTTTGAGGTAAATTTTGTAATAAATATCACAAAAGATATTTGTATTTTTTATTTTGATCATGGTAAAAAAAAAATTAAACTATTGATAAAAAAATATTATGGATTTTTATTATTTTTTGAACATTGAAGATTGTTTTTAGATTGAAATAAAAATAAAAATATTTTTTTTTTAGTATTAAAATCCGGTCTTTGGTAAAATGTGCATAACAGTTGTTCTAGTAATTTTTAACACTCATTTTCCGGTTATTCTCAATCAAACACTGTCGTCATTTTAATTTTTCTTTCTGAAACTATTACTAAATTAGAGGGTTTCGACATTAAGTTTATTAGATAGTGCAAAAATCGAAGCTGCAGAAGGCCCCGTTGCTGAAAAAATAAAATTAAAGTTGCAAGCTATTATTTAAAAAAAAATAAAAAAATTATTTGAGAACATGAAAAAAGTTTCATAATCAATTACTTTACGTTCAGACAAAGAATATACAACATATATGAATATTCTTTGATTAAACTCAATGTCACTGATAAAAATGTGATCTTAAGGAGTACAAATTTAAAAAAGTACAAATAATTAGTATTGATCTTTTAAAACAAAGCTTTATTTTTTAAAAATACAAAATGTATTGCATTTCTTAGCTTAAGATAGACTGATTTTTGTTTTTTCTTATAGAATAACTTATTTTTTTTCTTTTTATTTAATAAATATTTAAAAAAATAAATGCATATTTTTTAATATTTAGGGTATATTTTGAATTTTTAAGTGCATTTTATAGGCGCATATTTTCCAAAAATAAATGCATATTAATCCGCTCCCTATTTATGCCTAATGATAAAACTATATAAATTTTCATGCAAAAACGTAAATAAAACGAGAAAAAAGTGATAGTCGGTTAAGGCCGACCATATGATACCCTACACCAGGGGTTCTCACAAGACCTCGCTTCGCGACCCCCTTTTGACATTGCAATGGAAGCGCGACTCACTACAACTTTAACTAATTTAAAAATCAGAAAAAAGTAATTTTAAAAAATAATATTTACAATTTCGGCATTGTTTTCCTTGAATATTAAGAGACTTTTTCGTATAATTAATCTAATATTATTCTCTGCGTCCACAAAAAATCAAATCTCTGTTTTGAGGGACAAAAGAGTAAAAAAATATATTTTTATATAAAAATGTATGTTGAAGAGAAATTGTTTAATATTTTTAGGGCTTCGGAGCCAACAAGCGGATAAACTTTGCTATATTTCAACTATTTAAAATGCTTTTAAACCTGTTGGTTCAAAATTAAATTCAACGAATTTCAAATCTTTTTGAAATTAACCTGGTCTTTCAAATTTTCTTTATATATCCGGGAAACTTATCCATAAAATAAAAGTTTTGTGTACTGAAAACGATTTTATAAAAAATTCTTGGCATAATATATTTTTATTTATACTTTTATAAAAGTAGAATTTCATGTGAAAAAACTATAGTTTCATCAAATTTAAGTGAAGTACATATTTATCTTTTTAACATATCGTTAAGTTTTCTTTATACAGTGTCAGTATTGTCCCCTAGACAAAAATTTTGTATGAAGATCCCTCAAACGATGCGTAAAAATGGAAAAAATATTAAAAAAACATTTTAAAATTGATCTTCAGTTCTCTACCAGCGATTGAAAGTCACGGGTCTAGAACATTTCGTTAAAAAAAAAGTATAGTATTGAGTTGTGTCTTGAAATGGGTACCAAACAATTTGTAATTTTTACTGGCTGTTTCTCTATGTCGAACGAAAAATTCATTTCGAATAAATATATGGAAAACAACAAATAAATTTAAAATTTTGTTTTTGTTTTCTATACATTTATTCGAAACGAATTTTTCATTCGACATAGAGAAACAGGCAGTTAGTCAATTATAAAAAAAATATTTTAAAAAATTTTTGTAAAAATTTTGGTCTTAATTTTAGTACATCATGCAAAAAACAAATTGATGTTTTTCTTAAAAAAAAAATGGATAAGAATTTTATAATTTTGTTCCCTTTGTGGCTATAATATTAAAATTGTTCATCAAAATGCTTAAAAATTATTCTTGCGAAACAAAATCCCACGGAAAAAGTTTTTAAACTATTTTATCCATAAGCAGCATAAAATTATGAATTTTTTGTTACCCATTTCGATTAAATCTAAACCTTTTTTGACCAAAATGTATAGGACCCATGACCCAAACAAATTTTTACGGATCGTTTGAGGGGTCTTCCTATATCGAAATCTCGAAAATGGCTTTCCTCGGGACACTCTATTGGACAGCATACTTTCTTCGTTTGATCATTGTTGTCTTTATCAAACATACCTAATATTTTGAATCAAATGTTCCTTCATTAGTAGTTTCTAAAAAGAACTCATTTTAGAAAAAAAGTTTACGCTGGTTTTTAATTTAGATACATTTTGTAAAAACATATATTTCCATTTTAATAGTTTCATTTGAACTTCTAAATAATATTTATATTAAAAAATTTTCTGTTTAAGAATATTTTTCAGGAACTCTTCGCGACCAACCATGAATGTCCTTACGGACCCCCATTTGAGAACCGTTGCCCTACACCGTTGTGTATGAGTATAAAAATTCAAGAAGAATTATATTTGACCTTTGGTCAATTTTGGACCAATACTTTTACTAAATGTAAAACAAAATATACGTTGATACTAGTTTTATGCCCGGAAGTGGGTTTATATGGGAGCTATGGTACCGATTCTCATAAAACTTGGTTCTGTTGTTTCTACTTATATAAAACGTATCTCTGTCGAATATTAGCTTGATACTAATATTTGAATGGTATTAATATACGTTAAAGTGATTTTCGGAAGAGAGGATTTATATGGGAGCTATGGTAGATTATGGACCGATTTTTATTTGATACACAGATTTATAATAATACAATACTTCTTTGTACCAAATTTCATTAAATAATTTGTTATACTAAAGGTATTTATTAGCGTTAAGCCCTATTCCGGGAGGGCATTTGCATGGCGGCTAGGTGAAATAATAGACCGATCATAACTAATTTCAATAGGCTTCTTCCTTGTGCCAAAATAACCTGCTCGTGCAAAATTTTATTAAGATATTTTTACGGCATAATTTAAGGTGGGGGTCCGATGATTTTTTCTGTGCTTTACAAACATAAGCACAAACGCATAATGCCCCAAACACCAATGGTGGTGTAGGGTAAAAAAATAAATTGTGTTATAAATTTGTCATTGTCACAAAATTTACAAACGGTTATTAATTTTAGATAATTTTTTTTTTTTAATTTTACATACGATGAAAAATTTATATTTCAATAAAAAAGTTATTGTCTAATTGTTAGTTCCATCAGTCATATTAAAATTACACTAACAAATGTTTATATATTACTTAAAAATTTCGGCTTCATGAAAAATATTTTTTATTTTACAATACAAAAATCTCCATTAGTCAATAAAAATTATTATTTTTAACATAAACATATTAAAAATCCGTAAAGCAAAGTTTATGTGATTAATTTAATCATATTGGTTTCGTGTTTATGATTTATGTCTTTGGTAAATAAATTCGAAAATGGGTCGTGGTGTTCATTGTACTGAATCTGAAAAAAAAAAATGTTATTCTTAAATTAAATTCGGGCGGGTCACCAATTAGAAAAATTGCACAGATAATGAAGTGTTACAAAACTAAAGTATTCAATGCCATTCATTCAAAAAAGTCATAAAACTAGAGGTAGAAAGCCTGAAACGTCGGCGCGTTTTGACCAACGTTTAGTTCTAGTTTCCAAAAATAACACCTTTATGTCATCAAGTAGCCTTAAAAATTAATTGTGTGCTTCAGTGACAAAGCGAACGATAAGAAATAGGCTGTAAGAAGTCGGATTAGTGGGACGCAGTCTGAAAAAAGTACCACTGTTGAGCAAGAAAAACATACAAAAAAGGTTGGAATTTGCCAGGCGACACCTGTGCCGTAAAAACTGAAATAACGAACCATGGTCAGACGAAAAAAAAGTAAATTTATTTGGATCTGACGGAAAATCATTTTTACGTCGTCCTGCAAATGCTGAATTTGATCCAAAATATATCAAAAAAAAAACCGTCAAACACGGTGGTGGTTCTATAATGCTATGGGGATGTTTTTCGGCCTCTGGAGTTGGTCAAATAGTTTGGATTCAGGGAAAAATGAATGCTACTTACAATATAGACATTCTCCAGAATAAAATGCTTCCATTTTCTGAGGATGAAATGTCACTAAAATCGGAATTCATGGAGGATAATGATCAGCTAGAAGTGTCAAAACGTGGTTTCAGCAGAATGAAGTACCTGTAATGGAGTGGCCGTCCCAATCACCGGACTTAAACCCCATTAAACATCTCTGGGGAGTCCTCAAAAATAAAATTGGTAGCTGTAAATCAAAAAATAAACAAGAGTTGTGAGAAAAAATTCAAAAAACCTGGTACTCAATTCCGCCCGAGGTATGTGCGAATCTTGTGGGATCTATGAATCGCCGTTGTCAGGATGTTATAAAAATGAAAGGATCTTCAACCAAGTATTAAAAAAGTATTTGAAAATTATGGTAATGTTAAAAAAAAAAAAAAAAATATTTTTCCAAAAATATTTTAAGCTTTTAAGAATTGTAAAAATATTTTTCATAGTAAATTTTTACAGCATCAAGCCATAATACCCATCTCGTAAATAATTATGTCTGTGTTCCATATGTAATCAACGAATCAATGTAATCAAAATTATTACGCACTTTTGGATAAAAAAAAATAAATGACTTTTGCAGATATATTTAGCCGTATCCGTTAAATATAAGAGAATTTGATTTTTATTAAACTCCATCCCCTACTTTATAACTTGTTTAAGAATAACCGCCAAAATCTCTAGAACACCTATTATGCGTGTTAGAGAAATGGAAGTTTACGTTAAAAAATTTAAAAATATGCAAATGCAAGAAAAACATGCAAAAATATTTATTAACAAATCGATGCACTTTAACAAAAAAGTATAAAAAACGTGAAAAAATTTTAAAATATTAAAAAAAAAAACAAAATACATTTTTGAGTAAATATGCAAAAATATGCAATAATAAATCGATGTAATTTTTAGTAAAATGTCTAATTCAGATAGATAACTGCTACGAAATATGGTTTCGGAATTCTACTGCGTGCTACATAGATACTGTGGTAAACTACTAGTATTCATTTCCAAAAGCCAAACAATTGTTGGCGCAAAGTTTTCTAAGAGAACGACAATTATATAAGAATTGTAAAAAAATAACCAAAAAATATGTTTAATATTATAATAAAAACAGAATATATTCATATTATACATATGGGAAATTCTTCAAACTCGTTTACTCTTGATGTTCAAAAAAATTTAGAAAATTTTTAAATGGCACATCAACGATATTTAGTACCAATATTCCTTGGCTCTAGTGGAACACAGATCTTTTCGCGTGAATGACTTTTACCGAACGGCATCAATGTTATGGCGGTTTAAGGTAAACAATTTTTAAAAAATTGCCAAAATAGTCCTAATCAAAAAATTGCCAAAATAGTCCTAAATCAAAAATTATTGCATTTATGTACTCTACAATGATGTATATAAAATACAAATTAAAAATCACGATAAGTCAAGTATGCGTGAATATATTAGTGATTTAATAATTATTAACCTTCTTATAAAATTTGCAAAATTCAGTTTTTAGTGATGTAGTGTTGTTCATATTCATCCATTTATTGCAAAATTCATAAATATATGTTTTTTTTTTAACAAGTCATAAGACAATGCAATTTATATGCATTTTTTAATTGCACTTACTCAAATCTCTAAAGTTGCATTAAATGCAAAATCGTACTTATTTTCGAACGCCATATTGATTTTGATATATGGTATTAAAGCAGCTACAGATTGACATATATCATCGCCAATTTTGATTAGCGCCTTGAGTGTGTCTCGACGATTAATGTTAAACTAAAAACATCACGTTCTTAGCCCATGAAAACCGTTGATGAATATTTTTAGTGAAATTATATTTTCTGCGTAAGTAGAGTTGTACATAGAAACTTATTTCAGTATAAAATCGATTTATAACGCCAACATCCGCTATAACAACATATGCAAAATTGCTGAATTCTTTAAAATAGCTATACACGTTTAGCAAATTAATATTTTAAAACGCCACAATGATTTTTAAATGTCATTTGGAAACCTTATTTGATAACGCTATACTCTAGCTTCACTGAAATAACGTTGCGAGTGTGCCTCGCGAAAAAGGCACCTCTTGGAGCCATTAACATTTTTTTTCTCTCCAAGTTTGGGTACCTCCTACAACATTTCTGTTGAGGGCACATTAACGAAATATATGTCAAATGATGCATAATTTCAAGAGCTATTAGACTCTTGAATATTTCGGATATTTTGAAATATCCGAAACGGCGTAAAATTCCCCGTGAAAAAACTGAAAAATTTTAAATTTTTTTAAAATTTGGTTTCACGACTTTTCCACAACACAATTTGACACTGGTTAATTGCACGCTAATTAAATCCATGCTGGTCCTTTTCTACAAGTGTTTATAGTCTACATTAGAAGAATTGGACGTTTATGCTAAAATCCGCGACTACAGCAATAAAAAGAAATAAAAAAAAACTTGTTTGTTTCAAACACTTTTTTTGGAATTTTTGACTTTGGGTGCTTGCCGGCACCACATGGAACCGTTTTAGGTCTTGAATTTTTTTCTGTTACAGCAAAAAGAGTTGTTAACAAAATTGCATCAAAAGTTGTTTAAAAAAGTCCGAATTTAAGAAAATATTTGAGGTTGAAGGTCGGTTTCATAAAGGCAAACGTAAAAAGAGAATTGCCCATATGTACTTAATACTAAGTAGTTAATATCAAAAAATTCATCCACTCTTGATCGTAAAAATATTGCATGGAATGGAACACAATAGTGTTTTATCGTATATCTGCAAATACTGTTACTATATAAATATTTATTTACTTTATAAACGTCAAGTGTTTTCTCAGTAAAAGTAAATCCATTTAAAGAAAATTTGGGATGATTCATTTTAGTGAACATCGTGTGAAAATTTTAATTTGTTCATTTTATATTAAGCTCCATTTAAATTCTCATGTCATTTACACTTTAGCTATTTGTTAATACCTTCTCCTCACATAGACGGAAATTTATGTATTTGGATACACATGTCTAAGAATTCAACTCTACAATACGAACTATAATGATCATTATTACAACGAGTAGTATGATTTGATGTGTTGTCTGGTAAGATGTGATCTGATCAGGTCTTATGTTAACAGTATGTATAATGTGTGCTATTCCTACCCCTTCGGATTAAAATAAAAACCACCATCTTAGGAATTTCAAATATCAATCAACAATTTTAGAAAAACACATTTTAATATCTTGCATGAAGGGCAAGGCAAGACTGGAAGACTATTCTATGTGCGGTAGTAGTATGTAGGTACTGACAATAGCATAATGTGTGTATTTTGTTGTATATTTACAACTTAACTATATATATATTTTTTTTGCTGTCAAGTTATAATCCCAATGGATTTGTATGTGCCTATTGAAACAGATGTGCTTTCAGCATTTCCGAAAACACATCTCCATTTACATACATACATATATATGTGTGAATGAATATACATATGTAAGTAGGAGCATGTGAATGGAGTGAAAAGATTTTTATTAGTTTTTCATTTCAGAGGGGAAGAGTTAATGAAAATCTTATAAACGAAAACATCAACAAGTTAACGAATAATATTAATTTATTTATTTTGCTTTACTTTTTTTTAGTTTTTAGTGAAATTTTTTATAGTACCAATATTTATTTCAAAGTGTGCATTTGTGTTAATAATGAAAAACGTATTTATTTCGAAAGTTGTTCAATTAATTGCTAACGATAATAAAAGATTTAGGGTAATGATTCTCCTGTCACTGAATCCTTCAAATTTTGACCAAAATCCATTTGTTTCATCAATGTGTAGACGGAAAATGCAAATTTCACAACCTGTAAAAGAGAAATACAAATATTACACAGGGGTTATTCCGTAAAATAAAAATTTTGTGATTTAAAAATTGATTTCCCATAGGAAATAGTAAAATCATATTTTTAACAAATGATCTATAAAGGAATTTAAGGTACAAAATATATTCTAATTAACCTTCTTATGGCCTAAATTCTATCGTGCCTATATAAACATTACATACACCTTAGATTATGCGATAAATATAAAGATTTTTAGGTTTAAGGAGTTTTTGGTTTTCTCCAAACAAGCCGATTACTCGAGTATATTTCAATATAACTCGTTAACGGTATGCAAAACGGCTAACAAATTTTTATCCGCTCAATAGTTTTGGAGATTTTTTTTTTAAAAATTGTTCATGCTAAATTCAAGATTTCTTTTTTTTTTACTAAAACTTCTTTTTAAAAGTGAAAACATCAAAAATGTATCAGTTTATCGTCTTTATCACAAAGCTGGTAAAACTGCGAGTAAATAAAGCCACGTATTATAAAAATTGACGCACAAATCATGATTGCATTCACCGTTTAGTTAGGATACTGCATACCTACAGTTATATGGAAATACACTAGTGGGAAACAAATTAGATGGAATTTAACGTGCAAATAAGAATCAGCTTTTACTTTTTTTTTTCACGAATTGATTTTTTTTATGGACATGACTACTATGACCCCGCCTTTAGGCAGTCACACTTGTATAACTCGAGAACGGTTTGTTTTATTAAGATAAATTAAACTCCAATATATAGTGACTTAAATTGTCTTTAAGCTGAATTTACACAATTTTTTGTTCAGTTAATATTTCCGTAATTATTTGGTAATTAGTAGCAAAAAAATTTTTTTTTTTTAAATTTAAAAATCGTGAAAATTTTGATCCATAACTCTGAAATTCTTCAGCGAATAAAAAATATTGTTGACTCACCCTGAAGACAATTTTCGTATGCATCTTTTGGTGTATCATTTATCGAAATCATGTAAATGGTTCTTGAGTTATATCCTAAATTTGACAAACCATTCTCGAATTTTGTAGTGTGACCGCTGAATAAGGTGATGATATTAGTCATGCCCATAAAAAAAATCAGTACGTGATAGAAAAAAGTGAATGCAGATCCTTGTTTAACTCAAAATCCACTTAGTTCACCTATTTTTGTTTCAAGAAAATAAAAAAAAAAAAATCAAGTCCAACTATTCAATATGGTGGTGTATTTTTTTGTCGACCGCTATAATATGTGTATTATTCTTCGACCTTTTAATACCCACCATCAAAAAGATGGGGGTATATTGCTTTTATCATTCCGTGTGTAACATGTCGAAAAAATCATTTTTTTAGATTCTGAGTCGATCTAGCTATGTCCGTCCGTCTAATATTTCTTTAACAAAAGCATGTACGATAACGAAATTTTGTACAGATAGTTCGAGGGTAGATGTAAACTTGGAAAACAAAAATGGGCGTGGTCCGTCCATTTTACCGCACACCTCCCATATAAGGTGAAATGTCAACGAAATTTTGTACAATTAGTTAAAGCACCAATGTAAACTCGGGAACAAAAAAGGGCGTGGTCCGCTCACTTTACCGACCACCTTCCATGTAACGTAAAATTTGAAAAAGTTGATGGGGGGCATATAGATTCGGTCAGGCCGAATATAGCATTCTCGCTTGTTATTTATTGTGCTTGTTATTTATTGTCACCTTCAGCAATGAGTAACAAATTATATGTATCAATAACTTGAAGAATACAATAATAAACTTCAAGTAATTGATTCATATATATATATATATATATATATATATATATATATATATATATATATATATATATATATATATATATATATATATATATATATTACTTTTTTATTGAATCTTTCTTTTTCACAAATTTATAAGTGTTAAAAACTTAACCTAAACTTAAATTAATGTTGATATTGCCACATCAAAATCAGGGACCGAAAATAACTGTTATTTTTGAATTTTTAAACAAAAAAAAGCAGTAGCAACCAAATGTCGAAAAACTGATTTAAATACATCATTGTGATCTGTATGGAGTCTACTTTCAAAAAATGATATGCTTTTTCAAATTTTGATTTTTATTTTTTCGAGCAAAAATAACAGTTATTTTGTGATTTTTATTTTTTCGAGCAGAAATAAAAGTTATTTTTTGCAACTTAAAATTTGTTAAATTTTTTGTTAATAATTGTGAACTGTTATAGTGTTTTGAATAAATTATTATTTTTTTTTATTATTTTTGATTTCTTAAATATTTTTTGCATTTATTTCATTTCGGAGTATATTTTTTTCGCTTTTCGTCTTTGTATAATTTGTAAATAAAAACATTTTGTCTATTTTTTTATTTTTGGAGTTTTTATTTTGGTGATTTTGTTCTGTGGTAAAAGTCAAGAAATAACTTTTATTTCTGCTCGAAAAATGAAAATCAAAAAATAACTGTTATTTTTGCTCCAAACAATAAAAATCAAAAATAAAAGTTATTTTTGCTCAAAAAAAGAAAAATCGAAAAATAACTGTTATTGTTTGATTTTTATGATAAAAGTCATAACGATTACGATCCCTGACGTAGAGTTTTTATTAGTAGTGTTATCTTTCCGATAACATATAATTTGTTACTCATTTCTGAAGATGACATCCAAAGGATAAAGTTACAATAAATTAATATAAAGACCCAGAACTCGAATATTTATTTAATTTGAATTTCTTAGGGTAGTATGTATGATACTACGACTTTCTGTTGGCCTTTTTTATGCCAATGACTCAAAAGTATCCGAACTATTAGATTAATGTCCTGTGTTATCGGATTTTTTTTTTTTTTAGAAATATTTCCATCATACTATGCTTGAAAAATCTCTTTCTTTAAAATTATGATTACTTGTTAACATCAACTAAAAATATAGAATTAAGTCCTTCACTGCATATTACCAAATGATCGTGGAAGAAATTTCTTGCAAAAACGTGAAAGAAACCACATTGTAGACATTTTCCCCGCCGGAAAAAGACATTCTGAAATGCTTTATTTGGTAGCCACACTTCATAACACTGCAGGCAATGCCTTCCCTTCTGCCTTCCAAAAAGCAGCGAGAAGGCTGTTAAACAAATATGTTTTCTTAAGTGTAATGCTATTACAAAAGAGTATTTAATTAAAATGCGGACTACCATCATTAATGATATTTAAAATAAGACTAAATGACAATATGTGTATTGTGTGTAATTTGTATTTTCTTGTGTAGCCCATGTGTAATTATTTTCATGTGTAATCTATGTGTAGTTTTAAGTCTCAGTGTTATGACAAATTTAATCTCAATATCGTCACCTAAAATATGCAAAAGGACGTAACCACTGAAAAATCAGATGTTGTTTTTATTGTATTATAATGCACTGACCCAAACTACATCTACACAAATCATTTCATATATATATCTTCAAAAATTACATCAATAATCACAAAAGGAAAATGGCGTAAGATCAATTTCATAAACAGAAAAGTTGTAAAATTTGTTCCATTTAAGAAAAAAAAAAAAAAAATGGTTCGAAGATTATCTATTACGCTTTAATTGAACTATTAACTAATTTTACTTAATTGCTTAATTTTAAAGCAAATAATTGAAATTTGTGGTTACGGCCTTTTGCATTTTCATAATACTTTTTGTTTCTGTTGTAAAAAATGAAAAAGTTGGCTTACGGCCTTTTTCATTTTAGGTGACGATATAAATTTAGAGTCAGAAGCATATTGACCAAAAGTTTTTAATTTAATAAAATTCTTTGGGAAAAAAAAATATTACAAAATTTACAAAAGATATTTCAGTTTATTTCTAATGTATAAGCAGAAATAATATATAGCAATTTAATTTGAAAACATAGTAAAGAAATAAAATGTCTACCGACAAAAGAATGAATACTTCAAAATTAAAATGTTAAATTTGAACATAGTTCGTACTTTATATTATCTACAATTTTTGTTTCAAAAAAACAACATCGCAAAAAAACTTATATCTCGAATAATTCTGCAAAATTATTATTCCTTAGATTTGATATAGTGATATAGAAAATATTCCCCACGTCACATTTTTAACCCATTGAGGACAAAAGAAAATTTGCTTGAGGAGTTTTTAGGTTATAAAATTTTTCAGGTAATAAGTAGAAGAAATTAGTCACCCATGTTTTATAGTCAAGACATGGGTTTACAAAAACGTAGTACTAGTCAACTTGTCTCACTTAGACCCTGGAAGTCTTTAAAGTTATGTGGGGTAAGGAGTGGGTTTAGAGGGGTATTTGATATAACTAATACAACACCGCAGATTTCAAAAATGGTACAATTTTTAAAATCGCATTGACAGTAAATACGTAGACACCAAAAGTTTGAAAAAATAAAAAATAATAAAAATCCAAGTTTAAATAACAAAGCTAACAAACAATTTGAAAAAATATATCTTGAATAATTTTTTTTAATTCTTACTCCTTAGACTAAATATATTTAAAAAAGTTAAATGAAACATTTCTATCAGATCACACTTTTAACCCATTGCTGACAAATGAAATATGTACCTCTAAGAAATTTTTAAGGTTATATAATTTTCTGGGTAATAGAGCAAATTATAGATCCGTATTTTATAGAGAAGGAATAATGGAAAAATTCATTTTCAAAACGCTTACGGTTCATATTTTGTGGACCTCTAAAATGGGGCAGCTCAGGCATTTTTGTCAAAAATTAGCAAAGTTTAATGTTTAATATGCACCTAAAAGTTATTAAACATTTAACTTTGTTGATTTTTGACAAAAATGTCTGAGGTGACCCACTTGAGAGATCCATAAAATATAAACCGTAAGCGTTTTGTAAATGATTCATACGTCATAAAATGCACGATGACTAGTTTAATGTACACATCAAAAATGTAAAATTACTAAAACTCTAAATTTGGGACTAAATTTTTTTTTAATTACCCTATAGTGATAAAATATAAGGTGTAGTTAGCTTGTGTAATAAAGAAAAACATTTTGTCAATATTAGTTCTGATATAAAATGCATTTGTCCATTTCTTCTTTAAATTATCTAAATTGGACATAAAAAATGGCCACAAAAAGTTAAATGCACCAAAAAATAAATCTAGAAAAAGGATCCCATGAAAATTCGCCCACAAAATTACGATACGACTTTGGGATATAATTCTTATGAAAAAATACCTAATATTTTGAAATAATTTTTCGTAATTTTTTAATTATAATTCCTTCTACTATTAACACATTTTTAGGTAATTTTTCGCTTTTTTAATTTTTTTATTTATATGTATTCATAAATAGTTTTTATGTTTAATAAAGTTTATTAAAAAATAATTATAATAATTAAGTAAGTCCAGGCGAAAGTTTTTGCTAAATATTTTTTGTGCGAATAATTACACAAAAATATTTAAAAATATGATTCTGTAAAAATTGAATTAGTAGAAGCAAAATTTTAACCTGTATGGCAATTTAAAAGTCAATAAAAGCTAGAAGCTGAAACGAAAATTTTGAGGCTAAGAGTTGGCAACACTGGTTGCCACCAAAGATGTTACTAACTACACATAAGCGTTGACTAAATTTCACAAATTAGACATCAATTTTTTGTAGTTTTTTTTTTTTAACAGATAACTGTTAAACATAACATTTTTATCATATAATTTTTTTGTTATTTTTTTGGAATTAAAAATTTTTAAATTTATAATTTCTAATTCGAATATTCCATTTTATTACTTTACTTTGTTTTCAAATTAATCAGATTACTAAATATTTTTTCTGCTGTTACATTAGAAAAATATAATATTATGATCTGAATTATCTTTTATAAATTTTAAATTATTATTTTTTTTTTTTTTTTTGTTTCCAAAGAATTTTATTTTGAATTAAAAACTTTTGATCAATATGTTTCTGACTTTAAATTTATATTGAGATAAAATTTTTCATAATCAAGATGTGCGTTCAATCTCTACTCATTTTGGTTGAAATTGCAGGATAATTTTGGGATTACCAACATCCACAAGAGTAAAAATATCATGGCTAAAATAAGATTTATATTTTATCTGACGTATTGCTAATTAAAATTCTATACAAGATTCAAGTACGATTGCTTTTTCTGAAAAGGTTCACTGTTTTTCATGAAAGTGTTGTAAAAAGAAAATTTGGAAAATTAAAGCAGTGTTTAGAAAGAAAAAATTACCCTCATTACATTGAGACTTAAAATTACACACGATATTTGTAATTACACATGAAGTGGAAACACTGATATAATAATTGTGGATACTTAATAATTTAATTATTTTATTGTATAATAATAATTAAGTTTTCTCTGATTTTGAAATTGTAATTTTAAAAATGAGTTTTGTTTATAATTCATTATGGCTATAATTTTAAAATATAAAACATTTGAAAAAATCCTTTGTGATTCATAAAATATAATTGTTTTTAAATATTAAATAAATTATTGTTAAATATAAAATATAACGTTACCACAATTGGCGATCATGCCAGGAGCATCCTAAATAAAATCTCTGAATTAAAAATATTTTTATTAGCAGAAAGAGAAGCCAAGATAGATTTTTTCCAAAAATGCGGAATTCCAGATATAATATTTCGGAACTATGTATGGTACGCACATCCAAATAATAAGGCATTGTTAGTAGGTACTTATATTTCAATAGAAAACTAAAACATAGAGCAAATGTAATAGCGGTAAGTACCATTCGATTACATATACATATATGTATTTGTTATAAGTATTTATTATAAAAATCTTAATTTTATAATGTAGACATGTGATCATAAAATGATTATAAGGCCAATTGACGGATGTTTTGGAGGAGCTAGTCACGATTCACTTGTTTGGAATTTGTCAGAAGAAAGGCAATTCTTAAAAAGGAAATATCAAGAAGGTGACTCAGGCTCTAGAATACTAAGTATAATTTGTTATTAACATATTATAGAAATAATAAAAACATATGTGATATTTCTCAGGTGATTTAGGATACCCCTTAGAGCCATGAATTTTGACCCAATATAGAAATCCGCCTGAACATTATCGAGAATCATATATTAATGAACGACATTCTAAAGGAAGGTGCATAATAGAACGAACATTTGGTTTAGTAAAAACTAGGTTTCGTTATCTTTTAGCTGCAAGAGTATTACATTACGCCCCTGCAAAAGCAAGTTAAATACTTAACACTTGCTATGCATTGCATAAGATGTGCATTAAATTTAATGTTCAAAATAACTTTCCAAAAAATTAAAACAATATTTCACATTCATTCCCACACATAAATTTTACTAATATTGCTAAAGCCAAAGAGTAACAAGAGACGAAACTAATTGTCAAAAACCTAAGTCGGTTGTCAAAAACCTAACTCATGCAATAACAAAATACATGTAATCAAATACATTTTGTTGTTGCCAAAAGAAAATAAAAACACATTTTTGTTTACAAAACAACAATTTTGTTTAAATGTCAATCGAGAATTTCGTCTCTATATGCTACTCTATGGCTAAAGCCATTAGAGATGAAACAAAAAATAATTTACATATTAATTATAATAAAAAAATGCAGTTTATTAACGCGCAAAAATTTAAATTAATTAAAATTAAGAAAAAGTGTAAAAAAAAAAATACAAAAAATGGTTTTATTTGATCGCATGTTCAAAATTAAAATTTTTCTTTGTCAAATTTATATTTACGCTTCGTTTCAAATATTTGTTAATGATAAAAAGATTTTGATTCAACTCAGTTAATGCTGTTAACGAATTTTGATGGTTCTGATCGATATTTGCCAACAATTTTAGAAAGAATTTGTTGAACTTTATTTGGTTGTCCACTTGTTTTTGTTGTAGGTTGTTCTTTAGAATATTGTTTTCAGTTCATCTATCTTTCCTTTGCGTTATTTTTGGATTTTGTATGTTAAAATATACGGGAGGAAGATCAGAAATTCATAATCATAAGCTTTATTGTACGTTTCCATTACCTGATTTTTAAAATCTGTCCATACGTAAATAAATTAATAAACGTTATTTTGTTATAAAATGTAATAAACAAAATCTTACCTTTTTCCAACCATCAGCATCACGAATTGAGGGTCCATTAGAATGTAAGAATGTAAGCTGGTCTATGCCACAAATTATTTAATTTGGTTTTAGCATGAACTCTTTCATAATCTCAAACTGCATTTGCTTGGTAAAGGAATTTTTATTGGGTGTTATCCTTTAAAGAAACTCAACAAATTACTTATATAAATTGGAAAATATTTGTTTTCTAATCAAAAATACTTACATTTCGATAAAAAAAAACAATATTTTCAATAATGTAACAGCTTTCGAATTAAAAACACGTTTTTTCCTATATTTGACATTCGATTTCGAATTTTGATCTTTGTACTGCTTCAGTCAAACTTCTACAATTTTGGACAAAATGTTCCGAAGCGTTAAAAAGGTTTTAATGTGGCTTTGACGGGATCTAGTCATAATGATATAACAGATATGATACAATTAGCAGATGTTTTGTTCAACGGTGTAGTAGCTAATATTAAAGAAAAATTAAGGCCTTAACCACAAATTTCAATTAGTTAATGTTCACTTAAAGCGTAAATAGATAAAGCATAAAAATTCTTCGAGACAATTTTTTCTTAAATGGAACAAATTTGACAAATTTTTCGTTTATGAAGTTGATGTTACGGCCTTTCAGCTTTTGTTTTTGAAGATATGAACATGAAATTTTTTGTGTAGATGTAGTTTGGGTCTAGACATTATAATACAGTAAAAAAACAACATTTGATTTTTCAGTGGTTACGGCCTTTTGCATTTTAGGTATCTACATATGGAAAAATGCTTCTTACATAATATAGTCTTTGCGATAATTTCCATTTATATTTCTTACTAGCTAATACCCGGTGTGCTTCGCCACCCCCCGAAATGAAATACATAGTAATTAAAGGATTAAAAAAATATATTTAATTAGTAATTAAAATATAACATTTTTCTTAAAAATTAGATAGATAGATAGATAGATAGATAGATAGATAGATAGATAGATAGATAGATAGATAGATAGATAGATAGATAGATAGATAGATAGATAGATAGATAGATAGATAGATAGATAGATAGATAGATAGATAGATAGATAGATAGATAGATAGATAGATAGATAGATAGATAGATAGATAGATAGATAGATAGATAGATAGATAGATAGATAGATAGATAGATAGATAGATAGATAGATAGATAGATAGATAGATAGATAGATAGATAGATAGATAGATAGATAGATAGATAGATAGATAGATAGATAGATAGATAGATAGATAGATAGATAGATAGATAGATAGATAGATAGATAGATAGATAGATAGATAGATAGATAGATAGATAGATAGATAGATAGATAGATAGATAGATAGATAGATAGATAGATAGATAGATAGATAGATAGATAGATAGATAGATAGATAGATAGATAGATAGATAGATAGATAGATAGATAGATAGATAGATAGATAGATAGATAGATAGATAGATAGATAGATAGATAGATAGATAGATAGATAGATAGATAGATAGATAGATAGATAGATAGATAGATAGATAGATAGATAGATAGATAGATAGATAGATAGATAGATAGATAGATAGATAGATAGATAGATAGATAGATAGATAGATAGATAGATAGATAGATAGATAGATAGATAGATAGATAGATAGATAGATAGATAGATAGATAGATAGATAGATAGATAGATAGATAGATAGATAGATAGATAGATAGATAGATAGATAGATAGATAGATAGATAGATAGATAGATAGATAGATAGATAGATAGATAGATAGATAGATAGATAGATAGATAGATAGATAGATAGATAGATAGATAGATAGATAGATAGATAGATAGATAGATAGATAGATAGATAGATAGATAGATAGATAGATAGATAGATAGATAGATAGATAGATAGATAGATAGATAGATAGATAGATAGATAGATAGATAGATAGATAGATAGATAGATAGATAGATAGATAGATAGATAGATAGATAGATAGATAGATAGATAGATAGATAGATAGATAGATAGATAGATAGATAGATAGATAGATAGATAGATAGATAGATAGATAGATAGATAGATAGATAGATAGATAGATAGATAGATAGATAGATAGATAGATAGATAGATAGATAGATAGATAGATAGATAGATAGATAGATAGATAGATAGATAGATAGATAGATAGATAGATAGATAGATAGATAGATAGATAGATAGATAGATAGATAGATAGATAGATAGATAGATAGATAGATAGATAGATAGATAGATAGATAGATAGATAGATAGATAGATAGATAGATAGATAGATAGATAGATAGATAGATAGATAGATAGATAGATAGATAGATAGATAGATAGATAGATAGATAGATAGATAGATAGATAGATAGATAGATAGATAGATAGATAGATAGATAGATAGATAGATAGATAGATAGATAGATAGATAGATAGATAGATAGATAGATAGATAGATAGATAGATAGATAGATAGATAGATAGATAGATAGATAGATAGATAGATAGATAGATAGATAGATAGATAGATAGATAGATAGATAGATAGATAGATAGATAGATAGATAGATAGATAGATAGATAGATAGATAGATAGATAGATAGATAGATAGATAGATAGATAGATAGATAGATAGATAGATAGATAGATAGATAGATAGATAGATAGATAGATAGATAGATAGATAGATAGATAGATAGATAGATAGATAGATAGATAGATAGATAGATAGATAGATAGATAGATAGATAGATAGATAGATAGATAGATAGATAGATAGATAGATAGATAGATAGATAGATAGATAGATAGATAGATAGATAGATAGATAGATAGATAGATAGATAGATAGATAGATAGATAGATAGATAGATAGATAGATAGATAGATAGATAGATAGATAGATAGATAGATAGATAGATAGATAGATAGATAGATAGATAGATAGATAGATAGATAGATAGATAGATAGATAGATAGATAGATAGATAGATAGATAGATAGATAGATAGATAGATAGATAGATAGATAGATAGATAGATAGATAGATAGATAGATAGATAGATAGATAGATAGATAGATAGATAGATAGATAGATAGATAGATAGATAGATAGATAGATAGATAGATAGATAGATAGATAGATAGATAGATAGATAGATAGATAGATAGATAGATAGATAGATAGATAGATAGATAGATAGATAGATAGATAGATAGATAGATAGATAGATAGATAGATAGATAGATAGATAGATAGATAGATAGATAGATAGATAGATAGATAGATAGATAGATAGATAGATAGATAGATAGATAGATAGATAGATAGATAGATAGATAGATAGATAGATAGATAGATAGATAGATAGATAGATAGATAGATAGATAGATAGATAGATAGATAGATAGATAGATAGATAGATAGATAGATAGATAGATAGATAGATAGATAGATAGATAGATAGATAGATAGATAGATAGATAGATAGATAGATAGATAGATAGATAGATAGATAGATAGATAGATAGATAGATAGATAGATAGATAGATAGATAGATAGATAGATAGATAGATAGATAGATAGATAGATAGGGTCAAGCTATAAAACTGGAGAACGCTATAAAGGGATCTTTCGGCGACAACATCCAAGTCCAAAGGAACGCTGAAAAATTTCTGTTGGACATTAGAGATATCGAGGAAACCACAGATGAGAAGGAAATTATTAGTAGCATTCTGGATGCCTCCAACGGGGAGGATGCGAACAATATAAAAGTTTGTAATATACGCGATTACTACGGTGGCACGAAACAGGCACTGGTCGAAGTACCTGTAAAGGTGGCTATGACTATATTGAAGGGAAATAGGATAAAAGTGGGACTGGTGATATGCCGAGTCAGAAGGAAAATCGTCACTAAAAGGTGTTTTAGGTGCATGGAATCGGGACACATCGCACGGTCTTGTCATGGAAAAGATCGTAGTCGGACTTGTCGAAGATGCGGTATTGATGGACATAAGTCCAATGAATGCAAAAGTGAACCAAGGTGTATAATCTGTCTGGAGGCGGGCCGACAGAGTATTAACCACTATATTGGGTCTAGTAGCTCATGCAGATAGAGGAATGGCAATTAGGATACTCCAGATAAACTTAGGGAGAGGCCGACAAGCCCAGGAACTTATGATTAATAGCGCTATGGATAAAGAGGTTGATATTGTGCTGATAAGTGAACAATATGCCCGGATCGTGGGCAGTGCCTGGTACCAGGATGTTCTGGGAAAGACATCAGTATATGTACGGAACCCATTGATGACTATAGACAAGGTTGAGGAAGACAATGAGAACTTTATTGTAGTACATACCAACGGTATCAGAATATACAGTTGCTACTTCTCACCATGCATGGAGATAACGGATTTTCTGGTTAGAATTGACAGACTCGAACAACATGTGAAGGGCAGTAACACTCCAGTGCTAATAGGAGGAGACTTTAATGGAAAGTCACAGGAATGGCTTTCGGGAATAACAGACAGAAGAGGAATTGCAGTGAGTGAGATGATTGCATCCCTGGGACTGATTGTTCTGAATAGAGGAAGTTGTCCAACCTTTAGGAGAGGAGACTCTAGTTCGATTATAGATATTACTTTTGCTTCACCGGCTATAGCAATAAATACAATAAAATGGGAAGTCTTAGAGGACGAGACACTGAGTGACCACCATTATATTCAGATGGAGATAGACCTATCTCACACCGTAATCGCTGCGAATCCGACCCGTTCTAAATGGAACACCCGTAGGATAAATAAGGGAAAATGTTTACAGAAACTAACGGATATAAAGTCAAGAACGCATACATCCGATGACATGGACGTGGACACCAAGGCTGGACGACTCATCGACATACTCACAGAGATATGTAATGCAGGAATGAAGAGAGCTACAACATTTGGAAAGAATCGAAGACAGGCCTATTGGTGGAACCAAGAAATAGCTCAACTCAGAAGGGAATGCCATGGAGCTAAACGTGTAGCTACAAGGGGTAAAGGTGACCAAGTGGCAATGGATATATACAGAAGAGCTCGAAGGAATCTCAGAATAGCTATTAAGGATTCAAAAAGAAAGGCGTGGGAGTCACTATGCGAGGAAGTAGACAAGGACCCATGGGGTCTCCCATATAGGATAGTAATGAAGAAAATTGGAAACCGAATGAGAATACCAGGTATTTCGAATCCAAATTGGGCATACACGATAGTTAGTACACTTTTTCCGCCTGGCGGTGGCCGAGGCAACCTTCATTCGATGCAATGTGCAAGAGAATGTGATCTTTTTACTCGGGAGGAGGTTATTGAAGTATGTCATACTTTGAAGAGGGGCAAGGCACCAGGACCAGATGGGATCCCAAATGAAATAATAAGTCTGGTTTGTGAAAACTGGCCGGACTTATTTAAAGAGACATTTGACATATGTCTGAGAACAGGTATCTTTCCTAGGATATGGAAAAGGCAATATCTCGTTTTGCTACGCAAAGGCGAAAAACCACTCGAGAATCCTTCTTCATATAGGCCTATATGCCTATTGGACACTTGTGGAAAATTTCTGGAGAAACTCATAACAAAGAGACTAGAGATGGAAATTGAAGGAAATGGTGGATTCTCAGGAATGCAATTTGGATTCGTAAGAGGAAGGTCGACGATTGATGCTATCCGGGAGGTAGTGAGTACTGCAGCTAGTTCCATGGGACGCATGAGATTTTGTTCCATTGTCACCCTGGACATTAGGAACGCATTTAACTCTGCGGACTGGAGTGTTATTTGCCAGACAATGAGGGAAAGAGGATTCTCAGGATATTTGATCAACATGGTTGATAACTATCTACAGGACAGGGTCCTAGAATATGAAACCGAAAATGGTATTGATCACTACGAAGTGTCAGCCGGTGTACCACAAGGTTCCATATTAGGTCCACTACTATGGAATCTAATGTACGATGGACTGCTGAATTTAAATCTACCGGATGGATCAAAACTAGTTGGATACGCAGACGATGTAGCATTATTAGTGGACCAACCGACCACACCTTTGATCGAGATAGTCACGAATGATTGCTTAGGGAGAATTAATACTTGGCTAAGATCTAAAAACTTGGAACTAGCTGCCAGTAAGACTGAAGCGATTTTGATGACCAAACGAAGATCGTTTGTGTGTCCAAAACTTAAGGTTGATGGATACGAGATTAATATAGGCGGGAATTTGAAATACCTAGGAGTAATACTAGACAGTAAGTTGTCTTTTGAGCCACACATAAGGATGGTTTCTGAGAAGGCATTGACAACAGCTTCGAAACTAGCGAGAATAATGCCGAATATTAAGGGTCCTGGGCAAGCAACCAGACGATTAATAAGGGTCCTGGGCAAGCAACCAGACGATTAATTTCCACAGTTGCTTATTCTCAGGTACTATACGCTGCCCCGGTTATAAGTGAGACTGTTTCAGGTAGTAGAAAGCTTAGGTACCTTCTGGAAAGAGTTCATAGGACATGCGCACTGAGGATAATATCGGCATATCGCACGATATCAACTGATGCGGCATCAGTCCTTGCTGGAGTACCTCCGATTGAACTGATACTCCAGGAAAGAAAGGAAATATATAATGCACGTGCATCTGGTAACAGCGAAAGGACTCTCATAAAACGGAATGCGAGAGAGAAGTTGTTGCAAACATGGCAGAGGCAATGGGATGAAACGGAACGAGGAAGATGGACCCATGAACTCATTCCCAATATAGAACTTTGGCAGAAAAGGAAACATAGGGAACTGAATTTCTACTTGACTCAGGTCTTTAGTGGGCATGGTAACTTCGGTAGTTACTTAAGGAGGTTCCAACGAAGACAATCGGCTATATGCGAGATGTGCAATGAATACGATGACGACGTTGAGCACACAATCACAAAATGCAGCTTTTGGAACAGTAGGAGAAATACATTACCTGATGACCTTCGTAACATGACGATCGAACAACTGATGGAATTAATGTTGACAAGAGTGGAGAAATGGTATATATATTCCAATTTCATTCAGGAGATACTAAGGGAGAAGACCGACATACAGCGACATGTGCAAGTGCCGAACCCCTAATCTCATACAAATGTATGTTGGACGGGGGAGTAGGAAATGGGAACAACCGCACTAATCGGTAAATGAATCCCACCCCGAAGTAATGCGAGAGCGGTTCCGGGGTGGTGGTTCCTGTGTAGGACCACTAGATGATAGTGCGCTATCACTACGTCCGATAGATAGATAGATAGATAGATAGATAGATAGATAGATAGATAGATAGATAGATAGATAGATAGATAGATAGATAGATAGATAGATAGATAGATAGATAGATAGATAGATAGATAGATAGATAGATAGATAGATAGATAGATAGATAGATAGATAGATAGATAGATAGATAGATAGATAGATAGATAGATAGATAGATAGATAGATAGATAGATAGATAGATAGATAGATAGATAGATAGATAGATAGATAGATAGATAGATAGATAGATAGATAGATAGATAGATAGATAGATAGATAGATAGATAGATAGATAGATAGATAGATAGATAGATAGATAGATAGATAGATAGATAGATAGATAGATAGATAGATAGATAGATAGATAGATAGATAGATAGATAGATAGATAGATAGATAGATAGATAGATAGATAGATAGATAGATAGATAGATAGATAGATAGATAGATAGATAGATAGATAGATAGATAGATAGATAGATAGATAGATAGATAGATAGATAGATAGATAGATAGATAGATAGATAGATAGATAGATAGATAGATAGATAGATAGATAGATAGATAGATAGATAGATAGATAGATAGATAGATAGATAGATAGATAGATAGATAGATAGATAGATAGATAGATAGATAGATAGATAGATAGATAGATAGATAGATAGATAGATAGATAGATAGATAGATAGATAGATAGATAGATAGATAGATAGATAGATAGATAGATAGATAGATAGATAGATAGATAGATAGATAGATAGATAGATAGATAGATAGATAGATAGATAGATAGATAGATAGATAGATAGATAGATAGATAGATAGATAGATAGATAGATAGATAGATAGATAGATAGATAGATAGATAGATAGATAGATAGATAGATAGATAGATAGATAGATAGATAGATAGATAGATAGATAGATAGATAGATAGATAGATAGATAGATAGATAGATAGATAGATAGATAGATAGATAGATAGATAGATAGATAGATAGATAGATAGATAGATAGATAGATAGATAGATAGATAGATAGATAGATAGATAGATAGATAGATAGATAGATAGATAGATAGATAGATAGATAGATAGATAGATAGATAGATAGATAGATAGATAGATAGATAGATAGATAGATAGATAGATAGATAGATAGATAGATAGATAGATAGATAGATAGATAGATAGATAGATAGATAGATAGATAGATAGATAGATAGATAGATAGATAGATAGATAGATAGATAGATAGATAGATAGATAGATAGATAGATAGATAGATAGATAGATAGATAGATAGATAGATAGATAGATAGATAGATAGATAGATAGATAGATAGATAGATAGATAGATAGATAGATAGATAGATAGATAGATAGATAGATAGATAGATAGATAGATAGATAGATAGATAGATAGATAGATAGATAGATAGATAGATAGATAGATAGATAGATAGATAGATAGATAGATAGATAGATAGATAGATAGATAGATAGATAGATAGATAGATAGATAGATAGATAGATAGATAGATAGATAGATAGATAGATAGATAGATAGATAGATAGATAGATAGATAGATAGATAGATAGATAGATAGATAGATAGATAGATAGATAGATAGATAGATAGATAGATAGATAGATAGATAGATAGATAGATAGATAGATAGATAGATAGATAGATAGATAGATAGATAGATAGATAGATAGATAGATAGATAGATAGATAGATAGATAGATAGATAGATAGATAGATAGATAGATAGATAGATAGATAGATAGATAGATAGATAGATAGATAGATAGATAGATAGATAGATAGATAGATAGATAGATAGATAGATAGATAGATAGATAGATAGATAGATAGATAGATAGATAGATAGATAGATAGATAGATAGATAGATAGATAGATAGATAGATAGATAGATAGATAGATAGATAGATAGATAGATAGATAGATAGATAGATAGATAGATAGATAGATAGATAGATAGATAGATAGATAGATAGATAGATAGATAGATAGATAGATAGATAGATAGATAGATAGATAGATAGATAGATAGATAGATAGATAGATAGATAGATAGATAGATAGATAGATAGATAGATAGATAGATAGATAGATAGATAGATAGATAGATAGATAGATAGATAGATAGATAGATAGATAGATAGATAGATAGATAGATAGATAGATAGATAGATAGATAGATAGATAGATAGATAGATAGATAGATAGATAGATAGATAGATAGATAGATAGATAGATAGATAGATAGATAGATAGATAGATAGATAGATAGATAGATAGATAGATAGATAGATAGATAGATAGATAGATAGATAGATAGATAGATAGATAGATAGATAGATAGATAGATAGATAGATAGATAGATAGATAGATAGATAGATAGATAGATAGATAGATAGATAGATAGATAGATAGATAGATAGATAGATAGATAGATAGATAGATAGATAGATAGATAGATAGATAGATAGATAGATAGATAGATAGATAGATAGATAGATAGATAGATAGATAGATAGATAGATAGATAGATAGATAGATAGATAGATAGATAGATAGATAGATAGATAGATAGATAGATAGATAGATAGATAGATAGATAGATAGATAGATAGATAGATAGATAGATAGATAGATAGATAGATAGATAGATAGATAGATAGATAGATAGATAGATAGATAGATAGATAGATAGATAGATAGATAGATAGATAGATAGATAGATAGATAGATAGATAGATAGATAGATAGATAGATAGATAGATAGATAGATAGATAGATAGATAGATAGATAGATAGATAGATAGATAGATAGATAGATAGATAGATAGATAGATAGATAGATAGATAGATAGATAGATAGATAGATAGATAGATAGATAGATAGATAGATAGATAGATAGATAGATAGATAGATAGATAGATAGATAGATAGATAGATAGATAGATAGATAGATAGATAGATAGATAGATAGATAGATAGATAGATAGATAGATAGATAGATAGATAGATAGATAGATAGATAGATAGATAGATAGATAGATAGATAGATAGATAGATAGATAGATAGATAGATAGATAGATAGATAGATAGATAGATAGATAGATAGATAGATAGATAGATAGATAGATAGATAGATAGATAGATAGATAGATAGATAGATAGATAGATAGATAGATAGATAGATAGATAGATAGATAGATAGATAGATAGATAGATAGATAGATAGATAGATAGATAGATAGATAGATAGATAGATAGATAGATAGATAGATAGATAGATAGATAGATAGATAGATAGATAGATAGATAGATAGATAGATAGATAGATAGATAGATAGATAGATAGATAGATAGATAGATAGATAGATAGATAGATAGATAGATAGATAGATAGATAGATAGATAGATAGATAGATAGATAGATAGATAGATAGATAGATAGATAGATAGATAGATAGATAGATGTTTCCCGTGCAAAATTTGAAAATTCAAGCTCTAATAGTTTCCCAGATATATTAATTTTTGTATTTAATTTTTATGGGAGGGACCATACCCCCATAATCCGCTAATTTATTAGACAAATGTTTTCATGGATGTCAAAATTCTTTGTGCAAAATTTGAGCATTCCAACTCCAATAGTTTCCCAGATATACGAATTTTTGCATTTAATTCATATTTATAAAAGCATTAAACATAAACTTGCACGTGCTTTTCTTTTTTTTTTTTTTTTTTTTGGTTCTCTTTTGTTTGGCGTTTCAGTCTTATTTATGGCAAAAAAATGGATGCTATTACATATTGCATTGTTGTATTTGTTGCCTTTATGCATATACCTTGTTAAATTGTTGTACCATGTACAGAACATCAAAATCATGTGTTGCTTCTGCTCTTCTTATATCTAAAAAATATCCCAATGACTGGCGCCCATCTGATGATTTCAGACCACTTAATGTTGTAACAATTCTTTTACCACATATACATGACATGAACTGAGAATTAAGAAAATATTTTCAGTTTGATTCAATAAGGGCTTATCATCAGAGGGGCGGAGCTATGGGGCTCAAATATAAAAAATGTTTAATCGGTTGCCATCTGTTTCTCTCCCGATTTCAAATATTTTTATATATTATTGTCCTATCTATCTCTTATATTATTGTCCTATCTATCTCTTATAGTTTTTGAGTTATTTGCATTCGAATTTTTAAGTACCTCAATTTTGCATGTTCTTTAAACAAGTTTGCAATCGTAAATTGCCTTGTTGCCTCTGTTTGGCGGTACCAAAGAAGTGTTTGTGGAATATAGTTAGACACCAGTATAACGGAATTCATATTTTCTGTGCCGATACACACTTCATCAGCATTCGCGGTATATTATCCATTTCAGTTTCGTTGAAACCTGAACATTCTTGTTCGATTTTTTTCTATATATATATCCTAGTATTTCCGACTGATTTTATTTATTTCCTTTAGGTAAATAAAGAACAAAATTATCTATTGAATAAAAGAAATTGTAAGTCGATATCTTTACGGAGATAAAAAATAATTTGAAAAATGCAAAAATGACTACTTTTTGTGTTTTTTATTTTTTTTTTTTTTTTTTTTTGCAAAAAAATATTTGCACTCTTTTTTTTATACTTTTCTGAAAGGTATTTTCACATAGATGACTTTAAAATAAAAAACAAGGTACACACCTTCCCGAATTTGACCCATTTTTTATGAAAGTTCTGACTTGACTCTATATGTATTTTCTAAAATCCCAAAGCACCAACCGGCAAACGGAATGCAGTTTGGGAATCCATAATATGTTGTTAAAAGTTTTCAATCAAAATTTATCTACAAAAAAAAAAAATCAATACGTGATAGAAAAAAAGTGAAAGCTGATTCTTGTTTATGACGTTCCATATAATTCACCAATTTGAGAATTATCTTTTATTAGAAAGATATTAAAATAACATACAATTTAATCACAACTAAGTAAATAGCTGTCCATTAATCGAAATATCAACAAAAACATGTTCTAAATTCTTCCAAAAATTTATATAAAATTATCAGAAAGAAAAAACATTATGAAAATGCAAAAGGCCGTAACCACAATTTTAAATCTTCTGCTTTAAAATAAAGCAATTACATATTGTTAATCGTTCTCTTAAAACATAAAACAATCTTCGAATCAAATTTTTTCTTAAGTGGAACAAATTTTACAACGGTTTCGTTTATGAAATTGATGTTAGGCCTTTTGAATTTTGTTCATATTGATGTCATTTTTGAAGATATGAACATGAAATTTCTGTGTAGATGTAGTTTGGGTCAGTGCATTATAATGGAGTAAAAAACCAACATCTGATTTTTCAGGGGTTACGTCCTTTAGCATTTTAGGTGACATATATCCTTTTGGTGAGATTGTTTCAAACTTAAACAGTTTTCAAAAACTTTCTAAATTTATTATTTATATTAATTTAAAAGCTAAAATTAGTTGGTTTACCAAGGTATTTTTTTTTCTAATGAAAACTATGTAAACATACACTTTATGGAGCAAGGATTCGAAATGTCAGATGTGACATTCGGAATTTGATGTCATATTTAAAATATATTTAATAGAAAATAAAAGCGAAAATAGGAGGTGATCAACCCTAGTGTCACCTAAAATTAATGATACAAAGTATTTGCAATTTTATTCCTTTAAATATATTAATGCCCCGATTATGTATGTCGATATTTGTCACTTTCGGACTGAAATACTATTGAGTTTTTATTTTCTTATTCTCTATGTCGCTTGCTACTGTTTAGGTTTTTGTCTGTGATAATGACAATTCATTACGTTTTTTGGCTCATAATTTGTTATTCTGTAAGTCGATATTAGTCGATTAAAGTATCAAAAGAGTCACCAAAAAGTTTGTTACCGTCCGGAAAATAAAATGCAATGAATTGTGCTGCAACTAAAAGTTCATTAATTATTCCATTTAAAGTAGGTTCGAAGTCCTTACATAACCTAATGAAAATTAGTTAATTCAGATAGAATCCTAAATTGGCCCCACAAAAGCAAAAAATATGTTTTAGTATTTATAGGAATTTTATTTAATATGGATGAAAATAATTTTATTGGTTTATTATTGATTATAGGTTATACTTGAGTATTATCACTATTTGACTATTGTAGATACACACTGGTTTTAGAAATAAGCGTGTCAGGATACTTGAAAATCTTCTCTAACTTGTTTAACAAATAGACTTCCTTTTTTGTGATGCAGCTAGAGCCTTATGCTTCTATTCGCTGATTAGATTTTGCTTAAGCATCAAATAATTCTTTTACTGGTAGCAAGTCCAATCACTTATGTAATATAGTAAATAGTCTCCGGTAATTTTGGGTTTTGGCTATCCAATAAGATTCATCCAGTTTGAAATTTAAAAACATGTTACATACTGATCACCAGAAATAATGAGATGTAAGTGATTTGCTAATTTTTGTTAAGCACCATATAGCCGGAAATTTATTTACCTTGGTTAAAGGGCATTGTTGGTATATATGTATGTACAATTGCTGATGATTACCAGAATAAAACGTAGCAACGAAATAATATTTCAGCATTTTTAGATTAATTGAATATAAAATATTCTTTTTCATACCTTTTATTTTTATATTATGTTTATATGTTGTCTTTATTTTATTTCATTATTTTGTTTTATTTTCTTTTTGTCAATTTTTGTACTTATGTCCGTATTCTCTATATCGATTTTACGTTCCGTCTGTAGACGGAAATTAGTCACAATTACTATTCTGTAAATCAAAATAATTTGTTCGTTTGAGTTACGTGGTTTAGATCTATGACATACGTTTCTTTCAAATACGATATTGCCAATATTTAAAACAATTGGAATTTAAAAATTGTTCATTCATTTTTATTCCTTTAATTTTACTTTTTTGAGTATGGAAATACTAAGTATAAAAAATGGCAAAAAGAAAAAATAAAATATAATAAAGACAACACATAAATATAATATAAAAATAAAAAAGTATGAAAAAAAAAGTTATTTTATATTCAATGAATCTAAAAATGCTGAAATATTTTTTCGTTGCTACGTTTTATTCTGGTAGTCATCAGCAATTATACATATATACCAACAATGCCCTCTAACCAAGGTAAATAAATTTCCGGGTATATGGTGCTTAACAAAAATTAGCAAATCACTTACATCTCATGTTTTCTGGTGACAAGTATGTAACATGTTTTTAAATTTTAAACTGATCGAAACTTATTGGATAGCCAGTGATTGGACTTGCTACCAGTAAAATAATTAGTTGATGCTTTAGAAAAATATAATCAGAGAATAGAAGCATAAGGCTCTAGCTGCATCAGAAAAAGGCAAGAACGTGTATTTGTTAAACAAGTTAGAGAAGATTTTCAAGTATCCAGACATGCTGATTTCTAAAACCAACGTGTAACTACAATAGTCAAATAGTGATAAATACTTAAGTATAAACCAATAATCAGGAATAAACCAATAAAATGTTTTTTATCCATATTAAATAAAATTCCTATAAATTCCAATATATATTTTTTCTTTTGTGGGGTTAATTTAGGATTCTATTTTCCGGACGGTAACAAACTTTTTGGTGACTCTTTTGACATTTTAATCGACTAATATCGACTTACAGAAGAACAAATTATGAGCCAAAAAACGTAGTGAATGGTCATTATCATAGACAAAAACCTAAAAAGTAGCAAGCGACATAGAGAATAAGAAAATAAAAACTGAATAGTATTTCAGTCGGAAAGTGACAAAAATCGACATACATAATCGGAGCATTAGTATTTCCATACTCAAAAAAGCAAAATTAAAGGAATAAAAATGAATGAAAAAATTTTAAATTTCAATTATTTTAAATATTGGCAATATCGTATTTGAAAGAAACGTATATCTAGGTCTATGATACCACGTAACTCAAACGAACAAATTATTTCGATTTACAGAATAGTAATTGTGACTACTTTCCGTCTACAGACGGAACGTAAAATCGATATAAAGAATACGGGCATAAATATTTTGTGAACAAAAAACTGAAGACAAAGTTTTGAGTTTATTATTATTATTATTTTTATAGTTGAATTTAATTGAAAAAGGGCATTCTAAATATACTTACATTAATATTTGAATTCATAGTGATTGGAAATATTTTCATTGCTGTAAGAATCAAAGTCTTCTGAGTGTGTTGCAAAAAGAATGCAATCATTTGTTTGTAACGCGGGTCTTCACTAGGCCAATCTGAGTGAAATATGGCCAATGATATATTATCACTGTCGTCCATCAAACAATTGGCCAAGAAACTGCAAGGAAATGTTTCAGCGAGTATGGATGCAACGTAGAACATTGATGCAATTATGGCCAATATATCAGCAAATAGAACAATGTGTATTGTTGTAATACCCAAAATAAGACCAATGATCAAAAATTGTACAAACATTGTTCCCGATATGACTGGTGAGAATATGTTGTAAATGCTGAAAAAAGAGTTCGTTAGAACATAATATCGTCACCGAAAATGCAAAACAACGTAACATCAAAATTTGCAAATTTGAGTTTTTGACGAAATATAGTTTATTTTCCCAAAAATACGTGTGTTCACAAAATTTTCATACTTGTAGCTCAAAATATAACGATTATATTAACGAAGCACTGTGGTTCCAAAACACTTTTTTTTGGAAACTTTTGAACCGTTGAAGATATCTCATATATATTTCATATAAATATATATATATATATGTATGTATATATATATATATATATATATATATATATATATATATATATATATATATAGATATATATATATATATATATATATATATATATATATATATATATATATATATATATATATATATATATCTTTTCTGTTAATCGTAAATTAATTTTTGGCGATTTTTCAACAAAATTACATACCCGAGATGGCCAATTTTGGAGGACCGCCAACTACCCCCTGACTTGCTAGGGGTCTGCACTCCTCCAAATCAACTCGAAGACAACTCACCTCTGACCATGTGAAGTTTTATTAAGATATCTTCAAAGGTTCAAAAGTTACAGAATTATATTCCATAAAAAAAGCACTTTGGAAGGCAATTATTTTCTCAAGTCAAAATAACGTAACATCACATTTGTTTAAAAAAATTAGAAAAAAAGGTTTTACTTTTTTTTACGTATTTAGAGGGCAAATTATTAAAAAAGTATCTATTAAAATTTTCGAGTAAAAGTTATCAGAAATCTTTTTACTATTGTAATTTAATTTTAAAAAGTTTTTTGTGCGTCCTGTAAAGTTATGAAAAGTGATGTAATGTTGTTTTGCATTTTCGGTGACGATATGTATTGAATAAAATAAAAATAAACCTAATTATAACAAGGGATACCAAAAATCTACAAATAATATTTTTTCTGGGCTTTAAATGCTACACTGTTAGTTATTTATCCGTTTCAGAAAATTTTAAGAATTGTGGCATCGATTTGGGCCTGTATCGCGTGCCAAATTTTTGTTTCTTATGCGATTGTAAATATTCTCACATTCTCTCAAAGTTGTCGATAACACCATGCTAGCATGTGTTACACTATGCAACATTATTTTGGGGCGGAATCATTCCGATTGTAATTGATAGCTCTTGATATGTATAATAAATTCTCCAAAGGATTTTTCGCTGGTAGGCAAAATTTTTGTTTTATGACCACTTAACCTTTTCTATTTTTTCACCAAGGTAGTTACAGATAAATCGAAAAAAATAATATCAATATAGTTCGAAGCTAAAATAATTTTCCATAAATATTTAGAGCATTTACTTTATAAGGGGTCATTTCTAGTCCGTTTTAAGGAAATGACATGAAAGTCGATTTAAACTTGAGTTTAATGGGTTAATATGTTCTACAGATATTTTCTTCTTCAAATTTTACTAGGGGTCTATAAAGATACAAAATTCATTCTACTTATCATATGTTGTTAAAAAAGAAAATTATGAAATTTTTATATTTATCTGAAACTACTTTGGTGCAAAAATAGAAAAGTTTAAGTGGTCATGAAATAAAAATTTTGCCTACCAGTGAAAAATCATTTAGAGGGTTTATTACACATATCAAGAGCTATCAATTGCAATCAGAAAGAATCCACCCCACGCGATCATCATCAATTGGTTGCACAGTGTTATTTATCTCCTATAGTTTTTAAGTTATTTGTATTTGAAATTTTAAGTATCTCAACCCAAAAATCAGAAAAACTATGAAGTAGATTTTGTTCAAATAAATTCCTCTGACATAATTCTTAATTATTTATAAAAGGATGAAGTCATTATCTTTTATAGAACCAATGCTATGTCACTTTAAAGTCTAATATTTCACGAAATATACCTTTTGGGTATTTTAGCACAAACACATTGCACAGTGGAGCCTAACGGAAGTTTGTTAGTAATAAATCTGTATCTTCTAAGCTACTGCTCGGAACGAATGGAAATGTATGGAGGGGTTATAGAGGAGGACCCAAGCTTTCAAAAAAATCATCTTGTAGTCACACTGTGATAACAAAAGATCAGCTGCAGGATGTCAAAGTTGACTATCTCGAGTATGTAAATGATTAAAAAAATCATAACTTCTACAAATTAAGTCCAATTTTTATGTTTCTGTAAAGTGCTTGATAAGATAAAGAAAAAACGAGAGAAAAAGATATAGTCGGTCAAGCCCGACCATATGATACCCTACACCATTGTGTACATTATAATTCGGGGTCTTTAATTAGACTTGGAGCCAAATGTGGATCGATACTCATAAGTGTAAAATAAAACATACGAATATAGAATATTACATCGATGCTGACATTTATATGAATTTATTCACTTTTGGGTGATTCCCGAAATGGGGCCTTATATGGGAGCTATGGTAAATTATGGACCGATCTTTGTAAAATTTGGCACTATCATTTATGTTCATATAAAACTTATTTGTGTCGAATATTAACTTGATACTAAAATTTTAATGGGATTTATGCCCGTTAAATTGATTATCTTATATGGGAGCTATGGTTAATTATGGACCGATCTTTTTAAAAATCGGCACACTTATTTAGACTTATATGAAACTTATATGTGCTAAATTTTATTAAAATATTGCTATATTTAAGGGATTTATGATCGTTAAACCCTTTTCCGGGAGGACATTTGTATGGGGGCTAGGTGAAATAATGGACCGATCATAACCAATTTCAATAGGCTTCGTCCCTGGACTGTATGAAACTGTATGCCAAATTTCATTAATTTTGGTTCAAAATTGCGACCTGTAGTTTGATTACAAGGTTTACATGGACGGACAGACGGACGGACATCGTTAAATCGACTCAGAAAGTGATTCTAAGCCGATTGGTATAAATTAAGGTGGGTCTTAGACCAATATTTTTGGGTGTTACAAACATCAGCACAAACGACTAATACCCTCCCCACCTATGGTGGTGTAGCCGCCAATAAATAAAAAAAACTGGCGTGATATTTTTTTACTAATCGATAAAATTAAACTTTTTTCTAAAATTAAAAATTTTCTACCAATGCTGGATGTAGAGCGCAAATCTAAATCAATTCAAAATTTCCCTATAAACCATTTGTGAAGCTTTTTCTTTTGAATATATAAAGAAAAAATTGAAAGATTAGTACTATAAAAATAGTCATTTTTCATACTAATTTCAGAGTGCTGATTTTGAAAATTTTTCACGAATGGAGATAATCGAAAAATGTTTTCAGCGTATTATTTCGGAATATGTTGAAAATTCAGGCCTTATCACAAAAAATGAAATAAAGTCGAGGCAAAAAATTCAAAATTCAATCGTAAATGTCTGTTTAACTGTAAGAGATAGCTTAGGTGAGGAAGCTTATTTTTCTTATCTTGCCAAGCATTTTAAAGAAACATAATCTTTGAAATCGGACTTAATTTTTAGAAGTTACGACTTCTTTAAACTTTTACATAGTCAACTTTGACACCCTGTAGCTGATCTCTTGTTATCACAGGGTGACTACAAGATAATTATTCTGAAAGTTTCGGCCCTCCTCTACCTCCATACATTTCATTCACGGATTTCACCTATTAAAAACCATTTAGCTTTTCAGGTTTAAGCAAATCCTTGGCCAATGGCAATGTTTGAAACCACACATAGAATATAATTTGGTCTGGCTAAGTTTTGCAGGATTTAACGAAATATGTATTTTAATTTCTGTCCGTATCTAAACACTTACAAAACGACAAAAACATGATAATTTCGTTTTTTATCACAACCTAATTCATTGACATTTTCATAGAACAAAATGGAAAATGAAATCGAGTTCGATTTTACAATAAAACAAAATGTAATCGAAAAAGGTGCATATGTGTATCACAACTGCATTCGCTTTTACGTCGATTTTTGTTCGAAATCGTTTTTCATCACATACCTGATTATTGTTTATATTACTAAATATAAAATAGTCTAAAACAAATATTTTTAATTTTATAGGGACCTTAAATACGCCTTTCAGAGACCGGTCTCCATATTAAAAATTAGTTTTGCCAGATACCCCCTAAAATAGAACATTAGTTAATAAGGTTTTTAAAACCGTAAAATTTATTTTTTCCCACGCCGCATAATATCGTACTTTTTGTTTTTGTGTAGGTTAATAATTGTGGAAGTTATGAAATGAGATAAAAACATGAAAGTAACAGTTTTCGCATCAAAAATATTTTTTAATATTTTAACTTGAGTATGTTTTAAATTAAATTAAATTTCATCAAACTTATTTGAACATATGCAATTTTTTTGAATTAATGTCTGATTCAAAAATCAATAAAGAGAAAATTTAAGCAGCTGTCAAACTATTAATAGCGATATAGCACATTCTACAATCGGACTTAAAATAGGAATGCTATACCAAAAAAAAAAAAAAACAAAAATGGCTGTATTTTGGGTAGTGGCAATAAATAATTTTTGCATTTTTGGAAACCTCACTCATTACCTAATCTTTCTTTCTAGGAGGTGACTGGCACTACTTTTTTCCACCCATCCTAATACTTACACACATACATTATATATTATACATACATTATATATTATTTCATGAGGGGACAATAATTTTGATATTAAAATCAAGAAAAGTATCATTATACTTATATACTTACTCCATAATATTTTTGTGATCCAAAACACACTGAATAAGGGCTTCGTAGCGTTCATTACTATTTAGTGTTGAATCCTGCCCTAATTTACGGATTCGTCGGGATAGTAAGTGTAAATGTGTTCGTATGATTGTAATGTATATAACTGGATATGAGTCTAAAATAGCTTGCTGATAACAATGAAAATCAATCATAATATATTCAACACAAGCCTGAATAAAAAAATACATTGGTCTATCAGTCCATTCCATAAATGGATTATAGACTTGATATGGTGGCTTTCCGTTGATAAATGAGGTCAAGAAAGTACTGCTTGCATATGATAGAAAAAGTGCAGCAAACATTATGTGAGATCGATTGCTGAAAGCTACAATTTTTCGAATATTATCTTTTTCTTCAGTATCATTAAGTCGTAAATCCAGTTTGTCCATATATTTTGTGGCTCTTAAAAGTCTTCTATAGAGAAAAAGAAATACGAACATTTTCAAGCTGCAACCAATACAATTTACAGAAATTTGAAGTGATGTCAAGAATTCACTTGGACTAAAAGCGCTCATACGCGTCATGAAACTCAATAAAAATCCAATTGGCAAATAAACTGTAACAAATGCATTAATTAATATAGTCCATATATAAAACAACACAAGATGTGACTTTGGAGGCATATATCCGACAATTGTAAGACCACGAAACAAATAAACGGTAGCATCCTTCGTCTTTGGTTGTGGACCATCCATATTTAATGTGGCCATTTTAAACATTTTTCTGAAAAACATAATGCTAATAAATTAGAATGCTTCAAAAAAATTATAATTACACACAGAAAAAAGATTATTTGGAAAACAGTTACAAATACTTATATTTGATGAAATAATATATATTTCCTTCGATCTTAAAAGGATCATAGGGCCTTAACAAACTTCTTCCATTCAGATCTGTTCATCTGTCCAAGTTAATAATAGTTCTCTTAAATTCCTAATTCTTTTAGTACTTCAGATACACCAAATTTATATTTATTCGGTATGAGAGATTTTATTACAAGTACTATCCGAACATTCCTGAACCAATCTTTCCTCGCTTTCTCTCACAACCATACTGAATTTACCCCTTTTTGCCTTCTTAATTTAAAAGTACCAAAAAGGTAATATATTAGGCTTTATTGTTAAAAATACTACCATAAAAATGTATTTATTATTTTTGTTTTGCTTCAACAGATATTTAGGATACTAAAAATGTTTTACCCCCTAAGCGTTATCATTTTCTGAAAGTACTAAAGACCTGACAGTTTTTTTCTTTTGAGCAGAGATTAAATTTGTTTTCCTATATTTTTTAGAATTAAAGTAACAAAAAGGAATCGCCAACGAATATTACCCCTCTATAGCTCGTAAAGGTTTTCGAGTACAAAACACGTATTATTTCTTTTTTAATACAAAAGAACATTACATACATTCGTTAATGAGTTTATGGTTTGGAAGATATAAAGAGTATTTTTATACCCTTCACCACAGGTGTAAAGGGTATATATAAGTTTGTCATTCCGTTTGTAATTTCCACAATTTTCGTCGGAGAGCAAAAAAGTTTATATTTTCGGAATCCTTGTAAGAAGCGATGACGATTGGACCATGTCCGTCCGTCCGTCCGTCCGTGTGTCGGTTGAAATGGCGTTTATGAAGCCCACCGATAACTGACATATATAATATGTATGTCAAACGATCGGAAATGCTTTCGAGAATTTTGCTATTGGAATTCAGCAAGATAGGTTCATACAATGCGGAGATATGTTCAAAAAACCGGTTTTTTGAACCGGTTTTCCAGTTTCTGAAGCCTCTGTATACACTACGGACTTCGTTTTTACAAAGAATTCTCGGACATTTTTTTCTGAATTTCTGTTCTGAAAAAATGAAATAAATCGGTTCAGTAATAACTGAGATATCGGACAAAACGCATTTTTTATTTTTTGAAGCCTTGGTTTAAGCTATAGATTTTTTATACAGATCGGTCACAAATATTTTTATAAAATTTCGGTTTTTTGAATCAGGAAGATCGGTTTATAAATGGTGGAGATATGCTTTAAAAACCGGTTTTTAGAACCGGTTTTTTAGTTTCTGAAGCCTCTGCATATACCAGGGACTTCGAATTTTTAAAGGGGGCTCGAAAATTATTTTCTGAATTTTTGTTCTGAAAAAATTAAATAAATCGGTTCAGTAATAACTGAGATATCGGGGAAAACGAATTTTTTATTTTTGAAGCCCTTGTTCAAGCTATAGATTTTTATTTTTATATAGATCAGTCATAAATATTTTTATAAAATTTCGGTTTTTTTAATAAACCAAATTCGTTCATAATCAACAGAGTTATGGCCCAAAAACAAATCTGTTAAGAATATAAATACACCAACAAACATGTATATTAAGCATTGTAATGACTATTAGTGACGTTTTTTGTTTTTTGTATAGACAAGTAGTTTAGTTATCAACAGCAGTAATATGATGAATAACAGTGTTGTTGTTGTTCTTTGTATATGCAGTCTGTACAAAAATAAATAGATATGGAATTGTAGTTGTTTATTTTTAAAAACTAAAACATATCTGTTAAGAATATACATATACATAAATACATACACAAACATGTATATTAAGCATTGTAATGACTATTAGTGATGTTTTTTGTTTTTTGTATAGACAAGTAGTTTAGTTAGCAACAGCAGTAATATAATGAATAACAGTGTTGTTGTTGTTCTTTGTGTATTCAGCCAGTTTGTACATACAAAAATAAATATATATGGAATTGTTGTTGTTTCTTTTTTAAAAGCAAAGCCTGTTATGATTGTTTTTTTTTCATATTCAAATTTTCGTAGTTTGAAAAAAATTTAGATTTAGAAAATATGCAAGCATACGTTAAGGCGAAAATTTTATTAATTGTCGGTAATATGGTAATATGATGTCGATAAGATGGTAAGATGGTAATATGGTGAAGGGTATCAAAGATTCGGCACAGCCGAATCTTTTTTCAATTTCATTTTTTACCAATTTTTATCTTATTTCGAAATTCGAAAAAAAAACGCGCTTTAAACTCTTTTAATAAAAGTAGTTTTCGATACACATTTTACTCCTATCTTTACTGTTTTAGATTACCAAAAAACCGTTTTTACCAATTTTGACCCCCTCCAATTTTCAAAAAAAAAAAAAAAAAATAAATAAAAAATAACAAAAACCTGTCTGCTACTTTTCCAAAATTCACTTCTATTTAAAGGGAACATAGTTATCTTCTGCATTTGGGCTGTCCGATGATGAATCAGACAATCACTATTGTACATACACTCCCCGAAATATTTACAAGATCAAAATAGTTTTTTATATTTCTATTGAACTACAAGTGCAATCCCAGAAATATTTGACACACATATGAAAACAAGTAAGGTAGTTTTTTTAATGTATAAAGTTAATTCCTTTACTCCTGTGCAAAAATAACGGGACTTTTACTTGAGCTTCGAACGAAGTAATTATAAGACCAAATATGAAGAACTATTTTAAATATTTAAAAAGTGGAATATTTTTTCAAAATTTTTTGTTCGTATTATTAATAAAGGTTGCACAGAGCTACATCAGAGTTAACTTTTGGTACAGTGGGACAAGTATATTTTTGTGATATAATCAATAAAATTTAAAAAATAAGCCCAAAGGGTCAATTAAGTTATTTTTTCTTTGTATATTAAAAAAGATTATGGGGAAAGTGTTGTTTATTGCTGTTTTTGTAATTTTGGACTAGATTTGTATAAAAATATGTATATATTTTTTATGTAAAAAATCTATTTATAGCCTTAAGTTTTTCAGATATAGAATGTCTTGTTCAGAATAAATCAGAAAATATTTATCATATCTTAATAAAAAATGGCCAGAATGTCAGTTTTAAGCTAATTTATAATATTTGCTAACTATACTAAAGATATTTAGTAAATATATCTTGTTAAAATATTTTAATACCCACCATCAAAAAGATGGGGGGTATATTGATTTTGTCATTCCGTGTGTAACATGTCGAAGGAATCATCTAAGACTCCACAAAGTATATATTTTCTGGGTCCTGGTTAGATTCTGAGTCGATCTAGCTATGTCCGTCCGTCTGTCTGTCTGTTGAAAGCAGGATAGGGCTCGAACGGGACAACGTAGGGGGACGGAATTAGGCACAAATATTTGTCTTATATAAGGTTTGTTTGGTATTGAAAATGGGCAAAATCGGTTAATAAACAAAAATAAACAAAAAACAAAGTTATGGTCTAAAAACTAGAAACACAGCGTGTCCGTTTCATACTTTTTTGCTGATATTTCTTTAATAAAAGCATGTACGACTTCGAAATTTTGTATGTATAGTTCGGGGGTCGATATAAACTCGGAAACCAAAAATGGCCGTGGTCCGCCCACTTTACCGCCCACCTCCCATATAAGGTCAAATTGTGTTCAAATAGTTCAAGGACCAATGTAAACTCGGAAACAAAAAAATGGGCGTGGTCCGCCCACTTTACCGCCCCCTCCCATATAACGTAAAATATGAAAAAGTTGATGGTGGGTATATAGATTCGGCCGGGCAGAATATAACAATCGCGCTTGTTTTTATTGCTTTAATAGCTCCGGAAGTTATTGCATATACGCAATATAATATCTAGCCTTTATTTATGGTTATTTGGAAATAATTGTATCCTATTTTTAATTTTTGTATTAGAAATTGCGTAAATACTAATAATCAAGGATATTCATTGGAATATAATTTAGATAAAAATCCATTAGCAATAAGTATAATTCCTACTATGGAATTCATTAAATTGTGCCTGTTTTCAGACCTACTAAAATGAGTTTACTATATTTGTAGAATCAAATTAGCTATTAATAATTATAAACTATCTTGCGATTACCAAATTGGCCAAGGCGTATTGAAATATGATTAATATTTTCTGATTTAATCTCAACATACATTACATATCTCAAACATTTTAGGCTACAAATACATTTTTTACGTAGACAATTAAATTAATTTTACATATTTTGATCTTAGTCAAGTCCAAAATTACAAAAGCAATAATAAACACCATTTCTTCTCCAGATTTTTTTTTTTTATATACATATAAACAAAAATATAATAATTGAGCCTTTAGGCTTATTTTTGCTTTTTATTGATTATATCATAAAAATATATGTCCCACTGTACCAAAAATTAACTGTTATCTAACTCAGTACAGCCTTTATTAATAATACGAACAAAAAATTTTAAAACATATTCCACAACAAATTTATATGTATGTGTCAATAAGAAAAAAGTACCAAAAATAGGATGGACATTTAACCCTTAAGTTTTGAATTTCCAAACTCGAATTTGCATTTTTTCTACAAGTTCTGAATATAATAAGAATTTTTGCTTTAATGTTTACTTGTTTAAAAGATACAGAGGGTACAAAAAAAGTACCATACTACAGTTTTTACCCATTTTGTCCTTAAAAGACTGAATTTCAAAAACGTACCAGGTAGCATTTTTTTTTTTTTTGGATTAATAACGATAAGCATTAAATTTTTTTGTGAATCTATATTAGTTTAGGAGATATAAGTTTACCGATTTTACCCGTTTTTACCTGGGCTGGGCGATGTTGTATCATTCAGTCAGTCAGTCTCTCAGTAACGTTACTCTTTTATACATATGAAAATATAGATTAAAAAATATACATAGTAATACGGTCATTTTGTACGTAAAAAATCGTGATTAAAAGCTATAAAATTATCTAAAATATTACTCTTTAGATATATAAATGTTTCTCTCAAAAATTGTTGAATATTTTTGTGGGTATGTTTACAAAAAATTATTTTTGCTTTTGGTAAGGATAAATTTCATTTCCTTGATTTTTACAAAAAAAAAAAAAAAAAAAAAACGTAAATTATATAGCAAACTTTGGGGTAATAATTAAAGAAATAAATTCAATCTTTTATCATTATAAAAAGAGAGGAAAACAATGAAGCACCTTTTTGGCATATTCGTGAATATCCGCGTATCTACTTGCGTTCTTCAAATTATTATTTTCAAGGATTTTAGCTTTAAGAAAAGCTATAAAATGAAATCTCTGCACTGGAGAAATTACGTTAAAAATTTATAATTTCGTATGTAGATTAAGTAAACAAAAAATAATAGAGGTAATATTGCCTTAGTCAGATTAGGCAAGTTCTTTTTATATGAACATAAAATACTAAGTACAGTGAACTCGCGGTAATGTGGAATTAATAAATACCATAGTATGCCATTATTTTAAAGGTATTTAATGCTAGTCGCTTTGCGGTAGGTTCGTGAATTTATTTTTAAAATTAGTAATGTTTAAAAACAGTCGAAAGTTTTTATCCTTAAATGAAAAATGCGAAATTTTGGAATATTTAAAAAAAGGATCGAGTGTTACAGTGTTAAGTAAAAAGTATAAAGTTGCAAAATCAACGATATGTTCAATAAAAAATAAAAAAGACAATATTTTAAAATGTGTGAACAATACGTTTTATGGACCCGGAAAACGCAAAACATTACGATCTTCAGAGCTTCCAAAAATGGAAAAATCGCTCTATAAGTGGTTTATTTGCATGCGGAATAAAAACCTCCCTGTAAGTGGGTTGATGTTGAAAGAGAAAGCCAAACAAATTCACAAAAACATAAGTGAAAACGGAAATGACTTCAATGCTAGCGATGGGTGGCTGCAAAAATTTAAAAAGAGATACGGAATTCGGCTCCTTCAGATAAGCGGTGAAAAACTTTCTGCGCAATCTCAGTTCGTAAATCCTTTTAAAATTAAATTGAAAGCAAAGATAGAAGATTTGGGTTTATCCAATGATCAGTTGTATAATGCCGATGAGTCTGGTCTATATTGGAAACTTCTCCCACAAAAGACATATGTAACATCATTGGAGAAAAGCGCTCCAGGTGCAAAAATGGAAAAGCAAAGGATAACATTTTTATGCTGTGCAAATGCGTCAGGATCTCATAAAATAAAACTTTTAGTAATAGGAAAATCGAAAAATCCTCGCAGTTTTAAAAATTTTATCTGTCCCGTAAACTACAGAAATTCAAAGTCTGCTTGGTTGACTTCTTCCATTTTTAAAGAATGGTTTCACAACTGTTTTGTGCCAGAGGTAAGTAAACATGTAAAAATAGTTCAATTGGGATTCTTACTGTTTTATTTTTCATTAAGGTGACAGATTTTTTAACGAAGAAAGGATTACCAGTAAAAGCTTTACTCCTAATAGATAATGCCCCATCCCATCCACCAGAATCCGACCTTAAATCCGAGGATGGTTACATAGCTTCTATGGAACCATCCTCGGATTTAACGGCTCTGATCCAGCCAATGGATCAAAATGCTATTAGAATCACCATACTTCATTATAGGAACAGTTTTTTGGCAACAATTATTGCAAAAGAGGGGGATTTGCTTGAATCGATGAAAAAAATCACACTTAAAGAAGGAGTTTCTATTCTAGAGGCATCCTGGAACCGAGTTGGTAAAGAAACTTTATCTAACTGTTGGAAAAATATTTTGAATATGGTAAATAATGAAGACGATCCTGAATTTAATGTTCCTTTGAGCGTTTTAAAAGAAAAGTGGCAATCAGAGGTTAGATCTTTAGAAAATACTGCTGCAGATCTTCTACAGACATTGTGCCCTCAGGAAGTATTTACTGCTGTAAACATTAGAGATTGGATCAATAATCCTTGTGAGGACGTCACGCCATTTGATGAAAATGATTTAATTGAAGAGTCCGAAGATGATGACGACTGTTTTTTTGAAGCGCATGAAAACAACATTAAAGCCAAAGAAGCTGTCGAAATTTTTAAAAAAGCTGTCCAATGGGCTGAATTTCAAATGGTCGATAAAACTGACATTAAAGTATTGAAAAAAATCAGGGAATTGGCAGTAAATAAGCTGGTCGAACAAAAGAAAAAACAGAAAATAATAACCGATTATTTCCATATTTAATTATATATGTATGTACCTATCTTTTTTCATTGTAAATTTTATTTATTTTTTTGTCGTAATATTTTGTTTGTTTCTTATGTACATACTACGTATGTACTCTTTATAAAATGGATTTTTAACAACTTTTTATGTTCCAAATAAATTACAAAAAGTTTTTTTTGTAATCTTTGAATTTTCATTCCTTGCAGAAATGATTTTTAGAAAGAATAACTTAGTAATATATATATAAAAAAAAATCACAATCGAAAATGTGAACAAATTCGAAAATATGAACTACCCCGAATTAATTAGTTCACATTATCGAGAGTTCACTGTATTATCTAAGTCAGTTGGTAGTTTTAACAAAGCGTTTTATCTAAAATCTATGTTAATATTACTAATGAATTTAGGTATCTTTTTCAAACTTATTATCAGAGACCGGATTTTAATACTAAAAAAACAATCTTTTTATATTTATTTCAATCGAAAAACAATCTTTAATGTTGAAAAAATAATAAAAATCCATCATGATTTTTTTTATTTTCATCAATATTTCAATTTTTTTCATCATGATGGAAATAAAAATATAAATATGTTTTGTGATATTTATTTCAAAAGTTGAAAATTATTTTGAACTTTTTTCATCGGATGGAACAAATTCTAAACAACAACAATTTCATTTGAATAAAAAAATATTTTGAAAACAAAACAAAAGTATGAATAAAAAAAACAATAATTTGAAATTTTTTTCGAACTGATATTTATCGTTAAAGATATTTATCGTAAAAGATATTTATTTTTTCATCATTGATGGATATTTATTTTAAAAATAAAAATCCCTCACATATTTTTTTCAACAAATGAAAAAATATTTTGAACATTAAAGATATTTATTTTGATTGAAAAATAAAAATAAAACGTTTTCGGGTGCTTGCTTATTATTTTATTTAAATGTCAATGAAAATGTTTTTTTTGTAGAAATGTTGGATATAATTCAAATTAAATTTGAAAATACAAGTTTACAAAATTGTAATTTTATAAAAGTAACTAAAAAAAGCTACATTTGGATAACAGATTTAATTCAGGTAAGATCCAAATTCGATTAAAAAGTGCTTGTGAGACAACACAAGGTAAAACAACGATGCTTCTGTGTAAGATAATCATAGCAGAATCTCCATTGTATCATCAAAAACGTGGTTTTGCTACAACATGACTCTAAAAACACGTCATCTAAGGTTATATAATGAAAATGGTTTAAAACTTGTGATGCTCGAAATTGAAATATTGCTTCATTATACGGTAAGTCCAAGTAGGACCAACACACTGACAATTGCAATGAAATATTACTAGTATGCATTTCTCTTTCAGTTCTATATAATTATCATATTGTATGTGAGTTTTTGCGTTCTTATGTTGGCAGGTCTGTCCAAAGTAATTAACACAAGCTTTATGCAGATGGATATATTTAATATCAAGATATAATTTTTTTTTGTGTATATTTCATGATACAAGGAAACAAAGTAACACCGTTTTCTGTTTTCTGAAATTATACTGAAGTATAAACGATTTTTTAAAACATTTTTATTTAAATATCGTTGCCACATTACAACAAAGGAACATTTTATTTATTAAATTGTTATTAAAATTGTGTAATTTGTTTTAACAAAAAATTGTCTTCTATATTATTTTGGCTAAACTATTAAATTTTACGAAATACATCTTATAAAGATATTTAAAATACTATTAATGGGATTTTGACATTTTTGGTATAATAAACAAAAGTATTTAATACGCTACAGTAGCAGTATTAAATTTTTTGTTATTATTTGTGAATATAGAGCGATAAATTTTCCTCTTGAGAATCTAGTTCCGTTTACTTTAATGTCGAGTAATTTCAAATTTGATAAGGCACATTTATGAATTTGAAAAAAAATTTAATTATTTTAGATAAAGAAGTTTAGCGATTTTTAACAAGTATACATGCTTAATTTTTTTCTATATTATTCTTGCTAAACTATTACAGACAAACCAGGCTGAGACATTTAAATCTTTTGCAAAATCATAGCCCGTAGCATATTATATTTTTGAGTTTTCAAAATGCACATAACGCTCATTTGCAACAATAGAATCATAAGAATAATTTTAATAAATTTTAGCTTGAATGTCATACAAAATTACGTACATTTTAATTCTGTTGATAACCTCGGAACTAATCATGATATTTCCATGTAGAGGATTAATAAAGCTTTCCGGTAGTCCAATAAAAATTTTTGGAAAGCTATACATAAGACATACAGGCAGCGCATAATTTTGAAAAAATCTAGTGACGAACATTTCTTCAAAATAAATTTAAAAACACATGTGGTTTTCATGTTATCACATAAAGATGTCATGAAGCTAAAACATTGTTAAATTTATAAGATTGTAAAAAAAAGTTCAAACAATTTATTTGCGCGATTTTTATTCCTTTAATTTTAATTCGAAAACTTTTATTTTTGAAAAAAAACAAATTTAAAAAGCAATTAGACTATTCCATAATATAACTACAGAAATTATGTTCTCAATTTTATTTACCCTGAAAAGTCAGTCACAAACGATACGAAATAAACGCAAAAAAATCAAAACAAAACATCAAGAATAAAAAAAGTCTTTTTTTTCAAACTAAAAATAAAATTGTTTGTGGATTAATAAAAAAAAAAAAAAAAACTAAAAATTTCAAGAACAAAAAAATTATTTTTTATTTTTATTCTTTTGTTTTTCAGTTTTCTGAATGTCAAATGACAACTCTCCCAAATGATGCTACCTTCTCTAGAAGGATACTGCTAGGACGAAAATTTTTAGAAACAGTATCTTAGAATGTAGCAATTTTTAATTTGAGTTGGAAGCATCGTTACTTTTCATTTTGGGGTCACCCTAATTTGAATATGAAAAATAGGAATTTCATATTCCCCATCAAGAGGAATTAGTTGGCAAATACCAAAAAATTGGTATTACAAAATACCCAATTCCATTACACGAATAAAAAATATAAAAAAAACCTAAATATATGCATATATTTACTTTGTTGGTCTCATAAAATATAAACTACACAGGACAAGAATATGGATTACCTAAAGGTTATAAAAAGATTATCGTGCTTTTAAAATCCATATATGGTTTACTTTTGTGTCCTATATAGTTTATGTCTTTGCTAAGCCTTGTTTGCATGGAATATTGAATAACAAATTTTTCTGAGAATGAAGTGGATTTTCTAAAAACAGCTTTTTGCACTGAAAGCTTTTTATGATCCTTAGGTGATGTACTTTCATGTGCTATATAGCTTTTATCTTGACGTAGCCTCGTTTCCATGAAATATTAAATCCCCGATTTTTCTGACCAATTTGGAGGAAGTGGATTTTCTGTGCACAGAAAACTTTTTGTATTCTTGTTTATAAGATGATGTTACATATATGATTTTTATTAAAAAAGCTACAGTTAACTTTTTATATTTGGGTGTTTTTATTAGACCAATAAAATAAAAAATAAATATGTGCATATATTTAGGTTTCTTTATATTATTTTATTTATGTATTCGAATTGGATGTTTTTAATACCCATTTGACGGAAATATGAAATTCCTATTTTTCACATTCCCAAAACTCATTTGACTTTCCGGTTTTAAGAATTCAAATTAGCATTTTTGACGCTATCTTTGCACACGTATGTGTACGTGATTTCTATTACAACTATTTTAAGAAATACAAAATAATTAAAACCATTCAACTTACAAATACATTTTTTGAGCTTTAAACCATAGACCGGCGGTAGTATTGTTCAGAATACGAAGATTTTCGGCTATTTACACGTACACAACACGATCGAAAACAAAACTCTAAACAAGAGCATAAAAATACACTAATTTCATTTAGTTGTTTGAAAACATTCAACAAAGTAGGAGTGTATCGCATGATTGTTCTTAGTTTTTTATTTTTCAATAAAATACTCACAACAAGAGCGTAGAAAAATACAAATATTTCATTTAGTTGCTTGACAGCATTCAACAAAGTAGGAGTATAGCGCATATTTTTTGGTTTTATGCTAATTTTTTTTGTTTTTAGCTCAGTTTTTTTTTGTTTTTCAGTACACTGAGAAGCAGCAATCTGAATGAATTTATGAATGTTTTATTGTTTATTTTACAGGATATTATTATATATTATAAACTTTTACGGAATATTATTATATGTTATAATCTTTATAATAATAAACAATAAATAGGTATGTGGGACGAGGAGTGGGAAAGGAAATTTTTATTTTCTTTAAATATATTAAAAGAGGCAGAATGCCTTGTTTGCAATAAAATATTAAAAAATATGTATGCAAGTTGTCTTAGACGACATTATGAAAGTTGTCATAAGGATTTGCATAATATAGATGGAATTGATAGAATTCTACTTTAAAAAAAAATTAAAAAATGATTTTCATATTAAAAATTTTCAAATGAAAAATACAGTTAACAGCAATAGCAATAATGATAATTGTATAGAAAATCAATTAAAAGCATACACACATACATACATACATTCATACATACATACCAAAAATAAATACAAACAAAATGACAATACAAATGAATCATCGAAAACGTTTTATTTTGCCATTTCATGTTATTTCTTTCTGTGTAGTGTTACCTATACATATGCACATACGAAATCCTCTCTATTTGCCGGTATATGCTTTAAACCACTTGTTACAAATGACCGAAAATAAATTAAATAAAACGAGAGAAACTATAGTCGGTCAAGACCGACCATATGATACCCTACACCATTGACCTGTGTGCAATTGTAAACCAACACTTTTACTAAATATAAAATAAATTATATAAATACAGAATAATATTAACATCTAATGATTGTTTGTCCTTTAGGGTGATTCCCGGAAGTGGGTTTATATGGGAGCTATGGTAAATTATGGACTGATTCTCATAAATTTTGGAAATGTTTCTACTTATATAAAACTTATTAGTGTTGAATATTAACTTGATACTATCATTCGTATGGGATTTATGCTCGTTAAAGTGATTTTCGTAAGAGGGGGGGGGGGGGGAGCTATGGTCAATTATGGACCGATCCTGATGAAATTTGGTACAAAGATTAATACTTATACAAAACTCCTTTGTGCCGAGTTTCATTAAAATATTGCTATATTAAAGGCATTTATGATCTTTAAACCCCTATTCCGGGAGGACATTTGTATGGGGGCTAGGTGAAATAATGGACCGATCATAACCAATTTCAATAGGCTTCGTCCTTGTACCATAATAATTATCCGCCAATTTCCTCAAGATATCTTTATAATTGCGACCTGTACTTTGTTCACAAGGTTTACATGGACAGACAGCCACCTATGGTGGTGTTGGGTATAATAATTTTGTAATGAATTTAAAGAAAATGAAATTGAAAAAAGATTCGGCTGTGCCGAATCTTTCATACCCTTCACCATATTACCATCTTACCATCTTATCGACATCATATTACCATATTACCGACAATTAATAAAATTTTCGCCTTAACGTATGCTTGCATATTTTCTAAATCTAAATTTTTTTCAAACTACGAAAATTTGAATATGAAAAAAAAAAAAAACAATCATAACAGGTTTTGCTTTTAAAAAAGAAACAACAACAATTCCATTTATATTTATTTTTGTATGTACAAACTGACTGAATACACAAAGAACAACAACAACATTGTTATTCATTATATTACTGCTGTTGCTAACTAACTACTTGTCTATACAAAAAACAAAAAACGTCACTAATAGTCATTTCAATGCTTAATATACATGTTTATGTATGTATTTATGTATATTCTTAACAGATATGTTTTAGTTTTAAAAAATAAACAACAACAATTCCATATCTATTTATTTTTGTACAGACTGCATATACAAAGAACAACAACAACACTGTTATTCATTATATGACTGCTGTTTCTAACTAAACTACTTGTCTATACAAAAAACAAAAAACGTCACTAATAGTCATTACAATGCTTAATATACATGTTTGTGTGAGTATTTATATTCTTAACAGATTTGTTTTTGGGCCATAACTCTGTTGATTATGAACGAATTTGGTTTATTAAAAAAACCGAAATTTTATAAAAATATTTATGACTGATCTATATAAAAATAAAAATCTGTAGCTTGAACAAGGGCTTCAAAAATAAAAAATTCGTTTTCCCCGATATCTCAGTTATTACTGAACCGATTTATTTAATTTTTTCAGAACAAAAATTCAGAAAATAATTTTCGAGCCCCCTTTAAAAATTCGATGTCCCTGGTATATGCAGAGGCTTCAGAAGCTAAAAAACCGGTTCTAAAAACCGGTTTTTAAAGCATATCTCCATCATTTATAAACCGATCTTCCTGATTCAAAAAACCGAAATTTTATAAAAATATTTGTGACCGATCTGTATAAAAATAAAAATCTATAGCTTAAACCAAGGCTTCAAAAAATAAAAAATGCGTTTTGTCCGATATCTCAGTTATTACTGAACCCATTTATTTCATTTTTTCAGAACAAAAATTCAGAAAAAAATGTCCGAGAATTCTTTGTAAAAACGAAGTCCGTAGTGTATACAGAGGCTTCAGAAACTGGAAAACCGGTTCAAAAAACCGGTTTTTTGAACATATCTCCGCATTGTATGAACCTATCTTGCTGAATTCCAATAGCAAAATTCTCGAAAGCATTTCCGATCGTTTGACATACATATTATATATGTCAGTTATCGGTGGGTTTCATAAACGCCATTTCAACCGGACGGACGGACATGGTCCAATCGTCATCGCTTCTTACAAGGATTCCGAAAATATAAACTTTTTTGCTCTCCGACGAAAATTGTGGAAATTACAAACGGAATGACAAACTTATATATACCCTTTACATCTGTGGTGAAGGGTATAAAAATAATAATAAAGTATATTATATATAGTGTAATTTTCGTGCAAAAAAGTGTAACCATACATACATTTTAGATAAGTTTTTAAAAAACTGCGATATTTTTTGAATGAGATTCATCTTTAGTTTAGTTATTGGAGCCTCTGTTGGAATATGGATTTGTGTTGTTTAAGAAATAATCTCCAAAAAAATTAAATCATTCCAATTTGTTTTCCTTCTTGTTTTTGTAAGTCCTAAAAATTAAATAAACAAAGTTTTTATTTTTATAAAACTAAATGGTTCTGGGTGGTTTTTTATTGTTTTTTCCTCTATTTTGATTTGAATTTTTTGTTTATGTTTGTTTTTTTTTTTTTTGTGTGATGTATTTTAAGTTACGAACAAAATTCAGTGGCAGTTGTTATTTTTTATTGAAAATTTCGTTTTTTATGATGCTTTTTGTGTTTTTATTTTTTGAAAAAGATAATATTTATTTATGTTCACTGATGTTCGTATGAACAAAAATGTTTGTGTGCGTTTTTATATACATATGTATATAAATATGACGTATATAACAATAATCAACTCATTCCTGAAAAGAATCCATACACACTCTTTCAATAATATATCATATACATATTTACATACAATTAATTACAGCTGTGGCCGAAACAGTAGTTTAAAAATTATATTTAAATATTTACGCTGAAGTTGCGAATGCTCCCTTCCTACCTCACATAAATATTCTAATGTTGTATCCTAATTAGTTAAGTATAAGTTATAGTCTACATACAGTGGTGGCCATGAGGTTAGCATACATCACATCTACTGTTTTTAAAAGAAAATTATTTCGTCTCATTACAATTATTTACTAAAATTTTTGCTTTTTAGTTTTGTTTATGGTGTCTGTAATAAGTCCCGTTACTTTTTTTTTTTTTTTGCATTCTATCGCAATTCTCTTTTAATTTTTAATTTAAGTGCAGTAATAGGCAAAATAAGCTGGTCACAATTTTAGCACAAGCAAGTATATTTTAATTTTTTATATGTTTTTTATGAATATAAATAATTAATTGGTAAGTTTAGATATTATTTCATTAATGAAGATAAAAAATTAAATAAATAAACATTATTTAGACATGACTAAAAAAAGTGGTGTACAGATGAACAACGTAAGATTATTCAACAGATGTACTCAAGAGGAATAAGCATAAGTGAGATTGCTAATACTTTGGAATGTTCCAGAAATATGGTTTATAATGCACTAAACCATATTTGGAAGTATGAAACATTTAAAGATGTTACACAGGCTCCTAGGCCAAGAAAAACGTCACGTAAAGAGGATCCTTTAATATGTAGAACCTCTGTCGAAGATCCTTTTAAAAGCTCCACCGTAATCCAGAGGGAAATTTCAAGAAAATATAGTATCAACATGTCCTGCAGAACAATAAGAAGAAGACTTAATGAAAATTTACGTGGATGCATTTCTCAGCATAAGCCACAAGTTTTTAAATAAGAACCTACGTGATCGGTTGTACTTTGCTCGTGAGCATTTGGAAAAATGTCCTCTGGAGTGATGAATCCAAGTTTAGTAGATTCGGATCGGATGGTAAGAGGTATGTATGGCGTCCTCCTAACATGCAACACAATCCAAAGTACACTTCTAAAACAATAAAACACGGTGGAGGAAATGTGATGGTGTGGGCAGCTTTTTCTGGGCATGGCGTTGGTCCTATATGCAAGATTTATACACGTATGGACCAATATGTATGCCAGAATATACTACTAAATACAATGATACCTTATGCAGAGGACAACATGCCACTTAGGTGGAGTTTTATGCACGACAATTACCCAAAACACTCCTCACGCTTAGTGAGGACATAGTTGCCAGATAAATTTGGTGAAAAATCGTCAAAGTTGGAGAAAAAAATCGTCAAAATCGTAAATCAACTATTTGAAATCGTCAAAAAATCGTCAATATGAAAAATTACGTCTTTTATATGTTAATGAAAACTTTATATGCTTTTTCTGATGAAAAATTAAATTTTAAATTGAAAAGAAATTAATATAAATTTCATTAACTTTATATTGGTGGCATATTATGAAAATAAAGTGCATAGTACCTGTTAAGTCTGATGATATACATACTTATGCATACTTTTTTAAATATGCATATTTTTGGGATTGTCCTTATTGTATTTTTATTAAAGTTTTAGAATCTTGTTACATATTTTGGCGTTTTCCCCTTTTTTAATCTTACAACATTTTTTTTAGCAATTATGCAACACTTCGCTTATAAACTACATTTTTTATTTTGTATCCAATAAATTCTTTCCAATACAGTACTGTAATTCGCACAATTCAAAGCTTGTCACTATTGTTTATAGGCTTTAAATGAAAACTTGTATTTCAAAAATATGGTCAATAATAAAATCGCGTTATAAAGAAACTGCGTAAATGAAGTATCGTGTAAATCGAGGGTTACCTGTATGTAATTTTGTATGACTTTCGGACAAAAATAAGTTATTTATCTTGCCTTGTTATAAAAAAAAAAAAACACTTAGGCTTCTTTGTAAGCCCATCTACGATGTACGAAATTTGATTTTGAATGAATTCATTAAGAATGTCTTTGGATTGTTAGTTACTCTATTTAAGTATTTTGGCCATTTGTAGGGTTTATTCGTCGTTTGGTAATAAAATCATATACAATTGATTCAAATATAATATTATATTGGTTCCCATTTATCTTTTCTAATAAATGAACCATTTATATTAGCAAATTTAAGAAGTTTTTCATTCAAATTTTTAATACTTTTGTATCATTTTTTTTTAAAGAATAATATATACAAAATTTTAAAAATAGTTCTGAAGTTTCTTTTGGAAAAAATCGTCAAATTAGGGGTAAAAATCGTCAAATCGTCAACAGGCCATTTTTCGACCCAAAAATCAAATCTGGCAACAGTGAGTGAGGAGTTGCTTGGAAGAGAACAATATTAACGTGTTAAAATGGCCAGCCCAATCTCCGGATCTCCTATTGAAAACCTTTGGAATGATGTGGAACAGCACGTAATGAGAGCAAAACCTAAAAATTTGGCCGATTTATGGACAGAAATAGAAAAAGCTTGGTATGCTATTTCAGTGGAGCGCTGTATGGGACTTGTGGAAAGTATGCCAAGGAGATTGGCAGCTGTTATAAAAAATAATGGATACCTATCTAAGTACTAAGTTTATAGTGAAATAAGTTTTTTTGTTTTGTTACTTTTTTTTTAAATGTGAATAAATTTTTTTTATTTTGTGCTAAAATCCTGTCCAGTGTTTTTTGACGGTTATTCTATTCTGAACAGAAAAACAGCAAAGATATATATAGGAATAACAATGAATATATTGTGACGTGATCTTAGCAAGACATGTTAAGAGTATATAAAAGAAATATTAAAAAAAAATAAAGAAATACAGGAAATATTTGCTTTTAAAGATAGGCAGTAGCAAGTGTGCTAACATCATGGCCGCCACTGTATGTCTGTGGGGTGATTCCATGTCAAAACGGATAACAATTAAATTTGATAGCTCCGATTTTAATAGAACTTATCACAAATATTGTTTATTTTTTAGTATTTCTCAAATCGTCATTTTTTAGACCCAGGGCTCTTTCCGATCCCAAAATATGATAATATTATTATGAATGAATGATATATATTTTATTGCTCAAACTTACACATATTTTTTATTTTTAAACCTAAAAATTTATTAAACCTGTTGAAGGTTATAAAAAAATTATACATATTTTTTTACGGATTATATAATCTTTTACAGTTATTTAGCAGATTAAAAAATAATTAGTGCCTATTTTTGGTCACAACTTTAAAAAAAGTTAAATTGAAAAATTGTATAATTTCCTGTTTTTAATTCAATTTCAAAGAGCTCAATGTTAGAGTAATTTATTTTGCTAAATTGAAATAAAAAAACGAGAGAAAAAGATATAGTCGGTCAAGCCCGACCATATGATACCCTACACCATTGTGTACATTATAATTCGGGGAGGGGTATTTTATTAGACTTGGAGTCAAATGTGGACCGATACTCATAAGTCAAAAAAATAAAACATACGATTCCCGAAAGAGGGCCTTATATGGGAGCTATGGTAAATTATGGACCGATCTTTGTAAAATTTGGCACTATCATTTATGTTCATATAAAACTTATTTGTGTCGAATATTAACTTGATACTAACATTTTAATGGGATTTATGCCCGTTAAAGTGATTTTCTGAAAAGGGGTTTATATGGGAGCTATGGTTAATTATAGACCGATCTTTTTAAAAATCGGCACACTTATTTAGACTTATATAAAACTTATATGTGCCAAATTTCATTAAAATATTGCTATATTTAAGGAATTTATGATCGTTAAACCCTTTTCCGTGAAGACATTTGTATGGGGGCTTGGTGAAATAATGGACCCGATCATAACCAATTTCACTAGGCTTCGTCCCTGAACTATAAGAAACCTGTGTACCAAATTTCATTAATTTCGGTTCAAAATTGCGATTACAAGGTTTACATGGACGGACAGACTTTCAGACGGACGGACGGACATCATTAAATCGACTCAGAAAGTGATTCTAAGTCGATTGGTATAAATTAAGGTGGGTCTTAGACCAATATTTTTGGGTGTTACAAACATCAGCACAAACGCATAATACCCTTCCCACCTATGGTGGTGTAGGGTATAATTATTTCGAAATTTAACGAGAGAAAAAGATATAGTCGGTCAAGCCCGACTATATGATACCCTACGCCATTGTGTACGGTATAATTCGGGGAGGGGTCCTTTATTAGACTTGGAGTCAAATGTGGACCTATACTCATAAATGTAAAATAAAACATATGAATACAGAATATTACGTTGATGCTGACATTTATATGAATTTATTCACTTTTGGGTGATTCCTGAAAAAGGACCTTATATGGGAGCTATGGTAAATTATGGACCAATCTTTATAAAATTTGGCACTATCATTTATGTTCATATAAAACTTATTTGTGTCGAATATTAACTTGATACTAACATTTTAATGAGATTTATGCCCGTTAAGTGATTTATGATCGTTAAACCCTTTTCCGGGAGGGCATTTGTATGGGGGCTAGGTGAAATAATGGACCGATCATAACCAATTTCAATAGGCTTCGTCCCTGGACCAAAGGAAACCTGTGTACCAAATTTCATACATTTTAGTTCAAAATTGCGACCTGTAGTTTGATTACAAGGTTTACATGGACGGACAGACGGACGAACGGACGGACATCGTTAAATCGACTCAGAAAGTGATTCTGAGCCGATTGGTATAAATTAAGGTGGGTCTTAGACCAATATTTTTGGGTGTTACAAACATCAGCACAAACGCATAATACCCTCCCCACCTATGGTGGTGTAGGGTATAAAAACCAATTAACAAAGGAAAAATTATAATTTTTAGACTCATAGTACGTTAAAGATCCTAATTATAAAGCATTTTAAAATTTTATTACAAAAATTATATGAGTTCGATGGAGAACTATATAAATTATAAAAAATTATACAAATTTGTTTGCTTGATTCTGTAATTCAGTAATGTTTTTTAATATATAAAAGAAGAATAATTTTATATTTTTGCCACAACTAAAAAAAAATATTATTTAAAAATTTCTAAATTTCTCTTACACAAAAGTCTTAGAATTCTTTATGTTAAAATACACAGGGAAACACTGATTCTGCGGGGTTTCTCAGTCAATTCGGATACACGTTATTAATAAGTACTAAGCCTCTAATCCACTTTTTTTTGAATTAGTTCTTTAATTCGAAAAAAATGTCCTTGAAATTTTGTATAAAATTTATTTTTTTCCTAAAAGATAAGCTTAACATCTCCATAACTGTTGACCGTATTAAAAAAAATGTACGAACGATTCGAAGATAATTTTTATTAAAATTTGTATACATATTTTTTGAAACAAAATTTTTGACTGAGAAATTTTATGCCCACATTTTTTAAATATTTTCAATCGATGTAAGTGATTTTTAGCACATATATGTAGGTATATATCGTGCTTCCTTTGAAAGAAAATACAGTATAATTTATAATATCAATAAAAATCCACTTTTCACACTTTTTTTAAAGTTTAAATGAAATTTAGCACATATGTCAAGTATTTCTTGGAGAAAACTATGAACTTAAATATAAGTTGAATGTCACACCCAGTTTTTAGCCCACCTTCAGTAAAAATCAATTTTGTTTTTTAAATAATTCACATCATTTGATATATCCAAGGAATAGAAAATACAGTATATATATTAAAGTTCCTTACGAAAACAGTTGTAAATGTACCACTCTAGAAATTAGAACTACTATGTTTTTTATATAATTCTCTAAATATTACGTCTCAAATGTTTTCATTTACGTGAGCTGGACCATTTTTAAAACATCTCTAAAAATAAGGATTTCTTTCAACAGCATTATAAAACTTAACTTCAAAATATAATTGAGACATATTAACACTTATAATATGCCTTTAAACAATTCTTACATCTCTTTTTCTTCGCAAAATATTAAGATTTTGTTAATGCTTTTTGTCATATTTTCATTTTTTAAATACACAGATGGACAAAAGTCACCGTCATTTGCCTTTATGTAAGTTTGAAGGGCCTCTGCGCCCATAAAACAAATGATATATAAAAATAGTTTAATTCTGCATAAAATATGGTTTATTTAAAATGTTTTTTAGTTAAAATAATTTTTCTTTCATTAAACTTATTAACAAAAATAAATATTTATTATTTGAAGTTCATATTTCTTGTGGACAAAAGTCACCGTCACTGCATCTAAATATTAAAGAAACTATAAGAAATTTCGCTCTTACCAACACTTCTGTCTAAATTCGTGTAATGTTGTAACTTTAAGACTGATCTATCAAAATTTAATAACGGTACTTAATTTAAAAAGTGTGCTAACGCCACTTCTATTACAAATGAGTGAAAAAAGAAAATAAACTACAATTGAAGAAAGAAAAATTATTTTAAGTGCGTACAAACAAAATAAAACTATTCGGGAAATATGCACATTGGTTAACCGTCCACGTACCACCATTGCTGGAATTATAAAACGTTTTAAAGACGACCCAACATGTAAGTATCAGACAAGAAGTGGACGACCGCCAGTACTATCTGTTCGGGAAAAGAGGGAAATAGTAAAAATAATTAAAAAAGAGCCTAAAACTTAATCGTATAATGACAGAGTTTGCAAGAAAAAACCGCAGATTAGCAAGGTGAACCAAATGAAACGCCTTTCTTTAGCAAAAGAGCACTTAAATAAAGGAATAGACTTTTGGTATAAGGTAATATTCTCTGATGAAAGCTAATTTTCCATATATAAATCAAACGGACGTGTTTTTATGTCGAGAAAGAAGAGGGAGGCTTTGCTGGAAAAACACATTCAGTCGACTGTTAAACATGGTGGTGCTGGTGTCATGGTATGGGGTTGTATGTCGGCGGCTGGGGTTGGGGAACTAGTATTTATTGATGAAGTAATGGATAAAAATATTTATTTGAATATCCTTAAGGATAACTTGCATAAAAGTGCTCAAAAACTTGGCATTGAATCCGACTATTTCTTCCAGCGGGACAATGACCCTAAGCACACGGCGGAAATTGGTCGATTATGGATCTTATATAACAGCCCTCGCACTCTTAAAACTCCTCCTCAGTCACCCGACATTAACCCAATAGAGCTTTTATGGGACCATTTAGATAGACGGATTCGAGAACATCACATTACTTCCAAAAATATGCTTAAAGAGAAATTAATGGAGGAATGGGGTAAAATTGATCCGGAAGTGACGAAAAAGTTAGTACATTCTATGCAGAAACGTTTGCAAGAAATTATTAAAAATAATGGCAAACATACCTCATATTAAAATAAAAAAAGTTTTTAATTAACTTTACCTGACGATGAATTTTGTCCAGTAGTTATATGAACTGTTTTGTATATATTTAATTTGTTTTTTAATAAGTATAAGAAACAGGAGTTATTTTAACTGAAATAATATTTGAATAAAATATACTTTTTGTCTAAGTTAACCATTTTTATATTTCAATTGTTTTCTGAGCATGGGGAGTCTTTAATCATTGTACATGATAGATGACGGTGACTTTTGTCCATGTGTGTATATAATTTTTTATATTTCGAAAATTTTTCAACATGTATTGTATAATGTATATATTGACCCAATTTTATTTATACAAAATTGGGTCAATATATACATTAAAAAATAAATCTGCAATTTTTGCAAAAAAGCTGTATTGAAGTATTTATTATAGTTAAATATCAACGAATTTAAATTCTTTTAAAAGAAAATATTAAAATTTTAGTCGCTATTTTCACGAATTTATGGTTTATCTATTTATTTTGACAAATTAATGCTTCTTATGACATTTATTTTATGAACTAACCATTTATTTGCCATAAAAATTAACTTAACTTATTATGGACCTGTGATCCTAAAATATTGCTTTTGTTAGTAAAGGGTTAAATGAATATAAGGACTGCGCACGAAAAAATACGTGCATTATCTTGGTCTTATAAATTTTGATGCGGTGAAAAATAAATAAATGTTAACTGATTTACATTTGTCATTATGCTCACTAGCCATGTGCTAAGTTATGTGGTTATAAATTAATTAGTTTTTCTTAAAATGGAAATTGAACAAAAAACACCTAAACACATAATTTAATTTTTTCATGAAATCTTACATCGCTCACATAAAAAAATTGCTAGGAAGGCAGTTGTGTAAAAAAAATACAGTTTCTTGGGTCATAATATTGTACAAAGAAGTCATGGTCACTGAATGGAAACCTGGTAGTTAGGAAAAAAAACTTATAAGGAAAATAGTATCTTCAGACTGTATGACTCAGACAATATAGAAAGTATTTTGAGAGAAAATCCTCTCATCTCTGGAAGAAAAGTGTCACAAAAAGTTAATTGCTTTGAATCTTTATCAGAAAAAATGAAAGGAAATCTAGCCTGAAGACGTATAAAGTACAAAAAAAAAAATCCTAATAAAAAAGCAAGAATTTGGAGGTAAAAAATAACGTGAAAGTACTTTAACGATTTTTTTTTCAGAAATTTTATTGCTGCATAGATGATGAAACGTTCGTACAGGCCGACTTTTTTCAAATATCAGATATTTCATTAAAAACCAACAGGAAATTATTTACTCTTTTATGTTAAGAACTTGAACATAAAAGTCATTAATAAAAATATAATTAAAAAAAATTCGCCCATTGGTTTAGCTTCTAAAAAAAAAAAACTTCATAGGAAATTTTATTTTAGAGTCAATTTTTTAAACGCAATATTTTTGTAGTTCAAAATAAAGAAAACTTAATAATTTTTTTGTAGTTTATTAGGAAGTTTTGAAGTAATAGTGTAAATTTAATCTAAAAATCTGCTTAGGTTTTGATAAATGGCGAACAAATGTCATGATGCCATATGACATCAAAAAACTGAAAGGGTTAATTTTTCGAGAATAAAAACAAGTTTATAAAAACATTTTTGCTTGTTATGTATTAAACGTGATTTGTATGTTACAATTTTTTTTTTTTTATAAAAACTTAAAAATTATGTACACTGTTAATCGTCACACAGTGGTTCCAAAACGCTTTTTAAATAATTCTGTAACTTTTGAACCTTTGAAGATATCTCATGGTCAGAGCGTGTTTTCGTGTTGATTTGGAGGAGTACAGGTTCCTAGCGAGTCAGGGGGGTACTGGGTGGCCCTCCAAGGTTGGCCATCTCGGGTTTGTATTTTTTTTTAAAAATCGCAAAAAATTAATTTATGATATGACAGAAAATAAATTTTATATATAGATAGTCCTTGTAAATGTCTACAGAAAATACCCTTACATGTGTAGGTTATCTCTTTTAGTTTAAGAGATATTCGAAATAAATTTTTACCTCATTTTTAGCCACTTTTTTTAGTTTTTTTAACTTGGCGGCCTTTATGTTGCCCCTAACATTTTTTTAATTCGCCAGATTCCTTACAAAATTCTAAATAATAATGCTGCAAGAATCATATAAATATATAAATTCGTTAAAAAGTTATATAAAAGAATTTAAAATTTTTTGTGTTTTTTCCAAAAAGGTGGCAATATTTATTCAATGATAAAATTTGTTTTTTGTTCTGGGCTTTATAATTTTTTTAATGTTTTCAAAATAAATCTTAATGAAAATGAGTGTAAAGTAAATCCTGAGGAGCTTTAGGTAAATGTCTGCCTTATACTTTTGCTTAAAACTTAATAGAAACTTGGCATCCTCTAGCCAAATTAAGATATTTTTCATAAATTTGTACGGCACTTTTCTAAATCAACTCGAAAACACCTCAGTTCTGACCGTGTGAAATGTAATTAAGATATCTTCAAAGGTTCAAATGTTACAAAATTATTTAAATAAAAAAGAGTTTTGGAACCACAGTGCGTCACTTATTTTTTATTTTTTTATTTTGTTGCACAAAATATCCACCCACCACAACACTTTTACCCCAAACACGAAACGCAAATAATTCAAAAATTTTTTTGTTATATTAAACAATGTAAAACGACAAATACCTGCTTGACATCAAAAAGTTTACATAGAAGACAGTTATTACAAAGTAAAAAGCAACAGTAGGAAATCTCAATTTATTTTGACTGATAGTGTATATATCATAAATAATACGCGTATTTTTATACTAAATTCAAATAAATCCTTCTCATATAAAAACTTCTGTATAGGAAGGAAATTGTGCTTGGAAAAATTATAATAAAATTCAAACTAGTTCGATTTATAAAGAACGGAAAAACCGCTTCGGTATAACTGCTTTTTGAAAGTCGGTAAAATTGTGAAAGTCTGTAAAATTTTGGACTTATTTGGACTTGCTCCTAAATATTTGTTACATAATTAAATGCGCGCACCAAAGCCCTTACTTGCGATACCAAATTTTCATATTGTTTCTTTGTCAAAAATATGAAAACAACCGAAAACACCGAAAAAGACATTTTTTTTTCTTAATTGAATAAAACTGTATATAAAAAATACATCATAAGAAATTGCATTCGAGCCCTAAGATGACGAATTCAACACTTAAAGAAATTCTAAATTATGTGTTATTGTTCTAAAAGGATTATAAATTAGATAACTACCATCATAGTTCTCTAAAGTTGGTTCAGTAAGTTGTGATTTATTGGAATAATTTAATGACCACTTATATTTAAAGGTTTGGTGAAAAAAATTTTAATTGCATCTAAGTCGACAATTTTTTCCCGTTTTCCCGGGAAATTCAAAAGTCCGGTTACTAGACTTTTTAATTTCCCGGGAAAACGGGAAACATACGGAAACATACATTAATTAGCCAACTGACACCCAAATAAGATATGAGTCTTTGCATTAGCAGATTTAAGAAAGAATTGTAAATAAACTGAGACACGAGAATTTTATCAATTGCTTAATCTGCTGATTAATAAACTCGAATGAATTCTTAAATATTATATGCCATGGAATTTTTTTTGGATATCGTTATTCTTATTTTAAAGATATATGGGAAATTCTCATTTTACGTTTATCTTTATGAAACCGACCTTCAACCTCAAATATTTTTTCAACTTCTGATTTTTTTAAATAACTTTATTTTTAAAGGTAATTTCATATTTAAATATTCGCCTCAATAAACGTTTTAACGTAAATATTTTGGAAGATATTCGTATTTTTAAACTCGGTATTTTTGTTACCGCCGTCAAAATTAATATTCTTAAATTCCGATGATTTTTGGAAGAAATTGGCGATTTTTATATTTTATTACAAACAAAACAACACAAATTGAGATAATTATTTCGTATTTATTATGACATTTGTTGTAATAACTTCTAAATATTGATACCTTTAATATGATATCTGACATGACTTTGAAAGATATTTGTAATTTTATGTATACAACTTTATAAATATTTTTAGCTATTTAACACTTTCAAATCGCGATATTTCGCGAACCACTTGATGAAATTTTGAATTAGTCTTAGTTTTGACAGGAATAATGATTGTACCAAATATTATCAAATTCGGAGAGGTAAAGTTTTTCGTGTTGGTTTTAAATGGAATGACTCATCTAGAAAATTATATTTAAGAATTTTGGCTTTTTGCGATATTTTAAAATATTAGAAAAAAGATGTGCGGTATCTTGTGTAACTCAGGAGAATTAAATTTAATTTTAACAAAATTTTACTTGACTAAAAATAGTTTTTCTATGCTTTGCGCTCACTTTAGGTGATTTACAGGATTCACATTGTGCTAATAATAAAAATTAATTTAAATTCACTGTTACACATAAAAAACTGATTTATCAAATTTAGTAAACTTCGTAATCAACATTACTAATTTCACTTAAATATTGATTGCAAAAAATCTGTATATATATAAAAATGAAACTGTGTTTGTTTGGGCTTTTACACAAATCTTAATTATTAAAAATAATTCATTTGATATATACGGCTTTTTAACAGAAACAAAATTGTGGTTGCAACTTTTGACCTCTTAGTTTTTAGTGGTTATCGTATGATCCAAATGAATGATCTGATGATATTAATAATCTATGAATCTAATCTTGCAAAATGTTTGCAAAAGTTTTTACAATTCTTAATTTCTTGCCTCCTGCTATACTTCGGATAATTTACCAATTGGAACAATACATTATTCGATGATATATTTTCCGTAGAATAAAATTGTATGTAATGTACGGGGCATATTGAGCCTTAATGGCGAAAATCTAGAACTCAAAATTGTCAATATTTCATCAATATATTTAGATTTATAGCTTAAGCAGTTTTATCGTAAGTGATATTCATCTCGCTAACATCCATACGGAATTTTATTAAATATTTTGTTCAAAAATGATTTTATTGATTCAACATTTTTAATTGAAATAGTAATCATATTTCCAGAAATAAAGTTAACCAAAAAACGCAAACTTTTCATGTTTTTTGATGCAAGCAACCAAACATAAAATTTTTTTTCGCGAGAAATACGTTAAGATAGGATCAGTAATTGCTTTGCGAATGGAAAAGGAGCAAATTTTTTTACTGATTTTAGAAGACCATCTATCAGCATTTACAAAAGTGCCATTTAGATAACGAGACTTTGTGGGACTATTTACTATATCTATTTTTTTGCAAAAAAGTTGGAGACGGAAAAATGTTATCAACAAAAAAAAGATTTTTTTGTTGATAACATTTTTCAAATTATTATTATTGTATACGATAGATAACACAACAATCTTAAAATAAAAAAAGATTCATAAAGATCATGTTTAAAACAAAAAAGTTACTATTCAAACTGCAACTTCTCACCAAAAAATACTTTGTTTTATATTTTGTCTTCAACAACTGCCCTGTTCAAGGTTCCGTTATTAAATAACGGTTAATATTTTTTTAATATTTTCTTTATTTTTTAGTTACTTGGAAGGTTTTTAATGAGAATAACAAATTTTTTCTTCAAAACGCTAAAAAAATTTTAGGGCTTTTGATCAGCTAAATTGTTAAAATCACTCATTGTGCACTGGACCGATTTTCTTGAAATTTTTACAGTGTCATTTTGTAATACCCGAACAAGGAAAATATTAAGTATCGTATATCTTAGAAACTATTACAGTAAAAGGATGAAATGGTACCCCCTATAAAGCAAATGGAGTAGTAGCCCCCACATAAAGAAAATATTAGTTGTGGCATATACTTTATAGACAGCTAAACCGCTGAACCCATGTTCTTTAAATTTTCAGAAGATAATCCTGAAGGCTATTTACTTTCCAATATAGGCATGGGGTAGGTACGAAATACTAATTATAGCACATCTAAAGAACTAAGATAACAAAGGTTTTAAATTTTTATGAAGTCTATATACTTTATAAAATTTGATGAAGAAAATATCTGTAGAACGTTTTAACCCATTAAACCCAAGTTTTAATCGTCTTTCATGACATTTCTTAAAAATGGACTAGAAATGACTCCTTATAATGAGAGGTAGAGGAAAGTATAGTTCAAATGAAATATACTCCGTTAAATGCTCTACATGTTTATGCAAAAATATTTTAGCTTCGAACTATATTTATATTATTTTTTCGATTTATCTAAGACTACCTTGGTGCAAAAATAGAAAAGTTTAGAAAGAAAAATTTTGCCTACCAGCGAAAAACCCTTTCAAGAGCTATCCATTGCAAATGGAATGATTCGGCCTCCAAAATACTATCGCATAGTGTTATATTTAATACAATTTAAGACAAAAATGGGACGGATAGGACAATAGTAAGGAGAACCATTATCCTATATTCAAAGCAATTATTCTTAATGAATATCCATAGAACTATTATGAGGGAAGACCTCAAATTTTGTAGGGACTACTTTCTTATCATATTGAATTGATAAAATAAAATAGGATGGATTGGGGAGTGTAGCCCCTATACTTTGCGTATATCTAAAGTTGTAATTTAAAATTGCAATAGCAAAGCGCAACGGGTTAAGCTAGTTTGTTTAATATAATCCTGGAGCTATTAGAGTTTATTCTGACAAAAGTTGTAATAGAAACATGTTGAGGTAAATGCTACGAAATGTGTTCACATCACGTTTACTTTTCGAAGAGAAAATTGCCCCAATGTTTAGATAAACAACATCAAAACAGCAGGAGCTCCATGGTATGTTAAGAATAATAGCTTTCACAAGTATCTTAACATTCCAACAATTCGAGAGTAGTTAAAATGCTGCAGCATAATTTATATGGCAAAACTTAGTGAATACCCTAACTCCCTTGCAAAAGATTTGCTAACATTTGAGGGTCACAAGCGCCTACGAAGAATGGAGATACTAAATCTAGTTAAATAAATAGACTAATGTACACCTTTCGTTGTATATTGCAGCGACAATAAAATTATTAATTAAATTTTATGTTAAAATTTGAATACTCATTGTAATTTTATAAAAGGAAAGATTCTATAAAACAAAATAAATGAAATAAAAACCGAATGAAATATTTTAATTTGTAATTTTACTCACTCTTTAAGAAAATTGGTTTAAAATTCTATGTCAATTAATATTTGATCACTAATGTGTTTACTTTGTTCACTTGTGTAAGAAATTTGCCCTGAATTGTTTATTTATTTTTTTATTATTTCATAAAATGAGTTTTTTAATGGATCTTTGAACTAAAAGTAGCTATATTCTTATTTGTTTTCTAATGTATACATTAATTTGTAGATGTACATATGCATAGATATGTATGTATATGTGTTCAATTTACATTGTACAAACATACATACGTATACTATACATTCCCTACAGTTCCAGTATTGTCATTTTGTACAATTTCGTTAATACTATATAACACAATGCAATAAGAAAAAATTTTTTTAATAATTCCAACGCAAAATTAAAGTGTACTAGTAGTTTAAGAAAACCTCCAAAGGGTTTTTTTAAAATTATGTCGATAGTCGGTTTTATGGTCTCTTGAAGTTCGAATTGTTTTGATAACTTTTTTCAATGATAGGAAATAAAAAAAAAAAAAAAAACAAATTATAGTCAAAGTTATATACTAGAATTTTACTATATGACACATCCCGTTTTCTATGCTCATTTTTGTTTAATTTATCTCACATGACATTATGTTTAAACTACTGTACCGACTAAGAAATACAAAGTTTTACACGGATTGCAAGATATTCAGAGGTGTCTCAAAGCGATTGAAATACCCTAAAAAGCATAATTTTTAATTATTTTCAACCATAAATAATTAATTACAACTAAGATTAACTTAAAATGCCTTACATTTGACCTTCTTGAATTCCACAGTTTATTACTATGGTAACAGTATTATAATTATTAAAATAATGTTACGTAACACGTTATTTTCAATAAAATACATCCCAGTAAAGTAAGATTTTAGCCAAAATATTAGGGAGAGAAATAAAACGTGGAATATAGTTTCGTCTTGGTCTCTTATACATCATGTCAAAGTTTTTCGATAATTACGTAAAAATTTACGTATTTTATTGTGTTTTTATTTGAATAACTATTACATTGTTTGTTATCCATTATTCTTGGTTTTTGGCATTTCATAAACTGTGGAGTTCCACAATATATTTGAAAACCCAGAAAATTTCTGTTTTTTTCTCTTTATTATAATATGCTTTTTAACATAGTGTCTATATTAGACAAATTTTTATCAAGATAAACGTAAGAATTTGGTCGGACCGTAATGATTATGACTTTTAAAATAAAACTTTAAATAGTTATTATTATTGATTTTTATTTTTTCGCTCAAATAATTAATAGCCTACATTACAATAGGTAGTTGGGGTATTATACGTTTATGCTGATGTTTGTAGCACACAAAAAAAAAATTATCTGGCACCCACCTTAAAGTATACCGGTCTACTCAGAATCACTTTCTGAGTCGATTTAACGATGTCCGTCCGTCTGGTCGACTGGCTGGCTGTCCATGTAAAGCTTGTGCGCAAAGTACAGGTCAAAAATTTGGAGGTAATTTGATGAAATTTGGTACATATGATTTTGACATAAGGACGAAGCCTATTGAATTCGGTTATGATCGGCCCATTATTTCACCTATCCTCCAAGAATAGAGTCTTAACACTTATAGATCCCTTAAAAATAGGATTAATGAAATTTGGCACAAATAAATTTTATATAAGCACAAATCCTTTTGTCAAATATCATGAAGATCGGTCCATAATTGTCCATAGCTCCCATGTAAACCCCTCTCCCGAAAATGACTTTAACGTGCATAAATCCGACAGAAAAGTAAGCATTATGTTAATATTTAACACAAATAAGGTTTATATAATTAAGAACATAATTATGTGAATCGGAATGGTGTAGGGTAACATATAGTCGGACTTGACCGCCTATACTTTTCTCGTTTTGATTTGTATGTTTTCGCTCAACTTTTACTGATTTTTATTTTATTGCTCAAAAGAATGAAACTCATTATCAATTCTTTGTGAAAAATTATAATCTTTTTTTTTTTTTTATAAATTCGATTTAACACTAAATTTCTGATTTTTTGAAATTGATTTTTTTGTTTAAAATTTCAAGAATAATGATAATTTCCTGTCCTTGGTATATAAAAAAATAAAATTACAATAGAACTGCATGGTATGTGTAAATACAAAAAGTTTTATATTACATTACATGTATTAATACATGTACATTAGGCTTCTCCAAAAGAGTGTAATTTAGAATTTCGATTCTAAAAATAAATTCCCTTCTCGGGAAATTCAATTGTTTTGATTACACGCATTCCATTCCCGGCAAATTTTTATTGTTATTTATTTACTTATTTATTTTTTGGCAAATTGTATTTCATTACATTGTAGTTAGGGTTGAAAAGAATATCATACTGATTCATGGTTTAATACCAATTAAACGTAATACATATGAGTCATTCCATTTAAAACCAACCAGCTGATTTTCTCACCTCTTCCGAATTTGATAATATTTGGTACAATCATTATTCCTGTCAAAACTAAGACAAATTTCAGATAATTTTATCAAGTGGTTCGCGAAATATCGCGATTTAAAAGTGCAAAATAGCTCAAAATATGTACAAAGTTGTATACACAAAATTACAAATATTTTTTAAAGTATTTATGATATATGTAAAAGGTATTAAAGGTATAAAAATTACCCTTAATATGACGTATAACATGATTTTTATCTCAACATCAAAATGGTCCATATCTCGCGATTTTTCGTTTGCGGGTAAATATCTCGAAAAGTGGTCTTTTAGAAATTTAAAAAAAATATATGTTAATAATGAAAATGTTTTCTATAACCGTGGAAAGTGGAATTCTGGGACTCGCAATATTTTAGGAGTTATTACCACAAATGTCATAATAAATACTAAATATTTATTGCAATTTGAATTGTTTTGTTTGTAATAAAATAGAATAAAATAGAGTGACGTAGCAGACATCCTGCTCAAATCATAGTGGAAAGTTGAAATTTTGCAAATATATTCTAAATTACATCCCCTTTCATAATTTAAGTTACGTTTAAAAGTGCGACACACTTTGGCTTTTTTCATACAATGTTGGACCACCCTAATGTACATATATACATACATTCATATGTACATACATATATACATATATGTATGTATAAATGAACTATACAATGTACATGAGATGTAACAAAGTAAGTGTCAGTCGGTGGCAGTTGATGTTGATGATTATGAACTTTGATTGCTGATTGATCTATGCGACCGTGTAAATTATTATTTTCAGTTGTGCTTCACTCATTCAAAATGATTATATGTATATATGTTTATGCATTTAATACCAAAAACTCACCATCAGCTTTAATGTGTTTTCCCAAACTTTTCCCTAAACAAATAAACAAAGATATTTATTTGTATTATAGATTCTTGCACCAATGGCATTTTCCGGTAAGTTAATTTAAAAAATATCTGCATAAAGACTGACTGGAATATTGTTTTTACATCCGACTTATAACACAGTGCTACAAGAAAAAAATGCCTCAATAATTTTAGTTCAAAATGAAAGCGTATTAGTAGTAGTCAAGCAAAACCTCCAAAAGATTTTTCAAAGTTGTTTCGAATTTCGGTATTACAAAGTCTCGGACGCAATTTTAAAGATATTTTGATGAAATTTGACACGAATAAGAACAACTTATGAAAATTGGTTATAATCGATCCATTATTTTACCTAAACCCTATACAAATGTCCTCTCGGAATAAGCCTTACATATAGGAGTTTTGTATAAGTGTCAATTTTTATACAAAATTTCATGAAGATCGGTCAATAATTGACCATATCTCCCATATAAAACCCTCTTCCAGAAATCACATTAACGTGCATAAATCCCATACAAATATTAGTGCCAAGTTAATGTCGGACATAAGTAAGTTTGTATTGTAGTAGAAATCACAGAGTCAAATTTTTTAAGGATCGGTCCATTATTTACCATAGCTCACAGTATGCCCACTTTCAGGAATCACCTTAAAGCACATAAATTCATATAAATATTAGTATCTGTTAAATTTTATATCAACTTTATTTGACTAAACTTTATGTCCAAACTACTGAACCGATTAAAATGAAACATGGCACATTTGCATGTCCTTGAAAGCGGTACTGATTAGATGTGTCATCCACTTTTTTAAGAATGGATTGCTTTGATGACCAAACATTTTCGGCTGAAGCGATTTAAATTTTTGTTTTATTTTCATAATCTGTGGCCTAATAGTAGTGACGAGAAAAAAATTTCCTCCTGGGTGTCCTCTAAGTCCCCCATTTCGCTTGGCAAATATAGTTGCCTATGGGTTGAAAGCTAATTTTTTATCCCAAATTAAGTAATTGCAAAAATTATTTAAATTTTGTTTTTTTATTAAAAACATAAAGTAAAATACAATAAATCTTAAAAAATTGTTATTAATGTTGTTCGTGATAGATTCCAAAGCAATCACGGGATATTGTGAAACAAAGGAACACATTGCATTGAACGCAAAAAACATTTGTGCGACTTGGTTGAAGCTGAAAAATCCACGTTTTCTTGAATTGAAGCAACTTATTAGTTCTTTGGCTAAAGCTGCTCGAAATTCAATTGAAGTCACGTTAATTGAGGAACTATTTGCCAATATGAGTTTTTTATATACACTCAGAGAAATATCAATTACATACGTGTTGAAAACGATACCATTCTGTGTCAATATTGAATCTACACCGTATGTGTTTAAATTAAACACTGCGTGTTCAATTCTTATTGAGAATCGATACCTAATTGGCACTAAGTTGAAACCATTTCGGTATCAAAGTGTTAAATTACATATGTTTTCTATTAAATTTGTTAACGAAGGGTATTAAAAAACTGTTATCGTAAATTACCAATGTGAGCACAACCGTTGTTGATATTGAATCGAATTTTTTCCCTTAGTGTATTATATAACTATTATGAACACATAATTCAAATAAGTCGAAGAACAATTGTAAATAAAAATGCCTCTTACTTCTTCGATCTTACTCGTAATATACTTTCTTTTGATCCATTACAACAACGCCTCCCATTCCTTTATTATAGTGCTGTATAATCAGGAGGCAATTAATATCTATTTTACTAGCTTGTCCAGCAACACGTCGCTTGACCTTGTTTCCCGCTGTTGGGTCAATAAAACTTGGGGAGAGACAGACACCTCGATTGTCCATCCATTTTACAACGGAAATGCTACCCGACATGAAGTAACTAATGTCCCCTCTTTTCATATCTTTATACGCAGGAAAATTCATTGGCATGTGCTTTCTATTACATCGAATAGTTCCACATGCCATTATGTCATTTTGCTGGAGAATGTGCATTAAGTTTATACTTGTAAAGAAATTGTCGAAGTAAACTTCAACCTCTTTTTTGGCCAGTGGCTTACATAACTGCAGGACGACAGCTTCACCAAGACCGTGTTCAACAAATGTTTTTTTTTTTTTCTGTGTAAATGCATATAGATTGGACTGCTCCACTATCATGAGATACAGCACTATATAAAAATAGCAAGTGATAACTCAGAATATCACAACATTTGTGATTTAAAAACTTACCTTCAAAATTACAAACGCTGTTAAATACTTCGTACGCTGATGGGATTTCTTCATGCTTATGCGGAACGGGCTTTAAAACTTGAGAATGTTTGTATGCATTACTCTCTTCACTCCCGGTAAAATTATGATTTTTAAAAGCAAGATTATGCATAAAACGAAATGCTTTTTCAGGTGGTATAAACAATGCTGGTCTTATTGCCTCTTTTTCATATACAGTTCCGTCGTTCACGTCGATTTACCGCTACGTGCTTAGTTCCCTCAATGACATCTTCTATGGGCTCATCATTTTGCATTTGCAGGTTGTCATTTTCTAGGAATAAGACATCTTCATTGTCTAGGTTTGTAACGACTTCATCATCGTCATCACTAAAGTCGCAAAGTAAAATTTGTTCAAGTAGCTCTGGTATAAGAAAAAATGACGATCTCGTGCTGATCCACTCATATTAAACTCAAACATTTTTCTATCACTTTTCTATAAAAACTGATGCAACAAGTGTATATGTTCGAAATTTCAAATAAAGACTTTAAAAAACTTACATATGTACATATGTTGTATATACAATTCGGGGATTCCCATTTCTTGTTACATCAAACAATATGGGGATTCCCCTTTTTCAATTCAATATGTGAATACAAAATACTAAACACAGTTGCGCTTAAAAAACGCTCAAAAACTACAAATTTAATGACAATTTAGAGGTTTTAATTGTAGAGTTTTTTAGGAATGATAATTTTCGTTCCAACCCATAGGCAAATATAATTGCCAAACATAAAATGATTATCTATAGACAGCTTAGAGTTTATCCAAACTGGTCCACTAAATTTTTTGATAGACAAAGGCTAAATCCAAAACATAATTGACGCCCATCCCCTTGCGCCCTATATTTGCCCTGTAGCAGCCCTTGGTATAAAGATCATTATTTAGACAAATTTGGAACCTCTTAGGGTACAACGGGAAAAAGATAGGGACTGGCACTCAACTACAATTTTGTTGCCCCAATCTTCTATCTTGCTATATCTGCTACCTGGACAAATATATAAGCCAAAAACCCGCAGGCAAGCATACTTGCCTATGGTCGTCAAAGGGTTAATACGTAAGTAAATTTAAAATTCCATAAACATTTTGATAACAGTGGTAAAAAAATATCACAGTATAATAAAAGTGGGCATAAAAGAGGAGTGGCACTCATACAGATAAAATCTTGTAATATACAATATTTTCTATTCTTTGTAGATCTAAAATTTTATTTGAATGGTGGCAACTAACTTACATTTTAGTTCATGGTTTTCTCCATAAAATACTTGATATATGAATGTGCTAAATTTAATTTGAACTAAAAAAAATATTTACAAAAAATTGGCGTGGTGGCATTTCGATTAATATTATATTCCATATGTCCTTTCAGAGGAAACTCGATAAATATACGAAAAAAGTTGTGCTAGTCACCCCCTAGCTTTAAACTTAAACAGTTTTTTAAATCTTTGCAATTTTATTATTTATAACTAATTTATTATTGTCTTCTAAGTGCATAATGTGCTACTTTTTTGGTGTCCAGGTTTTTGTCGTATTATATTCTTTAAATTAGTATACAAAAGAAATTTTTTAAATATGTGTATTCCGGGTTTGAGGCAAAAGTGTTGTGTTGGTCATGCAATTTGTTTTCTTTTTTTACATATATATTAGTTTTTTTTTTATTGAATCTTTCTTTTTCAGAAATTTACAATAAGTGTTAAAATCTTAACCTAAACTTAAATTATTGTTGATATTGCCACTGCAAAATCCAACGTAGAGTTTTCATTAATAGTGTTATCTTCCAAGATTCAGTGTTTCCATTTTTCTTAGGCGTTTGTGACCCTCAAAAAGTTAGCAGATCCCTAGCGAGAGGGTTTAGGTGTTCAGATAATTTTTTCATATATTTGATGCTACTGTTCCTTATCTCCTCACGAATTGTAGGAATATTGAGATCTTTGTGGATGTTGCTATTTCTGACGTACCATGGTGCACCTGTTATTATTGTTAGGAGCTTGGACTGTCTTCTTTGTAATTTTTCAATTTTTGATGAGGAGGCTGTTCCCCAGAGCTGTATGCCATATAACCATATAGGTTTTATTACTGCTTTATATAACAGTACTTTATAGTCCAAGTCTAGGGCTGACTTTGGACCAATTAACCAATAAATTTGGGAAGATTTTAGTTTTATTTGAGTAACTTTGAATTCTATATGTGATGAGTCCATGTTAAACGCCGGTCTAGGTGAATACCAAGATATCTCACTTTGTCCTGTTCAGGTATATTGTTTATTCGAAGGGGGGGACAACTTTCCCTGCGTAAGGTAAATGTTATATGGAAACATTTCGAAGTATTCACATTGATCTTCCATTTATATAGCCATTTTTCCAGCTCAGTGATATGGGATTGGAGTTTTTCGGATGCAATCACAGGATTTGTATGCATACTTACAATTTGTGCGACAAAATAAAGTGACACTTTACTTAATTTCTTTAATTTGGCTTCCAGTTTTCGAATTTTTTTATACAAAACGGAAGGCATATGCTTAAAATGTTCTCAGTTTCAATATTATATTAATTAAATTATATTAAAATTATTATTAAGTTTAGAAAATAAGGATGAATACGGCCATATTTTCGCAAAGTCTTCGACCACAATCTAGAAAGAATTATTGACTCCAGATAAGGAAAATAAGGTAAAATTAGTGTATTTGTCTTTAAAGTACAACATTTTAGAATCCGAGGCTAAAAAAATCAGTTCGTTATACAAAATAACAATTCAAAACGAAATTTAGAAGAAATTGAGGGGGCAGAAACCTTAAGACTACGAAGTATAATCGTAACGATATTAATATTCTCACCAAAAGGGAATGAGTTTCATAATTTAAAGTTATAAAAGAAGAAGTAATTATAACTATATTAGCTTTTACTGCCAGGAAAAAGCTCAAATATATGAGAAGTACTTATTCTAAGTAAAAGTCACATCATTGTTCTGTTAATATAATAAAGCGACTCGAAATAGAAAAGTAATTGTTAAAGTTCCAGAACCATTCTAAAATACAGTTATTTGGATAAATAAATAAAAATTTTATTAAAACTTAAAAAAAAAACTGAGAACATTTTGGAAACTGCTATGTAAACATCTGAAATTTAAAATTTTTGTAATAGGAGATCGTATAAGAAATGTTTTCTTAACTTTGGTACATATGAAACCAATTTGTTTGAACCTTGTCTAGACAGTAAGGCTAGTAATAATTAAAATTACTTGCTCTTTTATCTTTCCGCTTAGAAAAATGAGATTCTTTTTGGCGAGAATTGCGATATAGCTACGATTTTACTTCGCAGTATTATGGTTTCTGACCCCTCAATTTCTTTCAATTTTAATTTTCAATTGTAATTTTGTATAATAAAATGATTCTTTTGGCCTCAGATTCTAAAAAGCTGAACTTTAAAGACATTTACATTAATCTTACTTCATTTTCTCTATCTGGAATTTAATAGAATTTAATGAATAGAATATTAAAATTTAGCACATTTTAAGCATATACCTTCCATTTTGTATAAAAAGAATCGAAAATTGGTAGCCAAATTTATGAAATTAAGTAAAGTGTCACTTTATTTTGTCGCACAAAATCCATGACCAATACCACACTTTTACTCCAAATTCGAAATGCACATATTTCAAAAACTTCTTTTGTTTATTAAATTAAAGAATATAAAACGACAAATACCTAGACACCAAAAAAAGTAGACCATAATGAACCTAGAAGGCAAGGGTAAAAAACTGCACTTTATTTTGTCTGGCAGAGTGCGTTCCAAATATCAGTTAAATTGCTTGAAGAATATGAGTACACATATATTGCAAACAATCTTGTTATTAAAAGTTAATGAAAAACTTACTTATCTGAGGTTAATAGACTGTTTCTCTAACTCACAAAATTGGGTTTCTGTACTTCGAAAGATACGAACGAAAATGTCAAAATCAGTCACTTGCTATTTTTCTTTCGACTGGTTAAATTTATCAATGAAAAGTAAGAAAACTACCCACCTAAACACTTCAAATGTTCCTCATTCTTGTTTATTATTCATCAGGAAATCCACCGTATTGAAATATTATGCTATTGCTTCCAAATTTAATTTAAAAACGAGAAAAAAAGGTATAATCGGTCAAGACCAACCATATGATACCCTACACCACTATGTATGGCCATAAAAATTCGGGAAGGGGACTTATATTAGACCATCACTTTTACTAAATGTAAAATAAAATATACAAATACAGAATAATGCGTTAATACTAACATCTACTTGATTTTATGCTCTTTTAGGGCGATTGTCGGAAGTGGGTTTATATGGGTGCTATGATAAATTATGGACCGATTCTAATAAAATTTGGCAATATTGTTTCTATTTATATAAAATTTATTTGTGTCGAATATTAACTTGATACTAACATTAGTATGGAATTTATGCACGTTATAGTGATTTTTGGAACAGGGGTATATATGGGAGCTATGGTTAATCGTGGATCGATTTCATAAAATTTGGTACAAAGATTGATACTTATACAGAACTTCTTTGCACCGAATTTGATTAAAATATTTTTATTTTTAGGGCATTTTTGATTGTTGGGGGACATTTGTATAGGGGCTAGGTGAAATAATGGACCGATCACAACCAATTTCAATATTCTTCGTCCCTGTATCATAAAAGTCCCACGAGCCAATTATCATTGAATTATCTTCAAAATTGCATCATGTACTATGTGCACAAGGTTTACATGGACAGCGAGCCAGCCAGCCAGCCGTCCAGCCAGACGGATTCTGAGTCGATTGGTATACTTTAAGGTGGGTGTTGGATAACGTTTTCTATGCATTACAAACATTTGCACAAACGCATAATTCCCCAACCACCTATGGTGGTGTAGGGTATAAATAAAATGATACTCAACAATATAAATTACGATGGAAAATTTCCGACATATTCAAACTTTAATAATAAAATAGTATTAAAAAAAATCATAGATCATTTTACTAAAATCTTGATTTCAGGAGAAAGAAAACTAGTTTAAAAAATTGTTTGCTTATTACTATGTGGCGGATTTTTATGCATTTATATATTGAAAACCTTTGCCTACAAAATGCCTTCAAATATTCAAAATATAACTTAAAAATTAAAAAAAAAAAAAAAAAAATCACTTATTATTAAAAAAAAAATATCAAGATTTACATGAAAGAAGCAAATTTTTATATGTCGTCTTTAAATTTCCATAAAAATGTATATACTTAAACTCAATCCATTTATCGACTTTAGTCTTCAGTTATTTTTAAATAAACACAGTTTAAAACGTTAAAATAAATGTAGCCTTCTAGAAATATTTTTTTTAAAGAATGTTCAGTTTTTTTAAAAAATGTTCAGATTTTAAAAAGTAAAACAATAAATTTGCGTAAAAAATTTTGCGAAAATCGAAAGACACTTGTAACATTGTTGGACGTTCTTTAATAGAATGTCTTTAATAGAATGTCGATATTTACTAAAATCGAAATAGTAAATCGGTGTAATGCAGCTATGAATAAATAATTTTTGGTTTCTTTTGCTGACGTTATTAGATAGGAGCCGATAACCGATAATATAACTTAACATCGTGATTCAAAACACCAATTATACAATTATATTTACAAAACGCTAATGGAATATTTTTATTACTGTAGGACTTTAAGTAATTCAATAAAATCGGATTAGTTACCTTTTTAAAACGAACATCTGATAGCTTCACATAAGTAAGTCCAAGTTATAATAATTTGTTTTTTTTTTATATTAAAAAATGCAAATTAATATGCATTACTAAGAGAAATATAACAAAAAAAGTATTATCAACTAAATATGTAAAAAATGTGTACTAACAAATCGATGCCAGTGTTCATAAACATATTTGATTCATATAATTACTTTAGACAGTACTTAAATGCTCGAAAACAACCGTACGTATATCTGCATGAAAATCTGCACCCTAGTTATAATTAACTTTAAAGTAACAATTTTTTGGGATTTTATATATTTATTAATAAATTTGACACGTACCTTTATAGAGGCTCATAATTGCACAAAAACTCCAGAAGAGATATATAACATTTATTTCTACTTATATATTCAACATAAATTCCTTATTCCCTTTCTTCCAAAAGTTTGCGAGCGCATAAATAGTTTAATTTCTTTAGAAGTTCTCTTTTTTGCTGGGATTTACCAATAGTTATTTTATTGCCAGAAAAATGTTATTTCTCTGAAGCATTTATTTAATATTTTAATGCATTTTTCTACCATTCTACAATTCTATTTATACAAGATTCAATAATAAAAATCCTTTGATTTTAATGTTGTTGATATGCTTCAATGACAAAACAAGATGCATATAGAAACAATATATTTTTGCATTCATAACAAATATTCTCACTGAAATACCTTATAAAAAAACATATGTACCTTTTCTTGTTTAGCAATTAAGAAACTCACGTTACACAGAATTACAAAATACTATAAAATGGTGTGTAGAATTTGATAAACGTAGATATTTTGTATTATAAGAATTTTTAAATATTATCGGTATTACATAGACATTTTTAAATAAAATGTACATGAAAGAGCTGAAAAATTTTAAAAAGCCGATCGATTTATGTTCTACATACCAGGATAATAACCCTATACATTCTAGCTGATATGCATAACTGCCTGGAAAATATAAAAGAAACCCACCATTTTCAATAGATCTCAATTCTGTTGAACATCTGAGGAGTCATTATGAATAAAAAATTGAAATATCTGAAGTTCACAAATAAAAAGCTGTACTTTATACAAAAAAAAAAAATAATAAATTTTCTAATTTGATAGTTTTTTTTCTTTTGCACAGAATTTTAATGTTATTATTTAAATTAAATTTTACTTCCACTAATTTTTTAATTTATATACAATCATACCACAGTGGTTCCAAAACGCTTTTTTTGGAAATAATTCAGTAACTAAAGAACCGTTAGAGGTATCTCAATAAAATTTCACATGGCCAAAGCTGAGAAAATTTATATATAGATAGTCCTTGTAAATATCTACCAAAAATATGCTTACATGTGTAGGTTATCTCTTTTAGTTTAAGAGATATATGGGTAGAAATAAATTTTTACCTCATTTTTAGCCTCGTCTTTTTTTAGTTTTTTTAGCTTGGCGGGCTTAATATTGCCTCCAGAATTCTAAAATGTTTGCCAGATTCCCCACAAAATTCTAAATAATATTGCTGCAAGAAATCTGTTTAAAAGTTATATTAGTCTAAATTTGGAACTTTAAAAAAATTTAAAATTTTTTGGTTTTTTTTCTAGAAAGGTGGCAATATTTATTCAAAGTTAAAATTAGTTTTTTGTTCTGAGCTTTATCATTTTTTAATGTTTTCAAAAGAAATCTTAATGTAAAAGCGTGTAAAGTAAATCCGAAGGAGTTTGGGTCAATGGTCTGCTCTATAGTCCTATCCAAAATTTCCAAACTGGAATTTTGGGTATTTTGGAATAAGAAAATGTGAATCTATTTACACATTTCTTTATATTATACTAAAATTTCACAATGATAGCTTAATTAATGTAGATTTTATTTAAGTTAATATTAATATAAAATATTGAATTCTTTTTTAAAAAATAACACTAAATACAAAAAATTTTCGTTTTTTGATCAACTCAATAAAAAAAATGTTGTTGGAATACTTTATTATTTATATATTATTATTTCTCAAGTAATAACCTTTCCAACGATACCAAATACTTGCATAATTATTTTACACAATCGTTTAAAAACTAACTGAAACTTTACCCCTAGGCAAAATTTGCACATTTTCCTTCAATTTCTATAGTAAATGTGTGCTGCAGCATTCTATATACATAAGTGCACAGCAGTTTCAACGTTTTTTTTAAATAATTTGTGCAATTTTTGAACGGATAAATATATTTCAATGAAATTTCACACTCTTATTTCTGAGGTGTTTTCCAGCTGTTTTGGTAGAGCACAAGTTTCTAGCTGCTCTGTGAGCAGGGGACAGGTCCTCCGAAATAGGTAACCTCGGATATTATATAATAAGTAATTAAAAAAGTTGACTACTTTCGGAGGTTATCTTCCCGTTCACAGACCATCTAGAAACTTGTGCTCTTCCAAAACAGCTGGAAACACCTCTGAAATAATGGTGTGAAATTTCATTGAAATATACTTAACGGTTCATACGTTGCACAAAATTATTTTAAAAAACACGTTATTTCAATTTGTATAGTTTTGTTTATAAAAAAAAAAAAAAAAAAACAGAAAAATCGCCAGTTGCTTCCAAAAATCATCCGAATTGAATGAAATTGGTAACGCAAATCCCTGCTGGGACTCTCAACGGCTTCTGAGTTATTACAAAAAATATAACGCAGTGTAAAACACAAAAATAATTATTTTGAAATAAATTTCAAGCATGAATTTGTTCATTTTATTCGGTGCGACTTTTTTCAATAACTCATAAACTATTGAGAGTCCCATCACGATACAGAGAACATTCAAAATGGCACCATCCTCTACATACATAATTTTCACGAATTTAAAAATAACATTTTTGGAGATACACGACCGCGAAATTTAATTCGCGAATTATCGACCAATAAAATTCAACATTAAAACATGTTTCAGGTATCATTTTAAAGGTGATTTCATTATCTTTAAATATTCGGCTCAGTGATGTTATTAAGGCAACTACTTACCTCATATTAATAAAAGTTGTCATTTTAGAAATTAATTAATTACTTAGATGTTATTAAAATAACTAATTACTTTCAAGCTATTTAATAACTCATTGATTTTAAAGTATTACAGAAGATATTATTAGTGAAAACAATTAAAACTAGTTACGTTTTAGGTTACAAAGGAGTAATGAAATGCAGTGTTGCCAATTTAGCCATTTTCCGGCTAGATCTAGTGATTTCCATTTAGCTATAAAAAAAATGGATAGATTTGATCTAGCCGGAAGATTAAGCCATTTCATTTTTACTTTAGCCAGTTTTTGTTTCATATTTTTAAATATATTTTCTTGCTTTTAATAAATTTCAATATAAATTTTACTTTCAAACAATTTCATTATTGTGCTGAATCAGACCCACCATAAAAATGATGGGGGGTATATTGATTTTGTCATTCCGTGTGTAACATGTCGAAGGAATCATCTAAGACCCCACAAAGTATATATTTTCTGGATCCTGGATAGATTGAGTCGATCTAGCTATGTCCGTCCGTCTGTCTGTCTGTTGAAAGCAGGATAGGGCTAAAAACTAGAAACAAAAGGTGTCCGTTCAATACTTTTTTTGCTAATATTTCTTCAATAAAAGCATGTACGACAACGAAATTTTGTACGTATAGTTCGGGGGTCAATATAAACTCGGAAACTAAAAATGGGCGTGGTCCGTCCACTTTACCGCCCACCTCCCATATTAGGTGAAATTGTGTTCAAATAGCCCAAGGACCAATGTAAACTCGGAAACAAAAAATGGGCGTGGGTTGATGGCGGGTATAAACATTCGCGCTTGTTTAAAATTAAATCATTCACAATACCGGCAAAAACTTAGGTCTGAATATAAGGAACTTAATGATTTAAAGATGTAGATATTAGAAGCTTATGGACTAAAAATCAAAGTAAATGTCATAATTATAAACCACCTAATATGAATGTTTAAACCGAATAGAGGACATTGGTTGATATACCATTTTTATATACATTCTCTATATAGTATTTTTCTAATTTCTTTACGCATAATTATATGATTATAACTGGTAAACGCTATATAAATACGAAAATAAAATAGCAATTTCAAATTAAAATTTAAATAAAAATACATCTATTAATTAAAGATTTCTTAAATTTAAATGTAAAATAATGTATATGATAATTTAAATAATTGTTTTCAAGAGTTAGCCATTTCTAGCTATTTTATTTGTCTAATCTAGACATTTTTTAGGCGTCGGAGCTGGCAACACAGATGGAATGTTAAAATAAAGAAAAATGTTTTTTTTATTTATTTTATTTTTCTTTTCAAGCTTAAAAATATTTTGTAAAAATTAAATACAGATTTCAAAAACCTAAAAATTTTTCTTGGCGTGACATTTAATATTTATACCCTACACCACCATAGGTGGTTGAGGTATTATGTGTTTGTGCAGAAATTGTAACGCATAGAAAAAGTCTTCGGACCCCCACCTATATACAGTTCGACCCAGAAACGATGTCCGTCCGTCCGTCTGTTCGGCTGGCTGTTCAAGTAAAGCTTGTGCGCAAAGTGCAGGTCGCAATTTTGAAGATAATTTGATGAAATTTGCTTTCTTCAACACAAGGACGAAGCCTATTGAATTTGGTTATGATACCAAAAAAAGTACTTCAATTTATTTTCGTATTTTTGTCGTTCTAATTTGGATAAATGTGACACTGTGCAGCGTTTGAAAAATCATGGGTCCCATGCATTTTGGCCAAAAAGTTTCGATTTTTTAATCGAAATTGGTGTTAAAAAATTCGTCGTTTTAAGATAGTTATGTAAAAAATATTGTAAAAATTTTCCGCATGGAGTTTGGAATGATGAAATTTTTTTTGAAAATTATCAATTATCAGCAATACTTAATACAATGCATATTTTTAATATTTTAGCCATAAAAGCAACAAAATTGTAAAATTTGTATTCTTTTTGCAAGAAAAAATATCGAACTTTTTTTGCATGATGAACTAAAATGACATTTGATGGACCAAAATTTTTCCTAAAAATTTTTTAAATATTTTAACCATTTAAGACAAAACTTAATATTTTTTTTTGACGAAATGTTAGTAGGAAACTGAATATCAATTTAAAATTTTTTAAATATATTTTCCGTATTAAACTAACTTTTATGCATCGTTTGAGGGCTCATCCTACACGCAGAGAAAAAACATGGTTACAGCATGATCACCACAACTATTCAATGTTTATATAGCCATTTTTCATTGATTTAAATAATACTGTGTTCATGCACGCAGAGAAAAAACATGGTTACAGCATGATCACCACAACTATTCAATGATTATATAGCCGTTTTTTCGTTGATTTAAATATACTGTGGTCATGATAGCAACGTTTATGATTCTGTTTAATCATTTAATGATTACTCACAATCAAAATTTTAATATGGTTCACTGAATTATAATATGTATTTAAATATGTTTATATGAAATCATATTTATGAATAAATACAATCATTTAGTCAATTCTATAATTATTTAGTTAATTCTACAATCATTAAGTTAATTTTGCAAATTTAGTTAATTCTACAACCATTTAGCGAATATTTTTATTTGATTTAAAATCATATTTTGTTTTGCACAACTGTTGAATGTTTGTATTTTAAAATGTTTATGCTTTTCTCAAATATAAAATATTTGCTTTGGACTATAATTTGATTTCACACAACTATTGTATTTTTATGCACAACTGTTGAATGTTTGTATTTGAATATGTTTATGTTGTCCTTAAATATAAAATATTTGTTTTTGACGATAATTTGATTTCATACAACCATTGTATTTTTATCGTTAATCATATTTATTTTCTGCATAACTATTGAATACACATTTTTGTGTATAAGTTCAGTAGTTTGTTAGAAGGCAAACGATATAGCTGTGTGTTTTTGGAAAAGTATTCAATTTATTTGTGTTCTTAGTTTAAAAAATGACAAAATAAAAAAATAAATGAAAAATATGTCTTTTTCTGAGATATGCAGGAATGGTTATCCATATTGGAATGTATGAAGATGACGTTCCATTATTTGGTCGTATAAATATTGCTCTAATGAATCTTACTATCTTTGCGGTCAAAGGCTTTTAAACCATAGATTTAACTCACATTTTCAAGCCTCTCAGGTAGATTATGAGGATTATTATTTTTCAATATCTGTTAAATCATTAGAATTGAATTTTATTTAATTTTAATTACATTGCATTACCAAAGAAAACATAAAACTGTTGAATTAAATTCTTATGTAAATATTATAAAATATTAATATGTAGAGTATAAATATTATATAAAAAACTATTAATAACTTATAATTTAATAATTAAAAATTAATAAATTTTTATACCTGAACATTTTTTTTTTCAATATTTTCAATAAATAAATAAAAATTTCAGAGAAATATGCTTTATTTTAAATATATTCAGTATTGTAAACTCGGGCATTATATATATAATAAAATTATATATATGATAAAATAGGATTATAATATGATAAAATGGGATTATATATATGATAAAACGGGATTATTAAATGATAAAATTAGTTTATATATCTGATAAAATGGGATTATTAAATGATAAAAAATTGTGAAATCGAAAGAAATATTGTAAAAACAAGTTATAAATATGATTAAACCGAATCATTTAATGATGAGAAAATGATTAAATGAAATCAGAAAAATGATTACGTACAAATATACTTATTGTAACCTGGGATCATATATTACAATCATAGTATGTTGCTCTTAGTTTATGGTCACCCGAACCATATTTTTTCTTTGCGTGTGATAGCAACGTTTATGATTCTGTTTAATCATTTAATGATTACCCACAATCAAAATTTTAATATGGTTCACAGAATTATAATATGTATTTAAACATGTTTATATGAAATCATATTTATGATAAATCCAATCATTTAGTCAATTCTACAACTATTCAGTTCATTTAACATATTTAGTTAATTCTACAACCAACTTTTAATGACTTTTGAATACATATTTTTGTGTATCAGTCCAGTAGTTTGTTAGTATATTAATTCTCATTTAGTTTATATATGAACAAATATAAATTGACAAGGATTGTTTTTATTCAGTATGATGAATGTACCACATATCGTGGTACAAATTAATATAAATGTGAAAACATGGGATTATATATATGATAAAATGGAATTATATATATGATGGAAATAGTTCATATATATAATAGAATGGAATTACATATATGATAAAATGGAAATGTTTATATGATAAAAAGGAATTAAATATATGATGAAATTATTCTATATATATATATATATATATATATATATATATATATATATATATATATATATGATAACATGGGATTATTAAATGATAAAAACGTGATGATATTGAAAGCAATACTTAAGAAAAGGTTATAAAACTTACTAAAATTTATTAATAAGGTTATGAACCTTACTAATAAATTATAAATTGGAATCATAGTAATGATTACGTACAAATATACTTGTTGTAACCTGGAATCATATATTACAATCATAGTATGTTGCACTTAGTTTATGGTCACTGGAACCATATTTTTTCTTTGCGTTTACAAATGTTTGTCTACGGGACACTCTAATGTACATGTGTTTTACAGAAATTTAAATTATACCATCAAATCTTATATAAACAGGCCGATAATACAAAAATTGGAAATTCCTTCAAAAAATGTATTCTTGATGCAAACAAATGTGGTTTGGGCGTTATTAAATGACATAAGATGGACTTTCCAGACTTTAACGCCTTATAGTAAGAAGAGGACGAAGAGGGAATAATGTCTAGTCTTTGAAATCGAGATAATTGCAACTTCCATTTCCATAGAGTGAAGATGAGGCTGACGAAAGGTTATGCTCGGGAAATACTGGATATTCAGCAATAAAGCAAATCTGATATCTAAATGTATTTAATTGGAACCACTTAAAACTCTCATATTACTATAACAAAAAGTTACCAACCAGACAATTTCCACCGAGTACTATAAACATTTTTAAAAGAATATTTACTAAAGAAGTGCTTAATATTATTGTTCAAGGTATTAAAAATAAATTGCAATAGGTACCTTGATTAATAAGCAAGCAATGGGATAGATTTAGTCAATTAAAGTTTATATAAATTCGATATTGATAAGGCGAAAACCTCAATCGATGCTTCTCCACATTGTTATTTTTTCCAATCTGACAATTCAAACACTTACCCAAAGCATCAATAATTTGGAAAATTAGCTACCCTAGAGGATCTTTAAGTAATTCTCATAAAAACTTGGAGTCATCATATACCCCTGTTGTAAATTTGTACGTGAATAAATAGCTCTGTTCTTATCTTTTACGTACATGTTTCAAAATATACATTCCGCCAGAATTAGCTAAATATGACACAAAAATACTATACAAAGACAAATTATCTCCTTAGACGACGAAATAATGAAAATTAGGTGTAATTGAATACTGAAATTAATCATAAAATAATTCTTCGATGTAAAAAATGAAACATTACTACCAGCCTATGACAATGTAAATAAGCAAATTCATATGTTTTTTATGATTGCCAAGCAGATTAATATTAGATAAACATTATTTTTAATAAAAATTACAATATTTATTCATTTTCCATTCATATAATTTATTAATAAACCTAAAATTGCGTTTTATTTAAAAAAGTGCAAATTTATGAGATTTTTCATCTATTTTTGTTTTCATCGCAATAGTTCTTATTATAAGTCTAGCGAAACATTTCCACTTTATATTAACATATATAACTTATATTAACTACTATCCAAAAAATCAAGACAAAAGTGCTACTATAAATTGTTCCTAGGGCCAACATTTTACCTATAACCGTTCTGTGGTCTGGCCAGACCAAGAGGATAACTTAGCGCTCATAACGTTACCAGCCATCCTAGGGTTAATTGATTATATATGTATGAACATGAACAAACGATGCGTAATAATGTGCTGATATGTTAAAAAAAAGTACGATATTTTTTCCTTTTATGGGTAAAATATTTATTTGCTTTATTAATATTTGAAATCGTTACAAAAAAAAAAAAAAAATTATAAAGTTGACCTAGTTGAGATTTGAACCCAGACAAAAAAAGATTCAACATATTTCTATACTACTCAACATATTTATCATCATATGAAATTCAACAAATCGTATAACTTATAATTTATATGCTTAATTTTTTTTGTTGATTTTTCATTTGCTGGCATACTTTATAATTTAAATACCTTACATACAGAATATGCTGAGTCAGGCATTTGTTGATACATTTAAGCAAATTAATGAATTAAATACAAATGCTGATTAAACAAACCGTCTAAACCTACATTAAGATTATAATAACTTTTTAACGGATTCATATATTTATATGATTCTTGCAGCAATATTATTTAGAATTTTGTAAGGAATCTGGCAAATATTTTAGAAAAATTCTAAAAATTAAAAAAAAAACGAGGCTAAAAATGAGGTAAACATTTATTTCGACCCGAGATAAAGAGATTTACAAGCACTATCTATATATAAAATTTCTTTTCTGTCATTTCATAAATGAATTTTTGGCGATTTTTTAAAAAAATTACATAACCGAGATGGCCAATTTTAGAGGGCCATCTCGGGTATGAAATTTTATTGAGATACCTCTAACGGTTCTTTAGTTACTGAATTATTTCCAGAAAAAGCGTTTTGGAGCCACTGTGCATCCTTTGAAAACTTTTTTGACTCATGCCATGAAAAAAAGTATACTTACATACTTAAGTACACACGTAAATATATATGTATTTACAAATGTGTGTTTAAAAACACACATAGGACTAATTTTAGAACTATTTAGCAGTAGAAAAATTAACATGAACGTGATTAAAACAAAGAAATTTCTATAAAAATGTTTTTGTTTAGAAGCGCCTGCTTAAAAGTCAATTAGAAAATCAACAACTGCGAAAACTTGAGACTATTACAAGAATCCGTTTTTTTTTTTATTTATGTTTAGTATTTAAAGTGTCTTATAGCACGAGTGCAATTTCTATATATGTAGGTATGTGCATACATATGTACTTACTGGTATTAACGCACCCAAAAAAAACTATGCCCTTCATTTATTTATTCCTCTCAATAGGATTTTCTTTACTACTTTTGGTCAACATGTGTTGTGCAAAAAAACAAAAGATGAAATAGGGAAAATCACGGGAAAAACACACTAAATTCAGCGTGAGATCCTATTGTTAAAAATTGCCTATGGCTAAAAGGAAACATTATATTTATTTATTATTATGTTTTTCTTTTTTAAATTTGTAAATGCACGTACACATATGAGTTGATACATACATGCATATGAATGTATACCATGCATAGAGAGGATGAATAATTATTTAGTACTGATGCCACAAGAGAGCGCCAGAAGTCAAAGTATAAATAATAAACCCAAAATAATAAAGGAAAATAACTACAGATTTTAACTTAAGAGAAATAATCCTATTTGAATATTTTTTATAGGTCTTTTAGAATTGTATCCTTTCAAGGTCTATGTATATTTAAGGGCATTTTTCAACATTCTAGTAATTAAAAGAAATAAAGGGTGCTAAATCCCTCAATGGTTTATTACAAGGAGTATCCTCTCAATAAGACAACACATCAATAGAATGAAGAAAAAAGAGAAAAACAATTAAAAATCTATTTTTGGAATAAATTTTCACTAACTTTAATATATGAAATGAATTCTTCCTACAGCCACTTGAATGAAGTGACTAAATTTGTGTGAATGTATATACATAAATGTAGGTGGGAGACAGGCAGTGTGTACAGCATTGGTAGTTGGATTTAATGATGAAATATGAAACCGAAATGAAGTGGATATCCCGAGAAATCCATCATGAGGCGTGTCAGAAAAAAATGACTTCAAATACATTGACACGACAAAATAATAAACCATGCATTGAAAAATATAATAAATCTACTTGTATGAATAAATTGTTTTACATTGCAATCGAACCCATAACCACATTCAGTTTATTTAAGAATCATTAAAATAACAAAAACTATGTGAACCGTAACAAAGGAAGAAATAGGAGATGCTTTTTATAAGACACCGTCCAAATTCTTATAAATTTTTCGTTTGTTGTAGGTGTTTCCAAGTTAGAGTTTAGAATGCTTATAGTTATAGTTTAGAATTTCTTTTAAGTCTTTCTTAGATACTACGACTATGCGTATATGTATAATTTATATCTACAAATTATGTATTTACCCAGCAAAAAATAGCTGAAAAAGTCATGATTTTAACATTATGTTTTCATTGGAAGGAAGTTCATAAATATTTAGTGCCGAAATGCCCGTCACTGGTAGGATGTTCTTTTCCATGATTCTTGTTTGTTGCCTTTGAACTTAAAACTTTGTTTATAAAATTTTTTAATAAAAGTACAGTCTTAACTTTTTAAAAGATATTAAAAATGCTTTTAAATTTGTGAAATTTAAATTTTATTACATTTATTTTCACTTTTTTGATAGTAATTTTTTAAAACTTAAAAAAAAAAATAATAAAAATAAGCACATAATTCTATTTTGTAAGTGGTGAAAATGTACTTGCTCATATTTTTCCTGGGTGAGTATATACATATGTTAACGTGACCAGATATGCCGCTTTTGGCTGGATTATTCCGCTTTTTAAACTCTGGCTATTATTTATTAATTTTTCTTATTTATATTTTCTATTATATTTCTACCAACACATTTTTAAGTTTAAATATAATAATTTTATTTTATTTTGATGCATTCTGAAGAGTTTTAGTTTTTCAAAACTTACTAAGATCTACAAAACCTAAATTTCTATAAAAATATTTTTCATTATTTAACTCATAAAAATATAATAAATATTATTTTTTACATAACATAGCTTTTTTTCATAAAAATTTTAAAAATTTTCATATTTTCAATTGCTACACGTTGGAGTAAAATGTATCAAAAGTGACGAATAATTGAATTTTAAAATATCGTAATTAATTTTGGTGTTCTGAAAATTTTATTGTTTCTGAAAATTTTCTGAAAAATATTACATAATAATACAATAGAGTCATTAAATTTAAAACCAACCAGCTGATTTTCTTATCTTCCAAATTATTTACGTTACAACGTTCATTTACGCGAATATTTAAAGGTAATGAAATTACCTAATGACATGGACAATTTTTAACTACTAGAAAATCCTTTGAAACATCCTTAAGATAAATATTACATATCTTATATATTTTTCGAGAATTTCTTTAAAACCTACATTTAGTGTCTTGTATTTCCAAAGTTTGTTTTAAAAGTAGGAAAAGTGTTGATGAATTTTAGTAGATCTTGCAAAATAACTACAAATTTCTGAATTGTAAGTCATTTGCGTCAAATCTTAAGGCATTTAAAACTAATAGTAGAGAATTTCGAGGATTTTTGTTTCATTTTACATCTTTTAGATTTAAACTATTAACCAGTCGAAAGACAACACTTAGAAAATGTACATGCTGTAGCAAGTTTACTACGGTTTACTACTTATTTGGTGAAAAGTTATGCGGTGATAAAAAATTAAACCAAAAATATACGATTTTTTAAATTTTGCAATTTGTTTAAACTTTAAAAATTTTTGAAATGCAAAAATTTTATCCAATTTGAAAAATTTTCACCAAATTTAAAATTTTCATTACGAATTTTTGTAGTATAAGTCATATTTACAACCATCGAAAAATAACTTTAAAGAATCATCTTAATGGTTAAATTTGATATTATGAAGAAAAATAAAGAATCGTCATTTATATCAGCTACAGCGGCATTCATCTCCAAACTTATCTTGCTTGCTGACAACTATCGCGAGGTATAAATGATGTTAGTATTAATGTCAAATGAAAACATTTTATTTACTTAATAGTAAAATTCAGGTGACGTCAAGATATTTTAAAGATTTATAGTTTTATGTAACAAAAAAACATGTTCTAAGCCTCAAAAATCAACCCAACATATTTAGCATTATTGTTAAAATTGTAAAATAATGAAATCAATTTTGCTAAAATTCACTTTTAAAAAAATTAAAATCGCGCTTTTTGTTAGAAATATTATGATGAATAGTAATGTTAAAACGTCTATATTTTCACTTAATTTTTTCAGCAGACGATCCCAAGATATGTCTTTTATTATTCATAATTTTGCGAAATTTTAAACCAATATTGTTTTTTTCTATTTACGAAATTGTGCAAAAAATAAAATTAAATTCTTTTAAGTGTATTTTGATAAATATTAAAGATTCTGCAATTATTTTGACATGTGCTGATAGCACCTTAAAAGTTCTATAAAATCACGTTGTTTTTATTGTGATAAATCCAAAGTTCTATTTTAAGATTTTTTTGAAAGTTTCAAATTCAAACCTCAACAACTTTTGCTCGCATTTATAAAAATGATTAACGGAAACAGATTTTGTATGCATAAATAGTCGTTAATAAAACCACAAATCAACGTTAATGTCAGAGAGAAAAAAATTTGAAAAATATTTTTACTTAAAATTTTTGAAATTTTTGAAATTCCTCATATGCATTTAAAATTTCAACAATCTTAATGCAGGATTCAAGCTTTTTCACTTATAGCCCAACATCGAAAACCGTTTTTATTACATATATAGATAATGAACAATATTATATATCGAATAAAGGAAATTGGAAGTCGATATCCTTATTGAATTTTTTACTTTTCGATCAATATGAAAACCAAATGTAAATATTAAAATATTTATATCACCTTTCCCTAAATTAAGTCCCTTTCTACCCAATGTGCGCTATTAGGGAACATATGATGATTTTTTTTCATATTTTAAATAAGAAATTGTGTATGTGCTTTAATGTATGTCTAGTCACTGGATTTATTTTTCTTTTCATTCAATAATTTTTAAATATTTGAGGATTTAATTTAAAACCTTTAGAACTTGCTTTAACTCGATTAAAGTACACATAAATTCTATATAAAAATTGCAATAAAATACATTTTTAATAAATTGTATTTATTTCTAAAATTTATTAGTTGGAGTTGTTATTTAAAAACACATATTTTTCGGCTTTTCAAAAAGTGAAGCAGCGAATCAACATATCTTTCGAAATTGTCTTTACGAAAACATTTTTAAATATTTTTCGCAATTATAAACAAATTTTCTTCATCTAATGAACTGCCACAAAAAGTTTATTCGTACTAAACAATTTATGTATTATATATTGTGTAGTTATTATATTAATTTTAATATAATTTAATTTTAATTGACTTACTTTTTCAATTGTTATTTAATTAATATAATACAAGAACTAATTTGAATATAACACCGTTTATTGCTTTTATACCTTTTTTTACAACTAATTGCATGTGTAGTAGTTCTCAGAAAACTATATTTTATTAATTTGCGACAAATAAATACTTAATAATTTTTACATTCAAAATTAAAAATTCGGTTCTGTGCAATAGGAAACAATAAATAAAGAATGTTTATGTTTGTACACATTCATGAATACTTTGTACATTAGAGTGTTCCAATCAGTGATGCAAGCCGTAACGGCGCAGCTGGCGGCTAGCTGCTCCGCCGATTTTATTTAACAAGCCACGCCGCCGCTGAGTTGTTCGGCTGATCGGCGGCTCAATTTTAAGTCAACTTTATTTACTTTTTTGATTACCCGCTACTTTTTATTGCCTAAATATTTTATGCCAAAGCTAACATATTAAATTATTTGGTTTTGTTTGTTAAGTTTGTTTGAAAAAGAGAAGAGAAACTATATACAAATTTATAAATCTGGATTACTTTTAGTTATATTTTAAGCTATAATTTATTAAAATTTCAATAAAATATAATAAACTCAAAATTTTGTTATCAATAACAGCTCAGCAGAACACTTTTTACGGTTCAATAACAAACTCGGCGCAAAGCCGTTGAGCCGCCGCCGCCGAAAATTTTTGCAATTCAGCCGCCGCCGAAATTTTTTAATCGGCTTGCATCTCCAATGCACTATGGTTTCGCCGACCACTTTTCTTGCCCAAAATTAATTTTGGTAACATTTTCTAAAATTTATTAGTTGGAGTTGTTATTTAAAAACACATATTTTTCGGCTTTTCAAAAAGTGAAGCAGCGAATCAACATATCTATCGAAATTGTCTTTACGAAAACATTTTTAAATATTTTTCGCAATTATAAAAAAATTTTCTTCATTTAATGAACTGCCACAAAAAGTTTATTCGTAACATTTTCTATTTGTATTAATGTCAAATGGAATTATCGTAGTTTTATAGCAAACACTTTAAAACGCTAGAAAATCAATTTTTTCTTACTTTTACTAATTTGTCGTCATAATGCAATGAAAAACCATTTTGTAGAAATATGTCTCAAACAATGTGTATTATTAATAAGCTAAATATGAAAAAAAAAAAATATTGAAAAAATTTTTAAGCCGGAGTCGGTACGGTGTCTAAAAATTCCGTACCGAACAGAATAATTTTATTAAGATTGATGGAGTATGTTTTAATGAAGCTTTTGATGCTTAACTATTTATGTAAAATTCGGGATGGTAAACGTTATTTTTAACTTTTTATTTAATTATTAAAAAAGTATTAAAAAATATTTAACAGAATATAAATCTTCATATTTTGCTTAAACAAACAAAAAAAATTATTTTGTAGTAATGTAATTTGTTTATACTTTTTAACTGGAAAAACACCTTTTCTGGAAAGTTTTACTAGCATAAGTCGGTTTCTCAATGTTACCTTCTAGACCACGGGTGACCAAATGGGTGTCCGCGAATGTTCGTTATTTGTTTTGTCGGAATAAGAGATCGAAGTCGATCAATGAACCAATTGAGATATAAAAATTAAAATAGTCATTAAGTACTTGTATATGTATATTGTTTAGTACTCGTGTTTTCTGAGCAATAGAAGCCTGAGTTTATTACTTTATTATTTTTAAGAAAAACGAAGCGGAGTGCCATTGTATTTTGCTGCTTTAATTGAAATAACTTATCGTATGTAGTATAAGCGATTTCGATGTGCGAAAAAATTTTTTATGATTTGATCGATCATGACTCATGCCAAATGCAAGAAATGTTTACATAATAATTGAGAGTATATTAGCAATAATTTCTCGGTTGTAAAAGCAATTGAATTTATTCAAGAGCATCGAATTATTATAAGCGATGAAATTTACACCAATGTCAGATAATCATGGCACTCTAGTAATTCTCTGTATTTAATGGGACATATTATGCGCTGCTAAATAAAACAGGATGAAACGATCACGAGAGACACAACTAATCACTATGAAAAAAGCTTTTGAATAAAGACGACGAGAATTCCTATACTAGTCTACTAATTAAATTTTCATCTACGTGGCATTCCTCTAAAAATATACTTAGAGCATTTATTTTACTCCACATTTTCATTATTCTATTAATCAAAAAACACAAAAATGCAATTACTCAATTAATCGAGTTATTTGAGTAAATTATTCCTTAACATTTTACTCGTTCTTTTAATGTTTGTTAAGAAATAAAACAAGTATTCTATATTATCTATATTATAATTTTAGAGAGATCGATATACATATCGACTTTTTGTAGAAACCAGAAGCGTTCCCATACTCAAAAATTGGGCAAATTAGAGCTTTTTTAAGGGAATAATTTTTTTCATTTTCTTTAGCCTAGAATTTTCTTTGGGTAGTTTATGAAAATTGTCAAATAATAAAAATATACAATAAAAATTTTAATGAAAATGAATACAAAATTATTTGTTTTTGTTACTAACAGGAAAGTTTCATTAAAAAAAAAATAAAATAAAAACATTCAAATATACTGAAAAATAATGTTAAATTCGTTTTATGTTTTCTGTCTTGTTCCCGTACTTTTGCGCGTTTGTGTATTTTTGTGAGAGAAAAATTAGCTTTTTCTAATTTTACTGCACTTTACTCAAAAAGTACGGAAACAAACCTATTATTTTTTTTTTTTAAATAATATTAACCCATTAAGAAAAATTGGAAGAAAATAATCATCATAAATAAAAGATTAACTTTTATTTAGCAAAAACAGATAGAAAAAGTCCATTTTATTGAAACAATTCTGCAGGTGAAACTTTTTTTAATACAATATCTTTAAAAAATTAAAAAAATATTGAATCAAAAGAACAAGTAAAACATTTAAATTGTGTGTAAAAATATTACAGGTGTTACAATAGATAAAACAAATTTCATTCAGGATAATTATTACTAACTTATTTGTTCATTCTTCCAGAATCAATTTCAATTTAACCTTAAACTACATTTTTAAAACATAAGAAATCAGATTTCAAAACATAAAAAATTATTACTAAATTTTTGAATTTTTGAAAAAACCGACAGCACATTGACTTAAAAAACCGGCTTAAAACCGAGCCGATCACCCTACTACATTTACAAGAAAGACTTAAATAACCCTTCTGAAATAATCTTTCCAAAATAATATAAAATTGAAATTTGTCTACATTTGTCTCTTTGTCTAATAATGCACATTTATGAATTCGAACAAAATTTTGAATTGTAGAAATTCAACGATTCTTAAAATAAAGTATAAGTCTACATGCTCAACTACTTTTAGGTTTAAATTTCTTCTAATTATAACACAGTTTCATCCAAGCCATCAAGGTCATATTCCCTACACCAGACTCAGAATCTATTGGTATATCAACTTTATATTTACACATATCGGTTATACTCTCAATCGTAGAACAAGCAATATTTATTTTTAAATGAAGTTGAAAGTTATTAAATTTCTTTCTTATGAAACTTTTAATTGAAAAGTGAATATTTTCTCCTTATCAACTCGAAACCCAAATTACAAAAAATAAATTATTTAAATTATAACTCGTAGAATTATGTTTGATTTTTGCGATTGATAACCGACGATTTTGCGATTGGTTCTTTTCGCCAAATAAAATTTCATTTGGGACACCAAAATTAGATTCTAAACTTTATATACAAATTTGCAACAATTTTTCTCAAGCAAATTAAAAAAAAAAAAAAAATACTCGAGTGAATACCCAGTAACAACACACAGTGTGCGATTCTAAAAATGAAATGGATCAAATAGACGTACCTGGGGCTGGTCCACAGGGTCCAAAAGTTGGACACCTCGGGTATGAACATCTTTAAAAACGATCCTGATTCGTTGTATCTGAATCGATTTCAAAGATTTTTAGATTTATGTTTAGAAAATGTTGTCTTCTTTTCAAATATATATAAAAATATTTTTAATACGAAAATTTTTTATTATTCATTTGTAATTATGCAATAAAATTTTTGTTAGTTTTTTTTTGTTTTTGAATGAAATTTTACAACTGAGTAGATTTTTTTAATGTTTAATTTCAAGTATTATTCACTTTTTTAGATTTGTCAACAAAAAGACAGCAATTCCCAAAGAACTTTAAAAAATTAAAAAAAAAAATGTTATTAAGAAAGTATTGGTTGATATAAAAAATATTAAAATTTTTCGATTCCAGCTTTTCGATTTGAAAAATTATGGCGAAAATTGAAAATTCTTTGAAAAAATATGTAAAATTTAGGAAAACCTGGTTCTCGCAGGAATCAATTTTATGCATATAGCTTTTGACTCTGTAAATATGTTCTTAAAATTCTTTCTTTACACTTTTTTTTATTTGTTTTTAATAAAATAGAGAAAAATTAAAAGAAATGGGATGAAAGTTGGACCCGTTATATCGAAAAATTTCACCGAGATCAGCGTTACCGTTTGGCGACTTTAGTCGCCAAATGCCCCTTTTTCAACCACTTGGACACTTTTTTGGCCCCTTTTTGAAATGGCGACTAAATGGCGACTTTTTAAGACTATGAGCTAAATGACGAAAGTTAATTAAATTAAACAAATAAATGATCTATTTTAATATTGTCTCACAGTATAGTAATATAAAGAACCGCGGAATATTTATATATGGACTGAAACTGTTAGTAATAAGAAAGTTTATCAATAGCTATTTAAATTATCATATACCGAATCCTTTTGGATTGGTTTGAGAAAATAAAAACAGATACTATATTTTTACATTCTTCATAGCAATTCTTAGGGGGAACGTGTTTTTTACTAAGTTATCAATAATAACAAATACTTTGTCCAACAGACTTTAGTCAATATTTTTAGATCTACACGTTCAGTCCTAAATTGGTTCGACGAGGATTTAAACAATTTGAGTACGAGTAAAAACCTTGTACAAAAGTACAGAAGTGTAATTAATAAAAAAATAATTGTATGTCAGCTATTTTTGTGAATTAATCTTTAATTTGTAATAATAAAAATTGTTGTAAATTTTTTATAAATAAATTATTTTATTTCTAACAGAACTGAATTTAGTAGCTTTTCTTAAAACACAACATTTTTTGTTTTTGTTGTTATCAAATGAACAAAATTTATGGAGTTTTTTAGGGTTTTAAGCAGTTGGCCCCCTTTTTTTAAAAAATCCCCTTTTTTGGCGACTTTTTATTTTGAAATCCCCTTTTTTGGACACTTTTTAAAAATTCTCAACGGTAACGCTGACCGAGATACGTTTTAATCTTTGAAGCCCAATATCTCGTAAACTAAAAAAGGTAAGTCATGCATACGATAATGTTTTTGTAGATCTTAACTGTAAAATTCTTTCATATAAAAACCTTTGAAATCGATTCAAATACAAGGAGTCAGGATCGGTTTTAAAAGTGTTGATATCCAAGGTGTCCAATTTTGGGAGCCTGTGCCCCAGGTAGGTCTATATGATCCGAGCACAAAACTTAAACTCGCCTACACCTCTTCTACTACTATATGAAATTTCGTTGAAATCGCAACAGCCGTTCCGAAATTCCATAATTATTTTCATTTCGTTTTTTGAATCGCTCACTGTGCAACAGTTATTTAGCTTGACGCAAAATCGTAAGACGGCCAGTCAGGTTGGGTCAAACTGACCTTTTTTGATACTGTCAATCAAATAAGTATCTCTCTAATTTCGATTTGTTCACCAAATAAGGAAATTTTTAAAATATTTTTTCTATTACAAATTCAAAATTTTGATTTTTTACTTCGCGAAAGAACTCGAAGCTTTTTTGTTAATAATTATTAGGGAACTTAAGATAAATTAAAAATATTTTTCCCGTATTCAGCACGCAACGTTTGAGGGATCTTCTTACATTGAAATCTCAAAAAAGCGTTTCCTCGGAGCACTCTAATGTACATATATACCAGGGATGGAAAATTAAAATATTTTTCGGTACCAAAATAAATTTCAAATAGTACTTTTTACACCCTCAGAGTACTAATGTTCAAATTATTTAAGTTACTTCAGTTATTGTCCTAATTACATGGGAACTCAAAGAAGCAGAATTTTATCAGAGATATTGTTCATTGCAATTTGATTATTACTTCCGAACACCAATTGTAAATTTAAATCAAAGTTGTTAAGCAAAACATAGGATTCTGTTCGATAATTATTAGGGTGATCGATTATTCGACTTTTTGAAGAAACCGGTTTTCGAATAGTTGGTATTTGCACTTTTTTAAATTCAGCAAAAACCGGTTAACTGAAGTAAGTAACTGAAGTAACTTAAATAAAGTTAATATTTCAAGCAAAATACTACATTTCTTAAAACAAATCAATAAATCTTATAATGTTCAAGTTAAAATTTATTAAACATAAGTATTTTTGGAAATAACTATTAACCCATTAAAAACGAGAAAGAAAGATTTAGTCGGTTAAGCCCGACAATACCCTTTATGTGCATCAAAATTCGGGGAGGGGTATTATTTTTTCTATACCTGTGGAATTGTGGACCGATACTTGTATTAAATGTGAAATTAAACATATGAATACAGAATATTGCGTCTATACTAACATTTATATGAATTTATATGAAAGTTTTGGTCAATTTACACAGATTTAAACTTATATGGAACTTACATATGCAAAAAATTCTTGCTATATTTAAGGAATTTATGAAACCCCTTTATCGGGAAGTTATTTGTATAGGGGCTAGGTGAAATAATGGACCGATAATAACTAATTAACTAATAGGCTTCATCCTTGGACTATAAGAAACACACAGGCCAAACTTCATTAATTTATGTTCAAATTTGCGACCTGTATTTTGAATACGAGGTTTACATGAACGGACAGAGGGTCAGACGGACGGACGAACAGCGTTATAGAAAAGGCCAGAATCAATTTTATTAAAAGAATTCTTCAGGTGAAACATTTTTAATACAACATCTTTGAAATTTAAATTAGGTATAAAAATATTACAGGTGTTACAATAGATAAAACATATTTCATTCATTATAATTGTTACTAATTTATTTAATCTTACAGAATTAATTAAAATAGTATCAAAAAAAGTACTATAGTGTCAACTTTTCCATCCTTGATATATGCATATGTACTGATGTACATGAAATTTTAACTAGTAAACTTATTAATTACATAAAAAAAACAATTCTTCGTTATTGGAATTTTAACATAATACAGATTGTCTTAAAATCAGGGAATTTAAAAAACGTTAATTATTTTGTATTAAAAAAAACCCAAAATCCCAAATTGACAAAGTTTTGACAAGGCTTGTGGGGAAACTGTTGCCCAAAGCGTCTGCGGTTTGACTTTGCACGCATATGCGTTAATTTTTTTATTATTATTACTATTTTTTTATTTTTTTGCATAAAAAATTATATAATCCGGAACAAAAAATATTTTAAAAGTGAATGAATGTTATTTTGAATGTCATATAAAATCTAGTGGATATAAAAAATATGGACCTAAATAAAGCCCGCAAAATTAAAATACTTAAAAAAATGAGGCGATAATTAGAGTGAAATTCGCTTCGAACTAAATATCTCTTAAACTAAAAGAGATAACCTACACATGAAAGCATCTTTTTTGTAGAGGTTTACAGGTGCTATCTACATACATTCTTTTACATTAAAATCATAAATGAATTTTAGATGTGTTTACCGAGGTTACCAATTTTGTAAGTCCACACTCTACTCCTCTGTCATAAAAAATGGATCTATGGTCACCAAATCAACCCAAAAACACTTCAGTTGTGTCCATATTTTGAACGGGTCAATTGTTAAAGAATTATAAAAAAAGCGTTTAGGAACCACTTTGCGTCGCTGTTTCCAATTTTAATATTTCGATTTGCGTCGCTATGATTTCAATTGCGTCACAACATACAGTATATTTTCTTCTCTCGAAATTAAAGTAACTTAAGTAACTGTATGTGAAAACTTTATAATAAAAGTACAATTTCATTTGATGCTACAAAAATTAAGTTATTATAGTTTTCATTGATCATATTCAGTGTATTAAATTTACATATTTCGATATTTTTGTACTAGTTTAAACAGGAAGAAATGTAGTTAAAAAATATATAAAATATTTCTTATAATTCGAATAGAAAGGAATAAAAAACTTTAAAACATTTGAAAACAAAATTTTTGTATTTCTTTTGACGTTCACAGTATATTCTAGATACAAAATCAATTACAAAATGCATGTTAAATTGAAATAGATTCCTTACGACAAGTATTTAAATGAAATAAAACAAGTTTCATTCTTGTTGTACCTACTCCGCAAAATTTGAATAAGTATGTACTATATTTAAATATATTTATTAATTTTCAATTAAATTTTTGCTTAGATTTTCAAACAAAAAATTTTTACTGATGGAACTTAAAAAAGTTATGATATCTCAATATCAAAAATTTCGAACATACTCTAATACACAATATAATATACACATAAATACACTTTATTGGAATATCATTTCCTTAAAAAGGGAATTTTCTCTTTTTAAGGAATATTTAAGTCGGGGTAAAAAAGGGGAAATTTAAATTTTTAGAAAAATAAAGGGAATTTTCAATATGTTAAGGAAAGTGCAATATTATCATACACACTTATTTGCGAATGAAAATCCTTATTTGTCGAATGGATATTTTCAGTGTTCTTGTTAAACAGGTTTGTAATTTGATTGTAAATCCCATATACTAAAATAATTTTCAAAATGTAAATAAAACGGAATATAGAAAATGCTAAAAAGCATAAAAAGACCCATAGACCCGAAAATTCGCACTGTAATTTTTAACATTTGTACCCTTTAACCTCATTATTCGCGAAGTTGTGATAGATAGCCATTTTTTCTTCATATATTATCAACGTGTGTTACAAAATGTTCAGATAAAATTTTTAGTATAAAATAGACATAATATTAAATTTATAATATCTTACAAACAAGAGACAAAAAAGCGAAGTTTGATGGTTAACAGGACCAGTGCAAAGTTTATCACTGTAAAATAACAAGTGTAGATATCAAAAATAATAATAATAAAAATAATAATTCTATTAGAATTAATGAATTAAGTTTTTGAAATTTATATTAAGTTTTTCCCTCACTTATCTATCTACTTATTAATCCACGATTCTGATTTTAATGAAACTATTAAACTCATATATTAGTTAATAATTTTTTAATAGATTCATATTAATTTAAATTTCTAATTCTACTTTACCAATTTAATGTCAACTATTTCGATTTATTCCGATAGTTCAAAGTGTAAATTGAAAAAAATAGAAAAAAAAATCATATAATTTTCAATTTCAAAACAAATCGTCATAAATCACCGGATGTGATGTTTCCAAATTTGTGTAAGTATTTGTGTGTTTTGGTCCTACAATACTGGGGGCAAAAAGACAAAATATGTTTTCAGTAAGTTAGTAAGGCGATGTTTCCAGCATGTCACACATACATACGAGGGCAATACTAAAAGTGTGAATTTTAAAATTTTACACTATACAGAACAAAAAATGCGTTTGTCAATTCAACAAACCATTTAAGTTAATTTTTCGAAGCTTTCGTAAATTAGTCAAATTTACTAACGGATTTGACGAAATTTTAGTCATATTGAATAAAATTTTTATTCAATTTAATTACTCCGGTTTATTCAATTCAATCAAATTTTAGTTAATTTAAATTCGTTCAGATATCCCTAAATTTTTTAAATATTAATACACAATTTTTTATTTTACATATTGATTCCCAGCAAAAAAAAAAAAAACTATCAAGAGCTTTCAAAAAAGAACATTTTCACCACTTCAAAAGTGGAATAAAGTGCATATTTTGATTCTTAATAATTCTTAATAATTACTTCCAAAAAAGTGAAAATAAATGAATTTTTAACAGGAAAAAAGGTTAATAATTTCTAAGAAAATTTAAATTTTAAAATTTCTATATAACTTTAAAGAGGACATTTTTCTACATAATGTTTGTTCACAACATTTATCGTCAATGCTAAGTGTGGTTGTGACTGAATGCAAAAGTAAAAAAAAAATTAATACTTTTAAGTTAGTAAAATTTGTATTTTCATATGGCATACATTAGAGTCATCTGACATTACAATAGAAATGAAGAGTTTTTACTATTTATGATGGCAAATTTTATTAAAAAAGAGCTGAATGCACCTGTGTAGCATGTGATCTAAAAAGTTATTAAACAAATTTAGAAAACGTAAAAAACAGTTGTGCCCCTTTATTTTCAAATATCAATGTTTCCTGTAATGCTTCTTTTTAAAAAATTAATAAAAGTTTGAAATGTAAAAAAAAACTGCAATATTTTCGCTATTTTCATCAATTTAATTTTAATTTATATCCTATAGTTCCTTCCAGCCTAAAGTTCATCTATATTTAAAATTTCGTTTAAATCGGTTCAGCAGTTAAGGCATGATTACGTCACAAGCAAACAAACATACTTGATTTTATAATAATATTAATATGAAATAGTGTAAAAAAAAAAATTAAATAAAGATGCCTGCATCAAGTGGTCAAATTGACAATTTATCAAAATAGTATAATTATTATAATTTTTTTATTTTTTAAAATTTTGAAAGCATAAAAAAACATAAGTAACCAGAATTATCCATAGCATTTACATACACCTTAAAGATCAGAATCTTTATTTATATATTCTGATTTAACATTTTATGAATTTTTTCGATTGAAACCATTTTGAAATATTTAATTCTTTCACCTGTATCTCGCAATATTGAAAATAATTGAATGAAATTTGGTATAAAAGGTTTTTTTGACACAAGAAAATTATTACTAAATTTTTATACCCACCATCAAAATGATTTTGTCATTCCGTGTGTAACATGTCGAAGGAATCATCTAAGACCATACAAAGTATATATTTTCTGGGTCCTGGTTAGATTCTGAGTCGATCTAGCTATGTCCGTCCGTCTGTCTGTCTGTCTGTCTGTCTGTTGAAAGCAGGATAGGGCTCGAACGGGGCAACGTAGGAGAACGAAACACAGGGTGTCCGTTTCATACTTTTCTGCTGATATTTCTTCAACAGAAGCATGTACGACAACGAAATTTTGTACGTATAGTTCGGGGGTCGATATAAACTCGGAAACCAAATATAACATTCGCGCTTGTTTTATGATCGATCCATAATTTTACCTAGCTCCAATACAAAAATATTATATACAGTTTGATAAAATTTAGCACTACTACATACATACAGTAACCATAAATTACTCTACCAAATTTCAAAAGAATTGGTCCACACTAGACCACAGCGTTCATAGAAAATACTTCTTGATACAAAGGTTCGAAAATATATTGAATCATTTATATTTTCTCCAATTCAAATCTATTTCAAATTAGCTTTAAAAAATATTTTTTAATTCCTTTTGTAAAAGATTAAAAAACAAAATATTACAAATTAAATGAATGAACTTTAGGGTAGTCCATTATTGCATGAAGAAAGCCAAAGTGTATCGTACTTTTAAATTTACCTAAAATTATAAAAGAGGATGTCATTTAGATGCAGTGTTGTCAGAAGTAGTGAAAAATCCCTACATGTAGGTATATTTACGCTAAATGAGCACCGTAGCGAAAATCGGACAGATTTTTTGTTTTCCTAAAAATGTAGGTACTTTTTCTGAAAGTTCACTTTTTTGAAATAAACATCTGAATTCTGCATTTTTGATATTATATTTATCAATATAGAAAAATGTAGAATTTGTATTCTCTATTATGAAGATAATATTATTCTATAGAAAAAAATTTTAAACAAGAAATTTAACAAACATTATGTTTCGATCTGTCTAATAGGAGAAGCTGACCCGCTAACGTTAGGAAAAATCTTAAGTGTTTGGCTCGTTCGTCAGATATTTTATAGTCAATGAACTGGTAAGAACGCAATGAATTAAAATAAAAATATAAAATATAAATAGACAAAGTTAATTATAATTTTCTAATATTTAATTTTTTAAGGTTGATAATTAGCATTTTTATACGATAAAATTAGAAACAAATCTAAAAGAATTAAATTTCTTAAACTCAGAATATAGGGAAATCGGAAACAGTAAAAAATTTTAATATTTTTGAAGAATTTATTTTGAATGTAATCTATAATGTTAATTTTTAGGCAAATTTTTATTAACTTTGGTATTTACAATGTGTAAGGATTTTTTGTAGGGAAATTTTTTTTAGACGCGTGGGGAGAAATCGTATTTTTTTCATCAGGCGTAGGTATTTTTTAAAATATCCACTGGCAACACTGTTTAGATGCTACACGGCTATTTAAGTTGATGATTCCAAAACACTCCTTCAAATAATACCCCAACCACCTATTGTGGTGTAGGGTATAAAAACAAAAGCCTTTCAATGATGCTATAGAATTATGTTTTTGGGAATGCTATTATGGGATTAAATACCAGTATTTCTTAATTCAGATTTAAGATTTAAGGGAATTAAGCTAAGATTTAATTAATTAATTAATTCTTTCGAATGTGAACTTTAGTACTTTTTAATTTGAAACAAAGACAACTTTTCAGACAGTCTTCGCATATTCATACATACTTATATGAGAGTCAATATGTTTGTTTTAATGTATGTATTTAAAATAAATGACGTTACGGCATGAAATTGTCGCGCGGAATTTTTATGTGTATTATATTTGTCTGTCTGTAATTTAACCATATGTTTGTATATCTTTGAATTTGCGGCCTTTGAATTCTTCAGATCCCCCAAGTGAGTTTTTTTTTTATCCAATACGTTTTTCATCTTCTTTCTCTTGTACTGCCAATGTTTCGAACTTAATAATGTCTTTTAGTTTATGAATGTCTTTTTGCGGCTAATTTAATGGGAAAAAAGTTATATGTACTTGTACATGAGAAATTAGTACATAAATGTGTGTTTATACGAACAATGTTGCGATACATATTCAAGCATTCATGTTCTCCAATATACATACATATATGTGTATGTATGTATGTATGTATGTATGTTCCTATGTAGATAGTAATACTTGTAGTAGGTTTGTTTATTGGATTGTACTCTAGAATAAAATATTTATTATTTCATGTGAATTTGTTTAACGGGCGGATCCCAGATTCCTTTGTCTGTATGATGATTTCATTTTTTGTTATTTCTTCTTGTATTTAACATTTGCTACGTTTTATTCGATTTTATTTCATTTCATACAAAATGGCGAAAAATGAAAGACAAAATATGGAGTCTTAACAATTTATTGTTTTTCAATTTATTTAGTTGTTTTCCTTTTCTGTTTGATAAAATTCGATTACATTTGGAACGATTTATTTGGGGAACTTGAAGGAGTTGAAGTTATGGGAAGTGTAAAAATAACATATAGATAAATTGTTCATACATATATTATACATATATAATTTATACTTATATAAAATACTTAATAATGACTTATAATAATACTAAGACAATTAAATTAAAAGACTAACTTAAAAAAATAGTTAATACTAAATGGAAAGTATAACAAGTGTTGGTTGCATTTCGCGACACAAAGAGATGCTTTACTATTTTGGAAGTACTTATTTTTGAGACGGCTGACTGAAAACTTAAATAACATTTAAACTCTCTATGATTTACTATTATGAGCATCACCTTCCATTCGCCAAACACCAAAGAGATAACTTAGTTTTTCTGGTGGAATAACGGGAGCACCGGCTGCTCTTCTTAGACTTTTTAAATCGGCTTCGGCGTCATTGAGAATAGAAGCAGCTCCCATGGCAAAGCCATTACCTTGAGCTCCATTCACATCCAAAGCCTTGAGCAAACCGATTTCACTCGTCGACAGCACGCGACACAGGAAGTCAATGTATCTAAAAAGTAAAAAAAAAAAGAAACAATAGACTATTAAATAAATTGGCGATTAAAAGGTAGGTAAATAGCAAAAGAATTAAGTCAATGATTACAAAATTCCACTTTGAGACGGAAAGGCCAATGGCGTTTATAAAATAATCTACGCAGGTAAGCAACACAAAATACATAATTTTGTGGGTTTTTATTAATGTGACGTGAGAAAAACCTTCGAAGCAGAACGGAAATGCCCCGAAAGAGAGAGAAATTTTCCCAATCCAAGGAATTTCCTAGTTGGAATCGTATTGGAAAAATAAATGAGAGAAATTTTGTAGAACTTACCTGGTAGCTAATTTTAACGTTTGAATTTTGCTGAGCTTATCACTTGGAAGGGTGGGAATTATTTGTTGTAATGCTTTAAAGGCATCATTTAAGCTTTGTGTCCTTTGGCGCTCTCGTACATTCGCCATTATGCGCTGGCTGTGAAAATCTTCTACTTCTTCTGATTTACTAGATTTGCGTTTTGTTCGCCGACGGGGCTTACGAAACTCTTTGGAATGTTCATTGCTTTCACCACCGCCGGCACTAAGTTCATCTTCGTGTGGAAACAGATATGTATTACTAGATGCGGCTGATTGGCGAGTATATTCCATTTCGTCGCGATCTGAACTCGAATATGTGCTGCCGTTTAGTGAACCTACATGTTCCATTTGATCAAAGCCACCTGCTACGTTATTGGAATGTAGGGCTCCATTACTAGGGTGGAGTACTAAAGAGGGTGTGGTAGTGTTTTGGTGATGCTGCTGTTGGTGGAAATTGTATTTAAAGTTGTCTTCCTCGCTGTTATCACACATGTCTTCATCGGCAAATTCAAATTGCGGAGAAGACACACAATTTTGTTGATTTGTATTTGACGGGCCATTATTCGTGGAATTGACTTCGTTTACTGTTGTCGGTAAATACTCCACAAAAAATTTTTGATCTTGATGCTGGACAAAATGTGACAAGTTACTGTGGCTGGAGTGTATTGGCGGTATGTGTATTTTCTTGTTATCCTGCATTACATCGTTAGATCCACAGTCGAAATCTCTAACACGTTTTCCATTTTCATTTATTTGATATTGTTGGGATTCCAAATCATTGTAGCTGTTATTATTTAGTTCTTTTGACACACCATTGGCAGGTATTGATGCCGGTGAACCTAAATTGTGGCTATTTGGTGTGGAACTTGCACTGTTACTACTTGTACTTAATATTTCGCTGCTTGGAATATTGTAATCCGTCTCATCTTGTTCGTTAACTCCGTAGCAAAGGTAATCGGCTGTATTTGACATATGCTGCCGTCCATTCATATTCATATGTGATATTTGTTGGTTTTGATGTTGATATTGATGTGGATGCGTCTGACCGTATACATTCTGTGTATCCATATTATGGATTGTATGCATATAAGATTGCTGGTCAACCTGAATCAATTTAATGACATTGTGCTGTAAATCCATTATATTTGGCAAAGGTTTGTAACTAATGTCGAGTAAGACTTTAGGTGATGCGGGTCGAACCGACATTATTATAAAATTTCGTGTTTTTTTACTTTCAAACTTAATAATAGTATACGATTATTGTTTTTTTTTTTAGCACGCTTAATATTTCTTTATAATAATTACGAATATATCCGACGATTAGTATATACACATATAATTTTATATTGATATATTACAAACACTCAATAGCAACGATATCCGATCATACGAAAGACTGAAACTCAACTGATGTAGATGTCCTTAACACACCACTCAAAGTGGGAAACAAACAAATGCTGTCATTCGTCTATGCTACACAACTCATGTTTTCTCTTTCTACAATTATCGGATGCATACACATATCAATAGCAAGAGAGTGACAGCATATAAATACATTGAGTGTATATGAGGGACACCCTCACGATGACGTCATACCTGCTCACCCAAACACACACATGAGTTTTGGCTTTGAGAGAGTATTATTGTTATTTCTCAATGAGTTTTAAAGCAAACACAACTACAAATTTCGAAGTGGACTGTTAATGTGTGTGAATTTCAGAACTGAGAGAATGTAAATTTTGTGTAATGGCGCATAAAACTTAGTTTTTCTTAGGTAGTCATTCGGTGATCTTCGATATTTGCAGACATATTTAATTTCCATTTACTATTGGGATAATTTAGTGGTAATTAAATGGAATGCTGGAATTTCCAAATTTTCCCACGGACTATAAAACGTAAAAAGAAACAACGCATTTAGTTGACGAATATATTTTTAATTCATTTCTTATAATTTAATTAATTCGATTTAAGCTTGTTAAATTAATCAGCATTTGTTAATAACGTAAAAACTAGAGCAAATTTTTCTAAGTTCATTATCGAAAATATAGAAAAGTTAAAGAATGAAGTTTAATGCAAAATACTTCTTTAGAAATTAGACAATTATGGAATTCTATGATTACCGAAATTAGATTATACATGATGTGTACATAGTGATGAGTACGAGTGATATGCCAGTCAAGTGGCATACATATTATTCTACATAGCTTCCTATGCAATTTCCGCAGTTTTTATGTTTAATAATACTGGAAGAACTTTTGATGCAACTTAATATAACATATATATTTTACTTTTCTGATTTTTCTGTGATGTATATGTATTTTAAAATTAAAGGATACAATATTCGTATGTGCAATAGCTACATACATATTCTTTAATTAAACCCTTCAATTCGTTTATTACATTAAATAGACATATTAAGATTTCTTAATATATTTCAATTTCCTGATATTTTTCTAAGCGAATATTTAAACCTGTACGGATAATAATATTCTAAAGCTATGTTCACATTTGTCAAATATTTGAGCAAATTTGTCTGATCATGCAAATGTTTTGTAAGAGAACACAGCGTCTAACAAGATTCGTTAAAATGTCAGCTATGATTACTGTTAAGTAAAAAAAGATTTTCCCTTTAAAAGTTAGAAAATATTTTATATAGTGGTTACGTCATTTTGGTCCAATATTTAACTAGTCTGAACATACCTTAAAAGCAATATATTATGATTAAAAAAATTTTAATCTTGTAGATTATTGCTTCATACATACTCAGACTTACGAATTTTTAATGACTTATTTTGAGAAATAACACGATTTGTTTGCCAAATTGTACCAGACCTAGACTTTGTTTTAGAACTGAAAACGAACTTCTAACAATTTTTAAAATATTTTTCTTGTATCCAGGTCATCAACTCGCATTAAGTGATCTCGATAAAGATGATATTTATTTATACGTAATTTTAACCTAAGTGAGAATATTAAGTAATATTTTTAAACAATTAAATTTATTGTTGTGGGGATAAGCTGGTTTCTATGCGCATTTCACTGGTTGCTTATGCCAGATCATCAGGAAACCTTTCCCAGTTTTTAGAAAAGCTAAAGTTGTCTATACATATGAAAACTTTTGTAAACTTAATGCGAGTTCATAAAAGCTAAATGTACGAAACAACAAAGCTTTAACAAAGCACAACAATAAATTAAGATTTTTATTTTTCTTTACATTCTTTTTATATTCGGCCATATTTTTTCTGACATTCAAATTTAATGGTAAAGGGAGTAAATAAAAAATAAAAATATAAGTTTTTGTTATTGGCCCGTGCACTGGCTAATTGAAATTGTAATTTTAACTTAAGTGAGAACATTAAAAGTTTATTTAAGATAATTTTTTCGTGCTTGATTCTCAATTCTAATTTTGAAAAAAATTATAATATTTTTAAATAAAAATGACGTTAAATTCGGCTTTTAAAGACGATACCAAATTTTCCCACTGTTCCTTGAAAAAATCAAAAAGGGAAACCTTTTCATATTGATCCATCTCAAATGTTGAACACTTTTGTATATGCAGATCGAAATTTTAGTTATGTCTTTTAATATGACCCTAAAAAACTTTCTTTCTATAAAAAATTTTTATATTGTTTCATTGGCGGAAATATGAAAAAAATAATGGTCAGAAACAATTACGTGAATAATTGCCGTTACTTAACCATTTCTTCTCTGCGTTTAGAAAATACAATCATATTAATATTTTATATACAAATCATTAGCTTTTTCTTAAAAGATAATGAAAGGGACCGACCACTTTTAGTTCGCTATATCATTAAATGAATTGAACTTCGGAATATACATGTACATTAGACCACCCATGAATACAAAATTTTTGATTTTTCTTCCTCCATATAATTTTTTAGCCTAATGTGACTTGTTGTGATGTTATTAGAAATAAAAATAAAAATGTATTAATGAACTTTTTTTAAGACGTCCTTGTTTTAATATGGGCCTAGCCTTTAGCAAAGGGTTTTATTATTTTGTAGAGTAACTGCCTGTTTCTCTATGTCGAATGAAAAATTCGTTTCGAATAAATGTATATAAAACAAAAACAAAATTTTAAATTTATTTGTTGTTTTCCATATATTTATTCGAAACTAATTTTTCGTTCGACATAGAGAAACAGCCAGTAAGATTTAATATTGTTAATGGATTAAACAGTCACTCGAAATTAAGGAAATTAAGGAAGGTGTTGCCGAATAACCAAAAATTATAAAAGTTGTTTTTTTATTTCTTCTGCCTTAGAAATCGGTGATATATATTAAAAACAGATAACATTTTTTACAATTACTTGCAAAATAACTAAAATCGTTTCTAATATTCTAGGTCCATTTTATTCTGAATAAAAAAGCTTATTGAAGAGTTATGGCGCAATAAAGATATTACTTACTTTTAAGCTTTGTTTTAAGACAAAGGTCAAAATCGACTGGCCGGTTTACGACCGACCGACCCAATTTTCGCACACATATTATTTTTTTGCCCCATCTACCAGAAACTGCTGGTGGTGCAAGTAAAATAAAAACTTTTGTAAAATCAATACATTTAATGAGTGGTCTAATGTGCATTAGAATGTCCCGTAGACAAAAATTTTGTAGGAACACCCCTCAAACGATGCGTAAAAATTAGCTAAATATGGGAAAAATATTAAAAATTTTTTTTTAAATTGATCTTCAGTTCCCTACCAGTGATTGAATCTCACGGGTCTAGAACATTTCGTCCATAAAATAGTATTGAGTTTAGTCTTGAAATGGGTATCAAAAAATTCGTAATTTTAAGCCAATTATAGAAAAAATAAAAAATTTAAAAAATTGCATTGTAGTAAGACTGTTGATAATATGTAATTTTCCAGATTTTTTAAAACAATTGTTCATCAAAATACCTTAAAAAGTCTTCTAGCGAACGAAAATCCCATTGGAAAATTTTTTAAAATATTTGTTCCATAACCAGCATAAAATTACGAATTTTTTGATACCCATTTCGATTAAAAAATCGAAACTTTTTTTTTTACCAAAATGTATGGGACCCATGATTTTAAAATCCCTAGTAGGGAACTGAAGACCAATTTTAAAAATTTTTTTAAAATTTTTCCCATATTCAGCTAATTTTTACGCATCGTTTGAGGGATGTTCCTACATCGAAATCTCGAAAAACGCTATGTGCGGTAACGTTCTCTTACAAATTCAAACTAATAGAAAGCCAATGTACTCGGTACGCGGAGACGGGCGGCAGCGTTATTATCAGCTTTGTTTACAAAAAGCATTTTAAACATTGTCATAAATTTAATCTGGCAATACTATGAGACAAGGTTGCACGTTAAAGTTAAATTTGCTTCAACTTTTTTATATAAACTTTGCGATTCCACTATAAAACACACAAATCTGACTATAATATATATCACGTAAAGGTGATATATATTATAGTCCATATAATTATTAGTTTATTTATTTGTTAATTGTTATTCAATTGTCCCTAATTGATCTAACTTCTTGATCAAGTTTGACAATCGCATAATATCCTTATAATCTTATTGTATTAAAATTAAATCTTAATTTCAACAATTACAACCATAATATTATGGCTGAAAAGTCTAATTTCCGGATGCAATTATCACACTGAAAATTCCAAAAACATTTATGATCACACTTAATGTTCTACTCTTATACATGTAACGAGTATATGTATATACATATGTGTGTGTGCATATAATACAACTTCCTATGGAATAACCAACCAATTGTATCTAATCGAAAAGATCGATTCGATCGTCGATTAAATAAGTGAGAATACTGAGACGTAGTATAATAACATTAGAAAGACACATAAACTCTCTCCCTCTCACACACACACTCGCAAATTATTTTTGTTACTGCTATTGTTGCAATAAAAAATTGTTGTGTTTATAAAACGGGCGAGACATTTGCGGGTTTCCCATTGGACATTTCAAATTTTCGTTGCGATTGTTTTGTGGATAAATTGAATTTCTATTGCAATTTTACTGACTACCTGTGTACCTTCTCAAATTAACATATTTGAGTGGGTTTGAGAATAGTATTTTCCCGCTTGACTGGAAATACACACATAAACATTGTGGAGAATCGTCGTGGTTTCCTATGGGATTTTCTGGTTGATAGGGAATTGCCGCAATGACAAATACTTTAATACAATTTTGTTTTTTTTTCTAAGTTTTTAATTAAAAAAAATACAGTTTTTTTATTTTTAAATATTCGTTAAACGATTTTGCGTCTTTCGTGTTGAATTTTTGATTTTTATGCAATTATCTGAAATGAGCTGAAGGAAATTAAAAAAAAACAAAAATATTCATTAAAAAACGAGAAAGAAAGATATAGTCGGTCAAGCCCGACCATATGATATCCTACACCAACTATAAATCATGGACCGATCTTTATAAAATACTAACATTTGTATGGGATTTATTCACGTTAAAGTGATTTTCGGAAGAGGGGTTTATATGACTATAGAGTCATTCCATATAAAACCAACCAGCTGATTTTCTCACCTCTTCCGAATTTGATAATATTTGGTACAATTATTATCATTGTCAAAACTAAGACTAATTAAAAATTTCAGATAATTTCATCAAGTGGTTGAAAGTGCAAAATAGCTCAAAATATGTACAAAGTTGCATACACAAAATTATAAATATCTTTCGAAGTATTTATTATATAAGATTTATTGAGATATCATATTAAAGGTATCAAAATTACCTTTAATATGACGTATAGCATGACTTTTTTCTCAACATCAAAATGGTCCATATCTCGCGATTTTTCGTTCGCGGGCAAATATCTCGAAAAGTGGTCTTTTTAAAAATTAAAAAAAATATATGTTAATGAGGAAAATGTTTTCTATAACCGTGGAAAGTGACATTCTGGGACTCGCAATATTTTAGGAGTTGTTAGGTACAACAAATGTCATAATAAATACGAAATAAGGACTGCGCACGAAAAAATCCGTGCATGCAAATCCGCTTATAGAAACTAAACCAGTGGGCGAATTTTTTTAAAGTGATATTTTTATTAATGACTGTTATGTTCAAGTTCTAAGCATAAAAGAATAAATTAATTCCTGTTGGTTTTTAATGAAGGATCTGATCCTTTCCGGAATTATTTTAATTAAAGGTTTTATTGTGTTTCGGTCACTTTTTTTCATGAATAAGTCCACTTATTTTTAAACTCCGTTTTATTTTATGCTGAGCATTTAATGTCCTTTAAATTATTTTTTACTAGAGTCCAATATCTTTCAATTGCACAGAGTTTCGGACAATTTGATGGATTAGCCTCTTTCGGTACAAACTCTTACAATTTCTTTGTTACAACTCCATTGTTTTGTTGTTATAATGAGAAGAAGCGGAAACAGGCCAGAAAACAGCGGATACACTGAATTTTATTAGGAAAGGGAGAAGTATTTTCCAAAGCCACTCATTCACGTATATTTCTGTGTTAATGCAACCATTTTTATACCCACCACCAAAAAGATGATTTATAATATCTCATTTTTGAGATATTGTAAATCGTGAACTATCGTGGTAATCAAACTTAAACACGGCATTTGCGTTACCAGCGTCAATATTAATATTCTTGCCGAATTGTATTACATTCGGATGATTTTTGGAAGAAATTGGCGATTTTTCTATTTTATTACAAACAAAACAATACAAATTGCAATAAATATTTCGTATTTATTATGACATTTGTTGTTTTAACTCCTAAAATATTGCTAGTCCCAGAATGCCACTTTGCACGGTTATAGATAACATTTTCATCATTAACATATATTTTTTTGAAATGTTTAAAAAGACCATGTTTAAAAGACCATATTTATCCGCGAACGAAAAATCGCGAGATATGGACCATTTTGATGTTGAGAAAAAAGTCATGTTATACGTCATATTAAAGGTAATTTTGATACCTTTAATATAACATCTCAATAAATCTTATATAATAAATACTTCGAAAGATATTTATAATTTTGTGTATGCAACTTCGTACATATTTTGAGCTATTTTGCACTTTCAACCACTTGATGAAATTATCTGAAATTTTGAATTAGTCTTAGTTTTGACAAGAATAATGATTGTACCAAATATCATTAAATTCGGAGAGGAAAAGTCAAAAATTTGAATTTTTTGTGTTGGTTTTAAATGGAATGGCTCTATAGTCAATTGTAGACAGATTTTCATGAAATTTGGTACAAAATTTGATACCTACACAAAACTTCTCTTCACCAAATTTTATTACTCTATACCGGGGGGACATTTGTATGGGGGCTAGGTGAAATAATGGACCGATCACAACCACTTTCAATAGCCATCGTCCTTGTATTATAAATGTACCAAATTTCATTGAAATATCTACAAAATTGTGAACTTTACTATGTGCACAAGGTTTACATGGACAGCCAGCCAGACGGACGGACATTGTTAGATCGATTTAAAAATTATTCTTAGTCAATTTTTCTATGCGTTACAAACATCAGTACAAACGCATAATACCACAACCACCTATGCACAGAGGTCCAGAAAAGTCTATTTTTGGCCATAAGTAATTTTCGAGAATTATAAAATAACAAATATGGCAAATTATTAGGAACATTTAAAACCATGTTTTCCGAAATTTTTTTTGTGATCCTTCTGCATGGAACCAGTTAAAAAAGTTGCTAGAAATTAATTTTATTAAAAGGCTTTTTGCTACATATTTTTATGACAAAAGTTGATTTTTTTTCGCATTAATTAACATCTGAATCGACATTTATAGCAAAAATAACTCGAATTTAAATTATTTTCATATAGTATATTTTTTAAATTTAAATCAAATAAGTTAAAAATTGACAAATCACATATTTTTATAATACCCAATAAGCACACAAATTTCAAAAGTTCAAGCCTTGGAAAATTTTGCTGGAGTGCGACATAAATTCAAATATTAAAATACTTTAAACATGAAATATTATTGAAAAAAATAAAAATTTTCAAGTAAAATAAATTTAACTGGAATTTTAATTTCCTTTTCACTGGAGAATGCTATTGAATTAAAGTGTAGTACTATTTTAATTCAATGCTTGGTACTGGATTCAAGGCTTGAAATACATTTGGTTTCAACTTTAATTCCAGCAAAAATGCTTATTGGGTAGTGTTTTTAGATTTCAAAATAACATAAATTTTAAGAAGACAGTGGTTTCCCGGTTTAACGAATGATATATTGTCAGGCCAATTCGTAAAATCGAAAAATTCGTTAAATCGCGAATATATTTTAATAACAAAATATACTTTAAAATATTTATTTTAAAGTCTACATTTTTACTTTTTAACGTTAAAACACAATTTACTTATCTTATAACAATAAAAGTGAAAAAATTAGCAAAATTAAAATTCTTAAAACAAAATTCGAATAACAATTTTTTTTTTTTTTTTTTGATAAATACTCTAAGCGGATTTTTCAGCATAAACATATGTATGGAGGTACATGATAAAATGTCATTACACAAAATACAGACGAAAGCATATTTAAAAATGAAAAATAACAGCTTTGTAACGTATTTTTACTTTATTTTTTTTACTGTTTTTTATTTTGAAAATAGTTTTTAAATGAAAAAATTTTTTCCAAACGAAAATCCCTAATTCTCTTCCTTTTGCATAAAAGGGGAGAGTAGTACTCTTTCAATAGGATGAGGAATGTGTTTTATTTACTTTCTCTTATTTTTATAGTTTTCAAGTCACATTTTTTTGAAAAATTCGTTATAACGAGTACTAAAATATATATATTGTTCGTAATATAAGGTACTCAATGTTAAAAATTTGGACGTACGTTAAATCGCGAATTCGTTAAACTGAATATTCGTTAAACCGGGAAATCCACTGTATATATATATATATATACATATTTTTTTTTTTTTTCAAATAAATATTTATCCAGTGTATTTACACTTTCGATATAATAAAAAAAATATATAAAAAAGTTCAACCTCTATTTAAAAAAAGTATGGAAATTGCATGATTGGTCTATTTTCCAGTTCTGGAACTTTATATGAGAGGAACCTGTCACTTTTACATCGGGTTGTCATTGGAGGTGGCTAATTAGACCCTCGGAACAGGTTACAGGATAGGTCACAAATTTTATAAAAAAATTCAGTAATTGTATATTTTTTAAACATTTTTTATTATTATTACTTTAATTAAATTATGTTTACTTTTATTTTATAATTTTTCGTTAATGTCGATGGCGGCACACTCAGCCACTGATTGTTATTGGGCGCGAATTGCTAATTGTACACTTAACAAGCATGTTATAAATTGACTCTCAACTGTTAAATAGAAAGTGTGTTTGTGTCAACTGGTTCTCAATTGGAACTTTGGTGACGAGTTAGGTGTCAATTGGTACTCAACCAGTACTGAAGGACCGGTCCATTTGGCATTTATCTTATATAAGGTTTGTTTGAAAATGGGCAAAATCGGTTAATAAATAAAAAAGTTATGGGCTAAAAACTAGAAACACAGGGTGTCCGTTTCATTATTTTCTGCTGATATCTCTTAAACAAAAGCATGTACGACAACGAAATTTTGTATAAATAGTTTGAGGGTCGATATAAACTTGGAAACCAAAATGGGGGTGGTCCGCCCACTTTACAGCCCACCTCCCATATAAAGTGAAACTTCAACGAAGTTGTGTTCAAATAGTTCAAAGGCCAATGTAAACTCGGAAACAAAAAATTTTAGCTGGATCAGAAAATTTTTTAAAAATTTTGGCAGCCATTTTGGTTCTGCCATTTTGAATTTTTTATTTTTTAGTTCATTTTTGGAATCAGAATGCAAAATAATCTTGAGATATAAATTGTTTGCCAAATCCGCCAACAATAAAGATTTTTGGCCAAAAATATATCTCCCTGGTCCTCTGTGCTATGGTGGTGTAGGGTATAAATATGCGAAAGCATTTTAGAAATCGGTATCGGTGTGTTAAGGTGTCGAACTTTATTATTAGGATAATACTGGCTACACGCAGAGAAAAAACATGGTTACAGCATGATCACCACAAATATTCAATGATTATATAGCAACGTTTATGATTCTGTTTAATAATTTAATGATTACCCACATTCAAAATTTTAATATGATTCACTGAATTATAATATGTATTTAAATATGTTTATATGAAATCATATATATGAAAAATCCAATCATTTAGTCAATTCTACAACTAATAAGTTAATTCTACAACCATTAAGTTAGTTTTACAAATTTAGTTAATTCTACAACCATTTAGCCAATATTTTTATTATATTTTAAGTCATATTATGTTTTGCACAACTGTTGAGTGTTTGTATTTGAAAATGTTTATGTTTTCCTCAAATATAAAATATTTCTTTTGGACTATAATTTGATTTCACACAACTATTGTATTTTTATCTTTAATCATATTTATTTTCTGCATAACTATTGAATACACATTTTTGTGTATAAGTTCAGTAGTAGGCAAACGGTATAGCTGTGTGTTTTTGGAAAATGTTAAATTTCTTTCTGTTTTAAGGATATTTTTAATAAATGCTAAAAATTGTAAAACGAAACCACAAAATAAATGAAAAAATATGTTTTGTTCTGAAAAATGCAAATTTTTGGCAGAAAAAAAATTTAATTAAAATTATAATTAACAATTTTATTCTGGTAGACTTCAACTATTTGATTACCAAAAAAATAAAAAAACAATATGTGAAAAAATTCAAAAAGTACGTTTTGTTCTGCGGCTTCTATAGATGTATGTCTATAAATAATGCATAGTGCAATATGAAAGTGGAAATAAAATGTAATAAATGTTTAAATTATAGTAAAATAAGAAACTTATTTCGTAAGCCCATTTAAAATTTGTTTATATTCATATCTCGCTAAACTGTAAAATTGTATTTGTATGCATTAATTATTATTAATAACTAATAATTTAATAATTAATATATTAATTAACTTTTATACCTGAATTTTTTTTTTTTTTTTAATAAATGATGTAAAAAAAATTTCAGATAAATGTGCTTTATTTTAAATATATTCAGTATTGCAAACTTGGGGATTATATATATGATAAAATGGGATTATATATATGATAAAATGGGATTATATATATGATAAAAAGGGATTATATATATGATAAAATGGGATTATATATATGATATAAAGGGATTATATATATGATAAAATGAAATTATATATATGATAAAATGGGATTATATATATGATAAAATGGGATTATTAAATGATTATATTCTTTTATATATATGGTAAAATGGGAATATTAAATGATAAAATTGGTTTATATATCTGATAAAATTGGATTATTAAATGATAAAAACATTGTGAAATCGGAAGAAATATTATAAAAAAAAGTTATAAATATGAATAAACCGAATCATTAAATGATGGGAAAATGATTAAATGGAATCAGAATAATGATTACATACAAATATACTTATTGTAACCTGGAATCATATATTACAATCATAGCATGTTGCTCTTAGTTTATGGTCACCAGAACCATATTTTTTCTCTGCGTGTATATAAAACAGTTATAACATTAAAGTAATTCATCAAAAATAATAACAAATGGAGAAACTGCATTTACTACTTCGAACATTTAATTTCAATGAAAGAAAGGTACCTATACCCCTAACCTAACTTATCGCAGTGTTTAAGAATATTAAAATTCACAGGATTTGGCTTTATATGTCATGAAAAATATAAAAAAAACGCGAAATTAAATTCGCTATCGTTAAAACTCGTTGAAGTTTTGAATTTAGAATTTTTTAAATTCGTTCATATAATGCATTATTTTGATTAGAAACTATATTATATACCTCACTAATGGCATTGTCATCAATGAAATAAGTTTTTTTTACATAATAAGCGATAATTGTTTTTAGGGGGGACTGGGGCAGTTTCGGTACCTTTTTTTAAAGGTCTGAATCTAAGAATGTATTCAACAGATTTAAAAATGTTATAGCTTGATGTTATCCTTGGATATTGAATAGGGTGATCGATTATTCGACTTTTTGGAGAAACCGGTTTTCGAATAGTTCGAATAGTTGGTATTTTTAAAAAACCGGTTGCACTTTTTTAAATTCAGAAAAAACCGGTTAACCGGTTTTTCTGCAGATGTTAATATTTCTATCAAAAAACTACATTTCTTAAAGAAAAATCAATAAATCTTTATTATTTAAATCTATTAACCCATTAAGAACGAGAAAAAAAGATATGGTCGGTCAAGGCCGACAATAACCTACACCATTGTGTGCATCAAAATTCGGGGAAGGGTCTTTTTTTCTAGATCTGTGGAATTGTGGACCAGTACTATGGTCAATTATGGACCGATCTTCATAAAATTCGGCATACAGGTTTAAACGTATATGGAACTTAGATGTGCAAAAATTACTGCTACATTTAAGGGATTTATGACAGTTAAACCCCTTTTCTGGTAGGTTATTTGTATGGGGGCTAGAGGAAATAATGGACCTATCATAACCAATTTCAACACGCTTCTTTCTTGGACTATAAGAAACCAAAATTGTGACCTGCACAAGTTTTTTGATTACAAGTTTTACATGAATGGACAGACGGACATCGTTAAATCGACTTAAAGCCGATTGGTACAAATGAAGGTGGGTTTTACCAATATTTTTGGGTGTTACAAACATCTGTACAAACGCATAATAGGCATGTATAAAAATTCTAAGAAAATAATCATCACAAATGATATTAACATTTACTTAGCATAAACAGAAACCATGGGTTAATATGAAAAAGTAAGAATCAATTTTATTGAAAGGATTCTGCAGGTGAAACTCTTTTAAAACAAAATCTTTGAAAAACAATTTCTTCGCTGAACAAAAAAAAAATAAAAATAAAACATTTAAATTAGGTGCAAAAATATTACATTAAGGATATATAAATATTACTTATTTATTTAATCTTAAACTATATTTTTAAGCCATTAAAAATCATACTTTATGAATATTAAAAAAACAATCATAAATTTCGATTCAAATATCAATATTTAGTGCATGGTTTTTGAAATAAAAAGGTATTTTTAAAACCGGTTTTTGTGTTTAAAAAAACCGGTCTATTCGACATTCGAAAATTGAACATTTTGAAAAAACCGACAGCACATTGACTGAAAAAACCGGTTTAAAAACCGGTTGGAAAACTGAGTCGATCACCCTAATATTGAACAATAATATATTGGTACAAAATTTTATGAATACTTAGTATTGATTACTTATTTTTGGCAATTAGTAGAAAAAGTCATTTTTGCTGAATGTGCCCCACGCCGGGGTAGCTTCGGCATTTGACGGCACACACTCGCCTATCATATTCTTAAAGACATTTGGATTGAAAAATTTCATTTAAAGATAGAATAACGTATTGGTTATGAGCCAACAAAGCATTCATTTATTAGCTGAATAAAAATAATGAAAAATGAAATTAAAAAAAGATATCTTTGATACCCTTCACCATATTACTATATTACCGACATCATATTACCATCTTACCGACAAATAATAAAATTTTCGCCACACGTATGCAAACTACGAACATTTGAATACGAAAAAAGAACAGTCATAACAAGCATTTATTAAAAAAACCGAAATTGTAAAAAAATATTTATGACCGATCTGTATAAAAATCTGTAAATTATGCCGATTAATCGAATAATTCGAGTAAAAAAATATTTTAAATATTTCCTTTCTTAACTAGTTTTTAGGATGTTTTAATTTTAGTTTTCTAAAAAATTTAGCTTAAAAACAATGTTTCAAAATTTGTATAGAATGTTTCGAATCTAAAAGTGGTATCATAAGTAAAAAGAACCGAATATATGCCTAAATTACAATACGTAGTTAAAGGTTGTTTTTTAATTACAAAAATTAAATAAAAAATATACGTCACTTCAAAAATTTTTAAAGTATAATTCAAATAATTTTAACATAAATATAATAAATAATAAGAAATGAATTGAAGGATTTTAAACTTGATTTGGAAAAACATATTTTTGGTTCTACGAATGAAAGTACATAGTTTATATACCAATAAATGCTCAGTCTGGTGTAGAGGATGTGATAGTTTTAATGAAATTTGTATTATAGAAGGAATTTGGACTTAAAATTAACCGATTTATTTAATTTTGTCAGAACAAAAATTCAGAAAAATATGTCCAAGCCTTCTTTGCAAAAACAAAGTTCCTAGTATATACAGAGGCTTCAGAAACAGGAAACCCGGTTCTAAAAACCGATATATATATACACATGGACAAAAGTCACCGTCATCTATCATGTACAATGTTTAAAGGCTCCCCATGCTCAGAAAATTGAAAATAAAATTGAAAATATAAAAATGGTTAACTAAAACAAAAAGTATATTTTATTCAAATATTATTTCAGATAAAATAACTCCTTTTTCTTATACTTATTAAAAAACAAATTAAAAATTTACAAAACAGTTCATATAACTACTGGACAAAATTCACCGTCAGGTAAAGTTAATTAAAAACTTTTATTATTTTAATATAAGGTATGTTTTCCATAATTTTTAATAATTTCTTTCAATCGTTTCTGCATAGAATGTACTAACTTGTTCGTCACTTCCGGATCAATTTTCTCCAAATCCTCCATTAATTTCTCATTAAGCATATTTTTGGAAGCAATGTGATGTTCTCGAATCCATCTATCCAAGTGGTCCCATAAATGCTCTATTGGGTTGATGTTGGGTGACTGAGGAGGAGTTTTAAGAGTGTGAGGGGTGTTATATAAGATCCATAATCGAATAATTTCCGCCGTGTGCTTAGGGTCATTGTTCTGATGGAAGAAATAGTCGGATTCAATGCCAAGTTTTTGAGCACTTTTATGCAAGTTATCCTTAAGGATATTCAAATAAATATTTTTATCCATTACTTCATCAATAAATACTAGTTCCCCAACCCCAGCCGCCGACATACAACCCCATACCATAACACCAGCACCACCATGTTTAACAGTCGACTGAATGTGTTTTTCCAGCAAAGCCTCCCTCTTCTTTCTCCACATAAAAACACGTCCGTTTGATTTATATATGGAAAATTAGCTTTCATCAGAGAATATTACCTTATCCCAAAAGTCTATTCCTATATTTATGTGGTATTTTGCGAAAGAAAGGCGTTTCATTTGGTTCACATTGCTAATCTGCGGTTTTTTCCTGCAAACTCTGGCATTATACCCGGCAGAATTTAGCACTCGACGTACAGTACGGGGGTGAACACCTGTACCAGTGTTTTCCTTTAACATTGCAACAATTTCGGACGATGAAGTTTTAGGCTCTTTTTTAATTATTTTTTCTATTTCCCTCTTCGTCCCGTCGTCCACTTCTTGTCTGATACTTACATGTTGGGTCGTCTTTAAAACGTTTTATAATTCCAGCAATGGTGGTACGTGGACGGTTAACCAATGTGCATATTTCCCGAATCGTTTTATTTTGTTTGTACGCACTTAAAATAATTTTTCTTTCTTCAATTGTAGTTTCTTTTCTTTTTTCACTCATTTTTAATAGAAGTGGCGTTAGCAAAATTTTTAAATTAAGTACCGTTTCTAAATTTTGACAGACCAGCCTTAAAGTTACCATATTACACGAATTTAGACAGAAGTGTTGGTAACAGCGAAATTTCTTAAAGTTTCTTTAATATTTAGATGCAGTGACGGTGACTTTTGTCCACAAGAAATATGAACTTCAAATAATAATTCAAATAATAAATACTTATTTTTGTTAATAAGGTTAATGAAAGAAAAATTATTTTAACTAAAAAACATTTTAAATAAACCATATTTTATGCAGAATTAAACTATTTTTATATATCATTTGTTTTATGGGCGCAGAGGCCCTTCAAACTTACATAAAGGCAAATGACGGTGACTTTTGTCCATCTGTATATATATATATATAGATATATATCCCGAAAATGTCAACTTTTTTGCTCTCCGACGAAAATTGTGGGAATTACAAATGGAATGACAAACTTATATATACCCTTTACACCTGTGATGAAGGGTATATACAACAAAGTTTTAGCTTTCACTTATTTTTTTAGAAACATAGCCCAATTCTTAATGTTAGGTTATAAACTCTGTTTTAAATCTTGAAAAATTTCAAATACAAAATATTTAAAAATTAGAGTCAAAATATTACAAAAACACTTGCAAAAATACTAAAACATCTGCATCTAAGTCAGTTGGTAAACTAGAGATGTCAAATTTCGTGTGAGTTATTTATTAAGTTTTTCGATACATTTACATAAATAGTTAGTGATGCACAATGATTGCTTCATATCGAAAACGTCATTGCCGAAGCTACTCCAAAGCCGAAGCTGCCCCAGTCTCCCCTAATTTATTATTTTTTTTTAATATGATGTTAAATTAATATTTTAGTCAACATTAATACTTAAAAATGCACAGAAAGAAGTAAAAATGGACTTCAATTACGAAATTTGTAATATTAATTAATTTTTCATTGGTTTTGCTCCAATCATCAAATTGATAATATTAATAACTAGAATAATTGATATTATTATTACTAATTTTCATCAAATAGATGCAATTAGCTGAAAATTTCTGAAAATTTACTTAAATTTATTTTATTTCTGTACTTTTATAGACAAATATTTATTTTTTTTTAATATATTTTATTAACAGCTGTCAATTTATTAAAAAACAAAACTGTAAACTAATTAGAAAATTAATTATATTAATAAATCATATAATTAAATTCCAATATAAAGTTAATTAATAATTTTATTAAAAAATTATTTCAAATATTTTTTTCTGTGTGCCTTTTCGTACTATGAGACATTTTTAAAATTTTTTTTTTTTATTAAATAGATCTAAATCTGCTCTTTAATACATAAAACTTAATGGTGTAAATTTAAAGAAGAAAATCTACTGAAAATTGTATTAAAATTCAAGTGATGTATAATTTCCGTTAACAGAAAGTACGGTTTAGTTAAATTTGACAATAAGTTAAAAGTTATTTACTTTTTTAAATTAAAATAAACATTTATAATTTTTTTTAAACGTTTATATGCAATTTATTATCTTCAATGGGATTTCGGACTTTATTTGCAAGCTTTGGTCAATTATAGACAAGGAAATTTCAACAAACTGTATATTAAAAGTTGAGTCTTGTATTTCGTTTAAAAAGTTTACATGAACAGACAGACAGTGGACAGGCATCCTTAAATCCCACATTTGTACATAGGTATATATATAGTGGCGAGCAAAAATGAATGCATATGTTGATTTTTTTTCTTTTGCTGATATAAAACAAGAGATAATCTTCACTAAGTTCTCTGTAGTTTGATTTGGTGTTTTAGTCCATTCATCTTATACTCTTGCCCAAACTTTATGTAAGTTGGCTGATGTTCGTTCATAGATTAACATTACTATTTATAGGAGTGCACACGAATTTTCAACTGTATTTAAATCAGCACATTGTTAAGACCACTTAGTCATTTGAAAATTTTTAATGAGAAACCATTTTTGCATAATTTTAGCGGTATGTTTCTGATCTCCATCTTCCTGGACCAGAACTTCTTCTTCCGTGTACGCGCATGTTTCAATGAATTATAACAATTTCGTTCAAAGGATATTAAGATAACATTCCTTTTGCATAATTCCATCTGTTATTTTCCATCTTTCCATTCCATCTTTATACCATTCTATATTCCATCTTTACTACACTAAGGGAAAAAATTCGATTCAAAATCAACAACGGTTGTGCTCACATTGGTAATTTACGGTAACAGCTTTTTATACCTTTCGTTAACAAATTTAATAGAAAACATATGTAGTTTAACAATTTGATACCGAAATGGTTTCAACTTGGTGCCAATTAGGTATCGATTTTCAATAAGAATTGAACATGCAGTGTTTAATTTAAACACATACGGTGTAGATTCACTATTGACACAGAATGGTATCGTTTTCAACACGTATGTGATTGATATTTCTCTGGGTGTAGATACCCAACATTCCACTTCGGAAAAATGTGGATTTTATAGCCTTCGTTATGCAAAAAAAATATTGAAATCAATATCTTTTACAGACCGAAACTATGCCACCTTAAAGTTTATTAAGTCATGGAAAATTCCACTTTTTGTGTATTTTTGCACAAACACACATTCCAAAATTAGCTACGGGAACAAATTATTTATGTTGTTATGTCTTTTTCACATCCACAATAATACAATGTTTTTGGAATTTTGCATCGAGGAAATCGAGGGTTACCTGTATGTAATTTTGTATAACTTTCAAACCAAAATAAGTTATTTATCTTACCTTGGTATAAAAAATCACATAGGCTCCTTTGTGAACCTATCTACAATATATACAAAATTTTAATTTTGAATGAATTCATCAAAAATGTCTTTGGATTCTTAGTTCGACTATTTAAGTATTTAGGCCATTTTTAGGGCTTATTCGCCATTTCGTAATAAAATAATATTATATTGGTTCCCATAAATCCTTCCTAATAAATGAACCACTTACATTAGCAAATTTAAGAAGATTTTTATTTAAATTGTTAATATTTTTTTAATATTGTTAATAATTTACTTTTAAAGAATAATATATAAAAAATTGTAAAAATAGCTCTGAATTTTCTTTTAGAAAAAATCGTCAAATTAGGAGAAAAAATCGTTGGACTTCCAGCTATAGAAACCGGATGCAGATTTCTTCGTTTTCGGACACTTAGGGCAGAATAATGTGCAATGTGTAGCGTTTATGATATTTTTCTTTTTTATTCATCTATTCCATTTTCAATTTAAGCACTTATTTTTTCATTTTCTTATAATATAAATCTTGTTCTAATAAGCGAAGAAAATATATTAAAAATGAATACTTATAAATTAAATTTATGATTTAGTCACACGTAGAATGACAAATTAAAAAAGGCTAAGAAAAAATATAATGTTAAACTTTAAAATTTGTATTCATTATCGTTGTTCTTTGTCGTTAATTAGAAGTAGAACATTAAGTGCAAAAGTGGGAGAATGGACATTAACCATGTTTATTTAAAATATTTTACTTTTGACTAAATTTTACTAATTGTTATTCTTTGTATATTAAATTATACAAAATTAAAAACATATACTGAAAAAATCATAGCATTATCTCCAGTATTAAATCTATATATATAAAAGAGTAACGTGACTGACTGACTGACTGAATGACTGACTGATTCATCATCCCACAGCCCAAACGGCTGAAGCTAGAGAGACGAAATTTGGAATGTAGGTAGGTCTCCCACCGTATAGATTCACTAAGACGGGATTTTTGGAAATTTAGGGGGTAAAAAAGGGTAAAAACGGGTAAAATCGGTAACTTTATATCTCCCAAACTAATAAAGATACAAAAAAAGTTGAATAGTTATCGTTATTCATTTAAAAAATAATTGGATAGGTGTCTGGTACTTTTTTGAAAATCGGCCGTTTTAGGGAGAAAAGGGGTAACAACTGTATTTTGGTACTTTTTTGGCACCATATGTATCTTTGAAACCAATCAACATACAGATAAAATTTATATCACATTCATAATTTATCAAAAAATGAGAAATACAAATTTGGTACTTTTTAGAAATTCAAACGTTTAAGGGGTAAAAATCGTACCTATTTTTGGTACTTTTATCATAAAACCTTTTTTTATATTTATTGAAATATTCATATGAGTATTTTAATATTTAGAAATTACAATTTAGAAATTTATTGGAATACAATTTTTGATACTTCGATAGGTGAAAAAAAGTACCAAAAAAGTTGTAAAGGAGGGTACTTTTTCGTTCTTCTAATGGTACTTTTTGAATTTTTTATAATATTTAACACAGGAGACTTTGTGGTACTTTTTTGTTCTTCTAATGGTACTTTTTGAATTTTCTATAATTATAAACATGAAATTAAGGATATGTGGTCCTAAATGAATGAGAATTCATTAGAGGGGACTTTGTGGTACTTTTTTGTTCTTCTAATGGTACTTTTTGAATTTTTTATAATATTTAAAGTAGAAAGATGAAGTCAAATATGCATGGTCCTATGTTGGAAAGAATTCACAAGAGGGGTCTTTGTGGTACTTTTTTGTTCTTCCAATGGTACTTTTTTAATTTTCGGTAATATTTAACCTAGAAACATGAAATAAGGATATGTGGTCCTAAATGAATGGGAATCCATAAGAAGGGACTTTGTGGTACTTTTTTATTCTTCTAATGGTACTTTTTGAATTTTCTATAATATTTAACCCAGAAACATGAAATTAAAGATATGTGTTCTTAAATGAATAAGAATCCATAAGAGAGGTTTTTGTGGTACTTTTTTGTTCTTCTAATGGTACTTTTTGAATTTTCTATAATTATGAACTTAGAAACATGAAATTAAGAATATGTGGTCCTAAATGAATGAGAATTCATTAAAGGGGACTTTGTGGTACTTTTTTGTTCTTCTAATGGTACTTTTTTAATTTTCTATAATTATGAACTTAGAAACATGAAATTAAGGATATGTGGTCCTAAATGAATGAGAATTCATTAGAGGGGACTTTGTGGTACTTTTTTGTTCATCCAATGGTACTTTTTTAATTTTCGGTAATATTTAACCTAGAAACATGAAATAAGGATATGTGGTCCTAAATGAATGGGAATCCATAAGAAGGGACTTTGAGGTAATTTTTTAATTTTCTATAATTCTGAATCTAGAAACATGAAATTAAAGATATGTGGTCCTAAGTGAATGAGAATCCATAAGAAGGGACTTTGTGGTATCTTTTTTCGTTCTTCTAATATTTAGAATAGATATTTAAATGTTTCTGTTAAAAAATTATTTCTATTTTCTTAGAAATTTACATAATTATTAATTGGGTAAATAAAAAATAACTAAAATCAAGTGACGTTTAATTAAAAATTCCTCCTAATGATGGCTAATCGCCATCAATTCAATCCTTTTAATCCCCTCACCACAAGTGTAAAGGGTATATCGAGGGCTTATATTCCAAACGGGCCTCATGCAAAGCACCATTGTTCAGGAGAACATAAAAACTGTTTATTTCCCTCATTTTTCAACATTTTGCAATCCGTTCTTCTACGGGTTATTAATATTACGTCTACAAAACCTCACACTGAAAAATAAATCTTTTAACTCCATTATTCGCGAATTTATGGTAGATAGCCCGTTTTGTCTTGATTATTTTTAATGTATGTTATAAAATATGCATATTGTTTATTGTAAATTAAAGAAGTAAAACATAATATAAAAAAAAAAAAAAATGACAATAAATTTATCATATCATACCAATCAGGAGATAAAAAAAAGCGAAATTTTGTGGTTAGCTGGACCATTTTTAATCGTTAGAAATTTCAAATAACAGGAATATTTACTAAAATGACGAAAATATGTTCAAAATTAAAATTATAAATAAAATTTTTAGAAAAAATTGCAAAAAGAAATTTGCAAAAAAATTTTTGAACCAATTAAAATTGTATTAAATTGCATATCAACAACTCAAATGTAATTGAAACCTTTAAAGACGATGTTGCACGTTTTATTTAATTATATTTTTTTTAAGAAACTGTATCTGGTATCTAAGATATTTTGCTTATAATCACGAATTTTATTAAAATTTTTTCATTCATGTCTTTAAATCTAGGGTATAGTGCTCCACTTAGCTTCATAAAATGTTGATAGGTGTACCCGCGTATGATCTGTAGGCATCTAAAAAAAGTTAAAAATCGAACTTCAATGGCTTTTTTCTTCAGACTGCATTGAGATAACAAAATTTTTGTGAGATATATTAAGACTCTAATTCAAAACGTTTAAAAAAAGCTCAAATCGCAAAGAAAATTCTCATTATTTATAATTTTTTTTTTTTTACATTTCTTTGAAAATCAAACAAAAACTTGCAGATATCCCGTTTTTCCTTAAAAAAATATACTGTTTGTAGTCCAAAAACAAAAAGTGAAAAACATAGTGTTAGAATTAAGTTTTGACTGCAAAATTAACACGATATATAAAAAATAAAAAAATGAAGAGTCTAACGCAAAAAAAAAAAAAAAATAAATAAATAATTTTGTAAATCTGCATGAGGCCCAATTTGAATATAAGCCCTCGATATATAAGTTTTTCATTCTGTTTGTAATTTCTACAATAAAAATTATATATATATTTTGGATCCTTATTGATAGGGAAGTCGATATAAGGATGACCATCTGCCTGTTGATATCTGTTTTTAGAAAGCCCCACTTATAGGATATATATTAGCAAAATCGGTATATAAATAACCTAGATATCGCCAAAAGATACCTCCAAAAATCGTTTTTATTGTCGGATTTTCTAATTCAGAATCTTTTTTCAAAATTTTTTGCTGAATAAATTAAAAAAACCTATATAAGCTACGGGTTTCTTTTATAACAGATTCACGCAGAGAAAAAACATGGTTACATCATGATCACCACAATTATTCAATGATTATATAGCCGTTTTCTCGTTGATTTAAATATACTGTGATCATCATAGCAACGTTTATGATTCTGTTTTATCATTTAATGATTACCCACAATCAAAATTTTAATATAGTTCACTGAATTATAATATGTTTTTAAATATGTTTATATGAAATCATATTTATGAATAAATACAATCATTTAGTCAATTCTACAATTATTTAGTTAATTCAATAATCATTAAGTTAATTTTACAAATTTAGTCAATTCTACAACCATTTAGCTAATATTTTTATTTGATATTAAGTCATATTTTGTTTTGCACAACTGTTGAATGTTTGTATTTGAAAATGTTTATGTTTTTCTCAAATATAAAATATTTGTTTTGGACTATAATTTGATTTCACACAACTATTGTATTTTAATGCACAACTGTTGAATGTTTGTTTCTGGAGATGTTTATGTTTTCCTTAAATATAAAATATTTGTTTTTGACTATAATTTGATTTCACACAACTATTGTATTTTTATCGTTAATCATATTTATTTTCTACATAACTATTAAATACACATTTTTGTGTATAAGTTCAGCAGTTTGTTAGAAGGCAAACGGTATAGCTGTGTGTTTTTAGAAAAGTGTTCAATTTATTTGTGTTCTAAATTTAAAAAATTGTGAAATAAAACCGCAAAATAAAACGACTATATGATACCCTACACCATTACCATCCACATAATTTTTTTTTTACTTATATACAACTTACTTGTGTTAAATATTAACATAATACTAACATTTGTATGGGATTTATGTACGTTAGTGATTTTCGGGAGATGAGTTTATATGGGAGCTATGGTCAGTTATGGACCGATCTTCATGAAATTTGGCAGATTTTTGCTGATATAAAACTTATATGTACTAAATTTCATTAAAATATTCCTATTTTTAAGGCATCTATAAGTGTTAAAACTCTATTCCGGACGGACATTTGTATGGGGGCTAGGTGAAATAATGTGCCGATCATAACCAAATTCAATAGGCTTCGTCCTTGTGCTGAAAAAAGCATATGTACCAAATTTCATCAAATTATCTTCAAAATTGCGACCTGTACTTTGCGCACAAGCTTTACATGGACAGCCAGCCAGCCAGCCGACCAGACGGACGGACGGACGGACATCGTTAAATCGACTCAGAAAGTGATTCTGAGTCGAACGGTATACTTTAAGGTGGGGGTCGGAAGATTTTTTCTCTGCGTTACAACTTCTGCACAAACACATAATACCCCAACCACCTTTGGTGGTGTAGGGTATAAATATGTCCTGTTCTGAGATATGCAGGAATGGTTTTCCATATTGAAATGTATGAAAATGACCTTCCATTATTTGGTCATATAAACCACATATATTGCTCTAATGAATCTTACTATCTTTGCGGACAAAGGCTTTCAAGTCATGGATTTAACTCACATTTTCAAGCCTTTCAGCAGGATTATGAGGACTTTTATTTTTTAATATCTATTCTATAGCCAATAAAATTTTATAATCAAATCTTATTGGCTACATTTGCATTACCAAAGAAAACATAAAACTGTTGATTTAAATTCTTATGTAAATATTATAAAATAAAACATGTAAATAATATTTAAACAATGAATATGAAAACATATGTTAAAAATTAATATGTAGAGTATAAATATTATATAAAAAGCTATTAATAACTTATAATTTTATAATTAAAATTAATAAATTTTTATACCTGAAAAATTTTTGTTCACTATTCTCAATAAATAAATAAAAATTTCAGATAAATGTGCTTTATTTTAAATATATTCAGTATTACAAAAAGGAGGTTATATATATGATAAAATGGGATTATGTATATGATAAAATGGGATTATATACATGATAAAATGGGATTATTAAATGATTAAATTCGTTTATATATATGGTAAAATGGGAATATTAAATTATTAAATTCTTTTATATATATGATAAAATGGGATTATTAAATGATAAAATTGGTTTATATATATGATAAAATGGGATTATTAAATGATAAAAAAATTGGAAAATCGAAAAAAATATTATAAAAAAAGTTATAAATATGATTAAACCGAATCATTAAATGATGAGAAAATGATTAAATGGAATCAGAAAAATGATTACGTACAAATATACTTATTGTAACCTGGGATCATATATTACAATCATAGTATGTTGCTCTTAGTTTATGGTCACCCGAACCATATTTTTTCTTTGCGTGTTGGTAATAAATATTTAATATCTGAAAACATTATGTATATTTTAAATTAAATGTATATTAAATGTATATTATTTTAAAAACTAAATATTTAACTCTTCATTACCAACCAATTGTTAACTGAAGATCATCAGCAAACAACACAATCGTCAAAAAGAGAGCGCTATATTGTGAAACCTGGGCGTAGCAATATAATAGAGCTATATTTCGTACAGACTTCCTACGCCAATGGTCTGGAGCAACGCTTATCAAAAATGGCGAAGACCTTTTGTTTGAACATAAAATTAAAAGTATTTCTTTACAGACTGCTGAACACATTTATTTATTTCTTCGTACTTATAAAATAATAAGAAAGTTACTAATTAAAATTGCAGAGTATTTAAAGATATTCATATTGAATAAAAACTCGAAAATTATGGTATGTGCTTGATTTTTATTAACATTTTGATATGTTTTCGGAACACCTTCTGAAAAAGAATAAATTTTAATGCATTGATTCATAAAATATATCAATGCACATTTTTATTGAGTTTATTTAACCGTTATTGGTTTTTTATTAACCTGCTGAGGCTTTGCTTTTGAAATTTAATTTTAAATACATATATTGCATAAAAATTATATATTTTTTAACAAAAAAAAGTTTTTTCTTCCTAAATTAGGATTTTTGAAATGGAATGATTTAAAAAAAAAAATATGGCAGCACATCTCATAGTCATTCCTATAAGTTATTTTATAACGACAGATGGCGCAATGCCACTTAAGTATTGATTGTATTCTCATTCGGAGTCAGGTTGTTGAATTAGATATGAGAGAAGTACAAAGCACATTCAAATCGATAGATGTCGCTGTAAACGTGTGTACAGTTCACACTCCACCATTACACAGTGGAGCCAAAAGCAAAATAAATGGTAATAAGTCTGGAACTTTGAAACCTGAAACATCGATAGAGGAGGAGTTAGACTTTCAGAATACTGTTAGATGGAGTCTGTAGCTGCAGCACGGGCGCGGCTACAGTGGGCCAAAGTTGACCACCTCGAGAGTGAAAAACATATCGGGGCTTATAACTTTTACGAATATTAACCGATTTGAAATATTTTTACATTTTTGAATTCTCATAAGCAAGACAAGAAAAAAACATGCGTATTGTTCTAAATTATCTCGTATGGTTTAAAAGATATTTAACTTCAAATTTCTAAACTTTTTTTAAAAATATCTTGAAGTTCTCTACAATTTTCTAAATTATGCTAATAGAAAAATTTTTTTGTTATCTCAATTCGATAACAAGAAAAAAATTTTCAAAGTCAAAATTTCAAACCAGGTCTCAAAAATTGCAATTTTTTGCCAAAAAAGTAACTTTATATATTTAAAATTTACTTTTTTAAAAAATTTTGTTAAAAAAGTTTAATATTTTTTGACATTTTCTGAAAGACGGGACACCAAGAAAACGTGTAAATGTAATTATGAAAAGTTCTGAACGTTCACCTTACATCCAGCAGTGGTCAAAAATTATAAATTTTGGTTGGGAAGTTGACCTTTTTGAGTCTGTAAAAAAAATTGATTGTTGATTTTTGTACTTCTTTGAATTAAACTATATAGATCAATATGTTATTAAAGGTTCTGCAAAAAATTATTACAGCCTACCGGTAAACTTAGTCACACGAGGCAATTTTCCGAAAATACTCATATTTTCAATAATAACAACGTCGACTCCAAAAAATATAGTAAAATTATATATATTTTTCTGATTTCTACATTTATCAATTCTAAATTAAATATTTAATATCATGTGAAAAAATTATGTTGATACCTATAAGTATTTAGAAATTATTTAGTCTCAAATTTTTGAAATATGTCCATATGAACATAATTTGCATTTGTTCGTATTGTTTCAAGAAAAGTGTGTTAAAAATTTTAAAATAGTAAAATTTATTATACATGATTTTAAAGAAGACAGAATTTCCTTTAACCCTATGGTACATATCCAAAAAAATTAACGTTAGTCAATACCCGTGGTACCTGGGTACCATAGTGTAATTTTCGTTGATTTTATTAAAAAAGAATATTTAATTTTATACAAATTATTTATTACAACAATTTAACTGGTCCCAGATCTTAATATAAATCGATAAAAACATGTAGAATTACATGTTTGAGTATATAAGAGATGTCCATCCGTCTGTCTTGCAGTCCATAATAAACTTTTAATGAAGCTATAAATTTCAGTTTTTGAAATAGTTGTATGAATTTTGGGTTAGTATGATGCAGACATGAGCTCTGTTAAAATTAGTTAATAACGGTCTCCTAGAATCGGGTATAGACTTTAGTACATAAGGAGTGAGATCGAAAAATTCTTAACATACATAATATTCAATAACTTGGAAACGGTTGATCTTAGAGTTTTCATTATTTTTTTAATCATTTGATAATTTAGCACAGATCACAGAAATATTTTTATGGTTCTAACCACCAATTATAAAATTGTGGACCATTTTTGAAAACCCTTTCTTTGGAGATTTTATAGTTGCTTCAGTCACTTTTTTGGAACAGTGTGCACATCTTCTGTTAAAATATTCGGTATTTTGGGACACCTTTTTTGTGCTCTTGAATTCACTTTTCACAAGAGCTCAATATCTCTCCACTGGTCTAAGCTATGGACAATTTTGAAAATTGACCTCTCTTGATACTAAAACTATGTTATTGATTTGGTACCACTCCAGAGCTTTCTTACCCTAGTGACATGATACCAAATGAGTCCAAAAATATGTGCACACATTGTGCTTTCTTAAGAAAAGAAGAAGACTTTTTTGCATATATTCCTTTATGCATATATTATTTTATTTATAGATCCGAATGTATCAAATGACTTTCCTGTTTTGCCGCAATTGCAAAAAGCTTATCATACCATGAATTTTGTAACAAATTTTTGCTGCTTTTGGGTCTTAAACTTATCTCCAACATTGCTTCTAGTATTAGCAATAACATTTTTTGATATATATGATCCCATATTTTCATATTTATATTTATTTGTACCACGATATGTGGAACATTCATCATACTGAATAAAAACAAAACTTGTCAATTTATATTTGTTCATATATAAACTAAATGAGAATTATAACTACTGAACTGATACACAAAAATGTGTATTCAAAAGGCATTAAAAGTTAATGGCTTAATGGTTGTAGAATTAACCAAATTTGTAAAATGAAATGAATGGTTATGTAATTAACTAAATTGTTGTGGAATTGACTAAATGATTGGATTTATTCATAAGTATGATTTCATATAAACATATTTAAATACATATTATAATTCAGTGAACCATATTAAAATTTTGATTGTGGGTAATCATTAAATGATTAAACAGAATCATAAACGTTGCTAGTATATTTAAATCACTGAAAAACGGCTATATAATCATTGAATAGTTGTGGTGATCATACTGTTACCATGTTTTTTCTCTGCGTGTATGTTATCAACTTTCTCATTAGCTTTAAATTTTCGCACCAAATAGTCGAAGCACTGAGAAAACTGAGCTGATTTTCTACCAGATGTGTTTGGAGTTCCTTTCAATATGGCTTCAATTTTCTGGCCTTCCCAATATCATGTGGTCCTTTTTTCTTACCCAACTAGGTTTCACATCAATAGTCAAATTCTCCTGATACTGTTTAATAACATTAGAAACGGTTATACGGACGACATTTAATTCTGTGGCCAATTATTTGTAAGATCTATTTGGATTTTTTGAAATTTTTTAATAACTTGTAGGACGTAAATCTTTTTCGTCACTTATTTTGATGAAAATAAGAACAAATTAACATGGTTGTTATTAAAAATAATAACTGAAGTATTTTTCCACTATAACTAGATCAAAAAAAAATTTTGAATATTGATTCCGAAAAAAGTTATGAGGCAAAATGTGTGTTAAGATTTTTTCGATCTCACTCCTTATAAAAGTTTTATGGACATTAGAAACCCTATTTAATTTTATAAAATAGTATTTATAAACGTAAAAACTAATCTCAAAAATCCATAGCTCCCATATATGGCCCATTTCCAAAAATCATCATAAAGTGCATAAATTAGTATTGGTAAACATCACGTTTTTTTTTAACAAAAGATTATAAAAAGTATAAATTTAAATTTTAAACTTTACAACAAGACTTGATCTACTGTCTCAGAAAATCGGTCAAGAAATACTATAACGTTCTTACAGTTCTAAAGAATGTTAGCACTGACTTCATCCACAATTAAGCACAGGATCCATAAAATATTCTGACCGAAAATCGGTCACGTCCAAGAATAACTTTTTTTGCAACACTAGTGAATGTTGTCAGTGTTGTCGTAGCGTCTTATCATGTTTGGAGCTATAATATAGAAAGCTTACGTTCCTTAGCACGAATATAGGAAATAATTTCAATATCTTGAGCATTTGCATGATATTTTAGATTAAAAGTGGTGAACATTACTACACGATATTGAAAAACTAAAAGGAATTCATAAAAATAAAAGTCAATGTCAATGTGCGCTATCATTATCATTAACTTGTCACATATTATCGTTTATTTTTTTTTTTCTAAAGCTCCTAAATAACTTTAGAAAAAAAAAAATAACTTAAAAATATCGAAAAAATCTTTTTTCTGAAACTAGTTCTCCTTCAAATCCTAATGAAGTCACTACTTATAATTTGGTAACTTTGACTGTCATGGACATGCTTATTCCATAGTTTAAACAAAAAATTAGTAAAATTTTAACTTTATATGAATCAAAGGACAATAAAAATAAGATTTTCAATAATAAATAGTAAAAAAAATGTTAATTGTAGTGAAAATTCAGAAATTATATGGGGGTACCCGGGTACCATGGGTATTGACTCCCGTAGGTATCAACTTTAAAGCCATTTTACATATATACCAAGTTAACAAATTTTATGTTTTTTCAGTTTTTATGCTGTATAAACACCTTAATAACGACGATCTGAAGTTTCGTGGCTATATCTTTATTAATAAAGAAATGCGAGCACTTTAAAGTTATAAATGGTACCAGGGTATGTACCGTAGGGTTAAAATAATATAAAATATGACTATTTTGTGTTTGCAACGTTTCGTGTAAATAAATTTTAAATGTAAAAATATTTCATATCGGTTAATATTTGTAAAAGTTATAAGCCCCGATATGTTTTTCACCCTCGAGGTGGTCAACTTTGGCCCACTGTAGCGGTGCCCATGCTGCAGCTACAGATTTCTACAATATTCTGAAAGCCTAACTCCTCCTTTATCTATGTTCCAAGTTTCATCTAAATAGGTTCAGTGGTTTCAAAGTTCCAGACTTATTACCATTTATTTTGCTTTTGGCCCCACTGAGCAGTGTCACATACCACAATCTAGAACAGCGCACAGTGCTTTGTTCAATAAACAAAAATCAAATTAAAAATATTTTTCAAAGGTACACACAAAAAAATATTAGAGGTAACATTTTCTAACACAGAAAAAAGTTTGTACATAAATATAAAAATTTAGTTTCATTGATTTTAGTTCATAATATTTAAGAATAATTTCTTAAATATTAATTTTTTTTTTTTTTTTTGTTCAAATTTTATTTAATATTTTTATTTGTAAAGAAATTAAATTTTTTGAAATTTTCTTTGGAAAATTTTTTGTTTTAGTTTAGAACATAAGTATGTACATATTGGGTGCAAATTTTTAAGCATTATTTTCTAACAACTTTTTATTGAAAATTGCCATTTATTGTTAATATTTTGTATATTAACTTTTTTTAATTTGCATTTGCGTTACAATCTTGTAAAAATAAATCAATATTTAAGCAAAATTTTTGCAAAATTCCTAAAATTTTCACAAAGAACAATTTAATAATATCCATGAACCAAATTTTATTTTTTATGAAAAAAGTTTGGGAAAAAAGTCATGTTCGATTCATAATATTTATGAACAAAATTTTTAAATATATATACTTTTTTTCTGTGAATTCAGCTTAGCTAATTTCTTTTTATATGAAAATAAAATTTTAAGTACTGTTAGCTATGCCAGTTGTAATTTTACCTAAATATAAGGTAATATTTCTAATGAGTTAATTATCTTCTTCGAAATAATTTGTATACAAGTTTGTTTATTTCCATGTCAAAAAAATAAATAGTTTCTATTGTAAAAGTTTTGAAATTGCATAAATAATAAAAAAATAGCTCTAAGACGATAACACTTAAATCAATTATGTTGTTCCCATGATATAAAAAAGAAGGTAGTTTCACTTTCTCTTTTGGTAGCCATGATTAACGTTCTGACGTTTATGGGGATTATGACATATCATGCTACCATACTTTTATACATAATCCAACATTTTGTTTACATTTATTATATATTTCAAATTGAAAAAAAATAAATATAAAAAAAGGAAAAATTTTTAAATAAATTTCAAACTAAAATAATTTACAAAGAGAATTACAGCAAATGTAAAATCATATATTGATATTTACAAATTCTGATACACATTTTTAAGGAAAGTTCGATGTATATGGACAAACTTCTGATGTTTCTGACGATTGTGTTGCATACAAAAAACGTTTTCTTTAGTGTAAGCGTTAAATAAATATTATGGCTGACGAGATGGTATTATATAAACGGTATTTAAATGTTTTGTTTAACGCCTCGAGCAACCAACCCACACCCTTACATTTAAATAAGTTCAGATTAGCGGAGAACAGCGCAACTGAAAGACGTATTTTACCAAACATTTTTTACTTGAACTAAATCCGATTTGGGTGAGGCCGAATTTGCTTCTTTTTTTTTGCATTCACGCAATTGTTTGTAAAAATTTTAAAAATAAAAATTATAATCATTGTGTGTTAACTTGTTTTTAATTATTTTATTTTCTGTTGACATACACAATACAGTTTTATGTAATTGATTAAAATTACACATTATTTGCAATAATTTCCAGAATGTGTATTCCTTTTCTGTATATGGCAACGATTTCGTCAATTGTTTACAAAAATTAAACTTCAGAAAATCCCCATATACTTCAACATTTTTTTTGTGAGAGAGAAGTGGAAATACCTTGTTTATTTATATCATGGTTGTTCCTGTTTGCAGAAGCATAACATGTGGCAAGTGTATCTTCCAGATATCTGTGGAGAGGGTAAGTCATCAAATATAATACACATACGTTTGAGATACTAACCAAATCGTTTTTTATTTTAAATATTTATCAGTGCCTATCAGAAAGGAGGAGATGAATCTGGAGCATAAATCGTGCAGATTTAAATGCTACCATGGATTTGTTGTCTTCAACGAGACCTAGACCTCTACACTAAACTTAAACGCCAAATTGTACCATTCCAAAGCTTCTTCCAAATGTATGAAAAATTGCATAATTTGGCTAGAGGAGGCCAATTTTCTATTAAGTTTTAAGCAAAAGTATAAACTTTGTATACAAGTATTTGGTATCCAAGAAAACTTCAGAATATGGAGATTGATAAAAATAAAAGTTAGTGGTATGTAACTTGATTGCAGAATTTCTCGAAGGATTTAAAATTTTTCATTTTTGCGTTTTTTTAACATAAATTTAATATTTAAACTTTAATAGCATTTAAACGAATTATGGTGTTTTATTGAAATTTCAGTATAATATGTATAAGCTTGTCCTAAAATCATATAATTAAAAAAATCCCACTTTTTTACATAAAAATACCCAAAATCCCAATCCGTATAAAACATGTTTAAAAAATTTACTTTTTTCATTGAAATGTCGTTATAAGAGGTATTCGTCAGAAAATACTTTTTGGGTGTATATTTTACATATAGAGCTAAATAATTAATATAATTTTAAGTCGATCCCAGATTTACAATTTGAGAACATAACAAAAAAAGAAAACAAAAATTTCCAAAATTGATTATATGCCATTTTACAGACGAAGTCCAGTACTATGTAGTTTCACCTTTATTAATCATCAATTAGAGAAAGTTGAATCATTCCTTGATCTTGGGGTTCTCCCTGATAACGAATTAAGTATTAATTCTCACATTTCGCAGAGTTAATAAAGCAAAAGGAGTTTTAGGTTTCATAAAACGTTGGGGAAAGGAATTTGAAGATCCTTATATTACAAGACAGCTTTACGTATCCCTGGTATGACCTATCTTGGAATATGCATCTGTCGTTTAGGATCCTCAATATAATGTTCACGTAAAGAAAATTTAGAAGTAATTTATGCTGTTTTGTCTACGATCACTTCCGTGGAATCCAAATATAAATCTTCCCCCATATGAAAGTCGTTTAGCATTAATTATACTTCCCACACTTACCCAGCAAAAAAGAAACTGAAAAAGAGCTGAAAAAGTCATGAATTTAACATTGTGTTGGCATTGGAAGGAAGTACTGGTGCAAAAGAGCTGCAGAAGTACTTTTTTAACCCATGGTTGTCATTGGTAGGATGTTCTTCTTTTATGCTTCTTATTCATTTCTTTTGAAGTACTTCCTTTAAAACTATGATTATGAAATTTTTTTTACAAAAATTCAGTTTTAGCCTTATTAAAAGATAATAAAAATGCATTAAAATTTATAAAATTTTAATTTTTTTAGAAATTATTAACGTTTTTTCCAGCTAAAATTTCATTTATTTTCACTTTTTTGGAAGTAATTATTAAGAACTTCCAAAAAAGTTTAAAATATGCACTTTGTTCTACTTTTGAAGTGATGAAAGTGTTTTTTTTGAAGCTATTTATCGTTTTTTTGCTGGGTAAGAACAGACGAATTTTTCTTAACACTTCATTCATTATAAATTTAATAAATGGTATTACAGTTTCCGAGTTTCTTGTTTGTAAGCATGAATTCCTTGTCCCATTTGTGTTCCTTGTTGGATGAATTCAAGGAATTCAAGCTTACGAACAAGAAACTCGAAAACTGTTACATCATTTATTAAATTTATAATGTAACTCTAATACACTTCTGTAACAATTATTCCAATTTTGATCCGCTTTAAATAATGTGTAATGATATGTTATGCGATCATATTGATTTCTCTCATGATGTAAATGCTATCAATGAAAACATACGCAGTTTTTTTGAACCCATGAGTTCCTTTTAGCTTTTAAGTTTTCGTTTTTTTATAAAAATTGTTACCCTATAAGAATTTTAACTTAATTTGATTGTATCTTAGCCTGTAAGAAATTATACATACATATTTCATTGGCAAATTAAATTAATAAATAAATATTACGGGCTATATGCATATTTTCATTTGATTTCTTAAGGTTTGTTATTAAAAAACTCTATCAACAGCATTTTAAAATGTTTTAGTCATATTTGAGTTGTTATTAAATACAAAGTTAATCAGTTTAAAATTTGTTTGCCAAAAAAAAAAAATAATAATTAAAAAATTTTCATTCCTTGGAATACCCACACTTGTTATTTTACAGTTGTAACTTTGAAAAAGTTCCGGCTAACCAGAAAATTTATTTATTTTATTATTTCAACTTCTGATTTGTAAAATATAATAAATTTAATATATTGACTAATTTTTGCATCAAAATTGTATCTCTTACACCTTTTATTTTCGATAAACAAAGAATATTAGTTCTGGAGTTGAAAAAAAGATAATAGGTAAGCTATACGAAGATATTTTTAGCTATTTGGTGATTTATTTATCCATAAATAAAAATAAAATGCTAAAACTAAATATAAATTATATAAGTGCACATTTAAGAGCCCAAACACAAGCAAGCGGTGTTGGATGTTGTTTTCCGCTCTAAGAGAGAAATGCAAATTAAATGAAGACGGTGTCCAGCAGCGGATTTCACATACATTTTGTTTTTGTTTTTTTATATTTTTTGTGTTTGGCAACAACAAAACTACATGTATAAAAAATGTTTTTCTTCCTCTCTTAAATTCCATACATAAAAAATATAAAGCAAATCTTTCTATCTCTTTCCTTCTTATATAAATTTAATGTAAACCTATGTGATTCATTTTGCAACAACGGCAACACCTACAGAGAGGGAGAGTGAGAAAACCAGAGGTATATATATATATATATATATATATATATATATATATATATATATATATATATATATATATATATATATATATATATATATATATATTATATATATATATATATATAGATATATATATATATATATATATATATATATATATATATATATATATATATATATATATATATATATATATATACATATATATATATATATATATATATATATATATATATATAGATATATAAAAGAGCTAA